>CM053791.1:550175347-550687847 GCA_028749045.1 Cupressus sempervirens | reverse complement strand
ATTTAATTCTTCTACTTGTTTTACAAAAACAATAACACAATGTCCATGGAACAAAATCATGATGAAATAATCAGCAATCAAAATGATGCACCAATATTGGACACCATGGCTCTACAATTGAGCCCACATGCCATAACCAAGATACATAGTAGAAAAATCATCAATGAACCAATTGTACAAGTTGTTACTATCTCCAAATTTGGTGGAATGGATGAGAGCAATAGATGATACAAGTTATGTGTATTTGATGGTTTTCATAGTCAAATAATATCAATACCAACCATATACAATCATTTTATAGTCAACAAAGACATGGTGGTTGGAACAATTATTTGATTAATAAAGTATAGTAGCCCACAAATATGTATAGATAGGTTAGTAAACCAATTATTTATTACCTTATTATCATATCATTATTCAATAGATTATTTATTATTGGATTTACCCTCTATTGGTTTTATTATTGGATTTAACATGGTGAGCAAGAGCAGTAGGGGAAGCAGACGAGGAAGTGCAACTTTTCAAAATTCAAAACCTATCTTGGGCGAGATTCCTCTGGTTGGGAGGGATTAGAAACATGGCCTGGGGCATGGATCATAGGGAGGGAATCAAGATTTTTAGGGGAATTCTGAGATCAGAGATATGATAGAGAATGGAGACGGGGACCCATGTGCCCATGGCAAGGATCCAGACAAGTCTTTTATGTCCTCCAAGGTGGGTCTACCTAGGGCACATTCTGCAAAATGGTCTTCTCTATTTGGAGTTAAACTAATTGGTAAGTCTTCTTTTCCATTGGTTAAAATACTCACTGGGTTGGAAAAGAGTTCATCTGCGATTACAATTCTGGATGAGCTTGTAGATGACAACATTGCTTCTATTTCCTCTACACTGATGGGAAAGTTTATTGGGAAAAGGCTGAATATAGATATTGTTAGATCTTTTATGTAGAAGAAATAGAACCTTAAGGGATAGGTCACTATAACTGTGATGGCCAAAGGTTTCCTATCTTTTGAATTTTCTTGCAGTGAGGACTTGTCAAACAAGTTGTGTGAAGGACCTTAGGTTATAGGTCACTCGACTCTAGTCATCTAGAAGTGGTCTTCAAAGCTAGATTTGAATGATTCATTTTTGTGCAAGCTCCAATATGGGTTAGAATTCCAGAGCTACCTTTAGAGTTTTGGAATGAGGATGTGTTTATGGGAGTGGCAAACTCCTTTGGTGATCTTCTTGGCATAGATCCAATAACTATATCTAGAAGAAGACTCACATATGCTCATATTTGTATTAGATTTTGGGAGGGGGATGATATGCTAGAGGTTGTGTGCTTCCATTATAAACTTGGAATGCATGTCTAGAAGCTAGATTATGAAAGTGTACTTTTTGCATGCTTTCATTGTTTCAAATTAGGTCATAAGGCTAATCAATTCCCTAAGGCTAAAGTAAAAAAGAGAAAGAAAAAAGAAACTTCTAAATCTGGAAAGGAGAAAAAGATTTGGAAAAAGAAGGAAATCAAGGATTATCTTGAAAATTAGGAGGTGATTATGGAATCCCTGTTAAAGAAGTGAATGAACCAGACCGGAATGGATCCTAGGCAATACCTGATTCTCAGACCATAGAGGTGGCTATCTCAGAAAAGGAATTGATGGTCTCAGAGCCAGTTGTTCCCTAGGTTAATGAGGTGGTAAGTGAGTCAACAAGGGGAGATAAAGGGCTAAAGAAGGAGATTATTAAATCATCATCTCAAGAGAAAAGGGTTTAATGTGTGATACCCCTATAGGAAATTAGTAGGATCTCCTCTCTAGCAGAGAGGGGGGAGGAGCAAAGATTGAATGATGAAGTGGAGGTTATGAGGGAAACTCAAGGGCATCAGGGAACCATGGAGGTTCCCTCATTTCCTATGAAGGATCATTTTGCTTCTTGTAAATTGGAAGAGAGGATTTTGGATATGGTTAGAATTTCTTCCCCTAGAAAGATTTCAAGAATAGTGGAATGGCTTGATGAAAACAAGGGGAGCGAGATAAAGGCCAAAAAGTAGAATAGTAGGGATCCTTCCCCTATGTCACTAACAATGACCAGAAGTCATGTAAAAGCAAATGTGGTAGTTAAAACAAAGTTAGTAGGTAGAAAGAGTTCAAGCCAACTCATGCAAGAGGATACTAGGAGAAATTTGGCAAATGGGAGCCAAAGAACCATATTGGAGTGTTCTATTAAAATGAAATGAAGATAATATCCTAGAATATTAGGAGGCTAAATGGGGCCCATAAATAGGAGGTAGTTAGGAACATAATTAGAGATCAACGACTTGATTTTATGTTGATCCAAGAAACAAAAATGAAGAAGGATCTATTGGGTAAGATTTCCTTGAGCAACACCATGGCTGGTGAGGCCACTAATTCTGAGGGTGCATTAGGAGACCTGCTTACTCTCTTTAGCAATAAACATTTTAAAGTCACTTCTTTGTATAATGAACGTAATATTCTATTATGTAAAGTGTTCCATATGAATAACAATGATTCATGGTTTCTTTTGAATGTGTATGCCCATAATTCTAAGAGGGAGAGCAAAGATTATTGGATCAAGCTTTTCTCTATTATTTAGAATAGTAATCTTAACAAAGGTATTATAATGGGAGATTTCAATATGCCCCTTACTGATGAGGAAAAATTAGGGGGTCTGGCCCCAGATTTGGATAACAAGTTGGATCTTTCAAATTTCATAAACAGTTTAGCTCTCGTAGATGTTGATCTCTTGGGTGGGGTTTACACATGGTCCAACAGGAAAATAGGGAGTGAGTGCATCCAGGTTTGCTTGGATAGAGCTCTCATCTCTCCAGATTGGTTGAACTCTTTCTCTTGTAAGCTTTCCCTTCTCCCTAGAGTTGGGTCAGATCATTCCTCCATTTCCCTCTTGATTACATCTATTGACGCCAAGAGGAAGTATCCTTTTCAGTTTGAAAAGATTTGGATATCTCATCTAGACCTTTTGGACAAGATCTCCTCTTAGTGGAATATTGAGGTGAAAGGGACTTTTATGTTCAGGGTTGCCAAGAAACTGAGTAATGTTAAACGTTATATTAAAGTTTGGAAAAAGATGGATTTTGGTCATATTTTTCAGCAAAAAGAGGAGATGTTAGATAAGATTACTAGTATTTAGGATATTATTCAGCAGGATGGATATAATGATCAAAACAGTAATATAGAGATGTCAATTATCACTGATCTACATAATATTATAAGTAGAGAAGAGAAGTTTTGGAAACAAAAATCAAGAATTAATTGGCTTAAAGAGGGTGATCAAAACACCATATTTTTCCACCTTTCCACTCTTAAGCATAGAGCTAATAATAGGATCATAGGAATTAAGAAGGGCTAGGCTCTTTTGACATGAGATGATGACATTTCTACTAAAATTGTTTCTTTTTTCTTTTCTCTTCTTTCTTGGGATCCCATATTATCTATGGTGGATTAGAATGAAATTGTTTCATCTCTTTGCTAGTTAATTCAACCACACCACAATAAAATGTTGTAGGCAATTCCTAGTGCTTAGGAAGTTAAACAAGCTTTTATCTCTCTTCTAGTAGATAAAGGTCTAGGGCTGGATGGTTTTTGTACATTCTTCTTTCAGGTATATCAAGAGATGGTTATAGAGAATGTTATCAAGGTAGTGTAGGAATTTTTTGGGGCTAGGAATCTTCTTAAAGAACTCAACTCTACATTTTTGGTTCTCATTCCTAAAGTCCCAAGGGAAAATTCAATGGATCAATTTAGGCCCATTAGTGTTTGTAATTTATTCTACATGATCATTTTGAAGGTGTTGACATCCAAAATCCTTAATGTTCTTCCTTTGATCATAGCTCGGCAGCAGATGGGTTTTGTCCCTAGAAGACAAATGTTGGATTCTATCATGATGGTTCATGAAGTCATTCATTCATTAGAAGTGGGTAAAAGAGAAGGACTTCTACTCAAATTGGATCTCTCCAAAGCCTATGACCAGGTGGATTGGTTTTTCCTTGGTTCTATTCTCAAAACTTTTGGTTTTGATCATGAGGTGCATAAACTCATTTCTCAACTTATTTCTACTTCTTTGCTTGCCATAATGATCAATGGGGCTCCTTTTGATTTTTTCAAACCTTTGAAAGGCTTAAGGTAGGGGGATCCCCTATCTCCTATTCTATTCATTATCATGGCTAAGTGTATGGGTAGGTTGATTCAGAGAAAATGATAGGATGGGATATTAAGAGGAATCAAGCCTTCTTTAGGACATGTTTCATTTACCCATCAACAATTTGTGGATGACACTATCATGGGAGGGGAAGCTTCAGTTCAGGAGGCTAAAGTGATGAAAAAATCACTAGATGTGTATATCAAGGGATCAGGCTAGTTTATTAATTGGGCAAAAAACTTAGTTTTCTTTATTAATATTCCAATTGAAAGACAAAGGAAGATTCTTGAGATTCTTGGGTGTGGGGTTGGCTACCTTCCACCTAGCTATCTTGGTCTCTCGTTGGGAACTAAGCTACCAGATTCTTTTTGGAATGGGATTCTAGATAGGTTCAATAAGAAGTTGGTAGGATGGAAAGGTATGACTCTAAGCTAAGCTAGAAAATGTCTTTTTGTGAAATCCACTCTTTAGAATCTTCCAATGTATGCCCTAAGTCTCTTTGGGATACTGGAAAAATAAGCAAATAAAATGGAAAAGATATAGAGAGATTTTCTATGGTTTGGTCTTGAGGAACACAAAAGATACCCTCTTGTGGCTTGGGATAATGTTTGCCTCCTCAAGAGTTATGTAGGTCTTGGAATTAGGAAACTAAGACGTCTAAATAAGGCTCTTCTAGCTAAGAAGATCTGGCACATTTTCAATAGTATAAGGGAATGGAGAGATATTTTAGTGGAGAAGTATATTAGAAGGCCTTCTCTAAGGTTTTTGCTCAATGATCCTGACATCCTGATTGGTTCAATCATTTGGAATGGTATTCTTAAGGAAAGAGACCTAGTTAATTCTAAGACCAAGTGGAAAGTGGGAAATGGCGAAGACATCTTCTTCTCGCATGAAAAATGGTTGTTTTAGGGTCCTCTCATTAACAATCCTATTTATGAAAACTAGGAAAATATTTGTATTAGGCGATTTGGATTGAAAGTTAGAGACTACATAATAGACTAGGGATGGAGAGACCTATCTCTCATCTCAAATGATCTAAAGCTGATAATGGTGATGTTGAATTCAATGATCTTGAACAATAAGAGGGATGAATTAACTTGGGAGAATAATCCTAATGGTTGCTACTCAATGGAATTGGGGTATAGTTCCCTTTGCAAACTAAAAGAGAAACCTCCTTGGGCTAAGGCTTGGTTGCTTGGCCTTACCCCTAAGATCAATATGTTCTTTTAGCTAATGTTACAAGATAAAATTCTCACTTTGGATAATTTGGCAAAGAAAGGTTAGTATATCCTGAATAGATGTATTCTTTGCAAGCATCAATTAGAGTCAGTTAATCACATTTTTATCCATTGTCCATACTCCATGGAGGTTTGGGATTTTCTCACTAAGAAATATGGGGTTGGTGCAAGCTAGGTAATGTTTTGGATTTCTTTTGTCAATGGGATAGTATGTATAAAGGCACAAATTTTCATGCTATAAGCTCCTAGACTTTGCCTCACTTCTGCTGGGGAGTTTGGAAGGAGAGAAACAATTGAATTTTTAGAGACAAGGAGGAACCCTCTTATGTGCTTGCACACAATGTCAGTAGTAATATCAAGGAAAAATTCCAAATAAGAAAGGGGGGAGATATTGAAGATGGAGATAGAAATAAGGACAAGGAAAAGGACATTAAAACTAAAAGATAGGAGGTGAAATGGAAACTCCCACCTGAGGGTTGGCATAAAGCCAACTTTGATGGAGCAGCTAAAGGGAATCCTAGTCCTTCGGGATGTGGAGGCATAATTAGAAACTATCATTGTGGAGGAGTTACAGCTCTCTCCTACCCCTTGGGAATCTAGAAAAAAAATTATGTTGAAGCCAGTCCTACTCTCCACACTGTTAAATTAGCTCTGAATGTGGGAGTTAAAAAATTATTGCTAGAGGGGGACTCAAATAATATTATCAGATGTATCAAAGGGGTTCTCCTTCCTACTTGGACAATTGCAAATATAATTGAAGAAATCCACAAAAAACTTGGCAAATTTGAATACATTTATGTAAGCCATGAGTACAGGGAGGCTAACTCAATAGCTGATTGGTTTGCTAGTGAAGTAGTAAAGCAAGATATGATGATGATATGGATCACCGACAAGAATATTTTGGTAGATGCAAAAAGCCTAATCGATCAAGAGAGGATCCATGGAGGTACGAGTGAAATCCTAAGTTAATTATGGAAATTAATTCAAGTTGGGTGCAAGGCAATGCAATTATGGTAAATACATAAGGAATAGGTAGATGAAATTTTTCATGTCAAATCGACATGCTTTATGGATCATCTATTTCCTTTACCATTTTTATAGAGTTGAAAGACAAAGTGGTGAAAGACAAAGTGGTTTCGATCAGAGTATATAGTGGATTGAGGAAGAGAAATAGAGGATGATGTTTATGAGAATAGAAAACATTCAAGCTACAAAGATGGTGGATGAATAGAGCAGGAAAGAACCAATAGGTGAGGTGGAAAAATGGAAGAAAAGAACCAAAGTTTGGGAGAAGCTTGAAAAGGGTGGAATTGCAAATTATATTGCCAAGCTTCACGGATATTACTTAGCATTTACCAATCTTAATGTAAATTCATGATAGGATGGTAGGGTGAAAGTGGATGGGGTGTCGTATCAAGTTACTGTAGAGGTCATCACCCATGTCACTAAAATTCTAGATGAGAGATTAAATTTCTATAGAGATAAAAAGGTGTCTGCAAATGCGGTTAAGGATTTCACCAAGAACATAGAAGAGAAAAAGGAACTAGTGAACTGCGAGACCTAACTATGAGATGGACTCAATTAAGAAGCTCTGGAGGTATGTGCTCAGGGACATTATTGAGTATATAACTCTAGATACAAGTGCTTAATCATTTTTGTTATGGGGTTAATGTTTCCTTTCTATTTTATTTGTATTCTTCCATTAACAAGAACATTTCTAGGCACAAGAAAAAACCTACTTCTAACCCAACCCTACATGAGGGTTTACTTCTCTTGGTCTATGAGCATTTTAAGGCTCAATCTAGGAATAAATCCCTATCTCATGCAGTGGCTACTTCTAAGGAGACAAGGAGCTCTAACTTTTCACCAGATATAGAAGATGTTCAGAGTATAAGCTCAGAGGAGGAGAAAGATTATCTGTTATCTGGAAAGAAGGCAAGATGAAAAGATAAGGAAACACCTACTTCAACTAAATTTTTGTGTAGGAAAAGCCCAAGGGGCCTTGGGTCCAAAAGTTTTGGTCAAGGGGAAGAAGAGTATAATGAGGAAGGTGATGACATGGATATAGATGAGGAGAATAAGGGTGCAGAAGATGAAGATAGAGAGGAGCTACATGATAATCCCAGAAAGAAGAAAAGGAGGATGAAAGAGGAGGACAAACCCTTAGAGGGGAAAATTGATTCTGGTCTAGAAATTTCAATGCTTCCTCCCTCTCCAAGGCCCCCATAAGAGCATGAAAAGGAGAAAATAGAGGAAGGAAGTGGCAAGGTGGTTTTTAAAGATAGGCATATGGCTTGGAAAAATTTCAAAGTTAGAACTTCAAAGATGGGGATTGTGAGAGAAGTCATGAATCCCAAAATCCTTGAAGAAAAAGAGGGAAAGATTGAGATAGAAGAACTTATTGATCCAGTGCTAGTGGCCATCATCAACAATGCGAGGGAAATGGGAATGAACTTGCTTAGCAATTCAAGAAACAATATGATAGACAATTTTAGATCAATTAAATGGTTGTTTCATGAATTGGAGGAGATAAAAGAAAGAAAGGGATAGTTGGAAAGAGAGGAGATGAATTTTGAGAAAGGGAATCTGATAGGTCAGGGGATTGGTATTAGGTTGGTCAAAAAAAGGATGATTTTTTTGAGAATTACAACCATAACATGGCTAACCATATGATCTCTATTCTTAACTCTCTCAATGAAACCATTGTTACTATTGCTAGAAAGCTGAAAGCCAAGGGTTTTCTGGAGGACAATGAGGGAAAGGACAAAGCTGAAGATAAGATGGATGAGGAAACCATAACAGACATAACCCAAAGCCCACTAGATCAAACTTGCTTGAAGAACTAGGAGCAAATGGCTGGGGAGTTTTAGAAAGCCTATGAAGCGATGGAAACTATGTAGGACCTTGAAAGGAAGGCAAAGGAGTAAGTAAAGGATTATCAATTTCTGTCTTTTGGTTTTTTTGGTTTTTGTAGGTTTTTTAGTTTGGCTTTTTCCCTATCTTTTGATATAGCCTTTCTGTTGGTTGTAGTTTTAATTTTGGGCTTTTGTTGTTCTATTTACAGCCCTTTGATATGTAACAACTTTTGGGTTTTAGGATCCCTGTAAAACCTATTTTTCTTATAAAAAAGAATGATAATTGTAACACATCTGTAGGTGGATAGTCATTAGTGATCTTGAGATTGTAACCACATAGAAGGAGGTATTTGGCAAAACTATTCCTATTGATTGAGATAAATGTGACAACAAAAAAAGAAATGGTGGATCCTTTGGCCACATCAAATCAGCAAAGGATTTCTACACCACTAGTACTTGTGTCATGTTAGAAGATACTATTTGGTTTACAATCCTCATTAAACAATCTTGAGACACCAACTACAATTACACCTATAAGGAATATAAATTCTTATCAACCTAGGTGGACCATAAAAGGTTGTGTCGCAGTAAAGACTAAAATACTACACTGCAAGGACCCTCAAGGAGTGGGCCAACTTTTCAGCTTTGACCTTATAGATGCTAAAGGAACTAAAAAAGGAGTAATTTGTTTCAATGATTCTACAACAAAGTTCATCTACATGCAATTTATACAATTTTAGGTGGAACCATTAAAACTGCTAACAAAAGTTATAATAGGTTGAATAGTGGGTTAGAAATCACTCTCAATATTGACTCAAACATCATCCATTGTGAGGATGACTCATCAATTGTAAAGGTAAAATTCAATTTTACACCTATCAGTGGTATTGCTAAAAAACAAATAATACATACATTGATGTAATAGGAATCATCACATTAGTGTATTCTGCCTCTACAATAAGAAGAAGAAATGGTATATAGACTTTGCAACGTACAATAAAATTGTTAGATATGTCTGAGAAAACTATAGATTTAACTCTCTAGGGACCAATAGCTAAAAACATGGGTGGTTAACTACATGACAGGTATGAACAAAAAAATAAATTGTGCTTGCAACTAAAAAATGTTGGGTTTTTGAATATAATGGTAAGGTTCTCAACATATCCAACACTATAACATTGGAAATAGACCCTAAATTATAATAGACTTCATCTTTAAAGGAATGGTTCAACAAAGTATGTAAAAACTTGCTACCAGCTATGTAAGGCCAGATACCCCTGGGATGACCATTTTAGATATTGAAGAAAAGAGTAAAATTAAAAATGATTCTATTGAATGCATGTTGAGAGTATTGGTATTACACATCAAATGAGATAAGATGTCTTATCCAGCATGTTCCAACCAATCAAATGGAAGAGAATGTAAAAAGGCTATGACTCAAGATAATGAAGGAAAATAGTTTTGTTCAATGTGCAATGTGACTAAAACTAATTTTAATTACAAGTATATTCTACAAGTAAATCTATAGGCTCATACAAACATAATGTGGGCAATTGCATTTGATGAAGGAGCAGTACAATTGATGAAAATGTCTACAAATGATTTGTACACCTTACAATTCTCAAGTCCAAAAGGAAATGAAAGTAAATAAATCATAAGAGATGCTAGTAATAGGGAACATATTTTTAGCTTCTCCTACAAAAATGAGATGTATGACAATGAACCTTGACTAAAGACAATCATCACAGGGGTTCAAGAAGTCAAATTTTCTACTGAGAGTACTATCATGCTTTCCAAAATGGAAAACATGATTCCTAATACACTAAATTTGTAATGATATAAGCTTTAATATAGATAGACACATATTTCTATAGCCTCATCTATTGGCAATTTTTGATGACCTTCGATGGTTTTGTATTTCAATAAAAACTATTAGTTTTAGTTTATGCAACTCATTTTGTTGTGCTCAATATAGAAAATAAATTTGCATGTATACCATGTTGAATCAGATAATTAGATGTATAATATAAATAATTTGCATTCAAATGTTCTACTTGAACAACTATTTGTACTTTTTTTTTTGCGTCCCTTTTATCAATCTCTTTATGTTATGCATAGTTATAATTACAAGATTTTATTTCTATTTATGTTATGCATAAATAAAAAAGGAACATATAAAATCTATTTTATGTCATACACAATTACAATTACAAGGTGCCATAATCTACCAAAATTAAAGTCGAATAGATGGTTCATAATATACTAACTCTAAATGATGTAATCTTTGATATATACACAAACACCTATCTATGATATCCTCCATAGAGAATTTAGAATTTGTCCTGCATTTTTCATTTGCAAAAACAATCATTGTTTTTAGTCTCCCAAAATAAAGTTCTTTTCAAACTAATATAGTAAATAAGTTTGTATGTGTAACATGTTGAATTCATTAGATAGCTTGCATTCTTTGAAGAAAAATATTGTACTAAAATAATTATTTGCACATGATTTGTTGTGTTAATTTTATCATTCTATTTATCCTATGGATTATTACAAATAAAAGGATAATTTCTCATTTACGTTATCCACAAGATGAAAAGAAACATGTTAATATATTTGTCTCATGAACAATTTAAATTAGAGGATGCTAGTATACCCAATTTACATATAGTTATGTTACCCATCTCATCGAAATAAAATGTGCATTGATATATATTGTATCTTTATAGCTGCTAAAAAATATCAACTCCCACTCCAAAACAATTTCCACAAAATGTAGCATCATAAATTCAAAGACAACAAAATAGAAAAAAGGAATCAGGAATATTATGCATGTAATAAAGATGTAATAGCTGCTCATAGACATGTAAAGTTGTTAGAGAAACATTCACATCCACCACAACAAATAGTAAACTATTGTACTATAGAAGTAGCCATTGAGCAACAAATTTAGGAATTAGAGATCCACCCATTGGAGGGTCAAAAAAGTCCAATACAACAACAAAGCACTAGTCTCCAATAAAATTGACTTGTACAACAACAACGAGATGGGAGAAGAAAAAGAAGCCAAGAATACTATGCCTGTGATATAGAAAAGATAACTATCCAAAGGCGTGTCAAAAGATTGTAGTAACTTAGAAACCATATACACCAAACGGTAAATGGTGAACAATTAATAGGAAAAAAAATGATTTCAATTCATAGGACCAACATTGTGGGTTTCAACAAATAATGTTACAAGCAAAAAACAATGAACAAATGTGAACACAAGAACATACATATTATACAATGACACAAAAGAGTTTTGACAATGAATTGATGCATTAAGAATGATACAAACATGCACTATATGCACAGAATGCTATCTAGGAATACACATTCAATAATCAAACACAACTCCCACATGCAACTAATGCTACCATGAAAAAGACATACATCATTTTTCATTCTTAAATAATATAGATCCGAGAGACCAACCTCTTGTACTGAAAAGATTAACCAAGGTTGAAGAAATGTTACAAGTTTCTCAAAATTCTGGAGGTCAATATAAATATCATGGCCACATGATAAGATTTTCATAGGATATTAAAAGAATTTCAAGAATACTACCATGAAGGATCCAAGATGTAGATATACTCATTGTTCACTAATTACATACAATAGGTTAGTCCTATGATTGTTATGTTTGTAGGAGTCATATTATAGATGCATTACAATACAAGATCAAATATGATCCCTACAATAAGGATGTCACCATTCATGCAAATCATTTGGCTAAGATCCTTGAAGCAAGAATAGATGTATCCAATATGCTTAAAATTATTGAGACAACTAAATACATACCATTGGAAATCAAGGAAATGGACATTGATAGACATGACAATGAGATTAGCACAAAATACTTTACTTTTTTCAAAGGTTAAACTTGGTAATGATATTCTTGGTCTTGTGTAATTTAAGAAATAATGGAATGCAATAGAGACTAAGCTTTTCCATAAAAGTTAATGAGTTATCTCTTCCTTTGTAGGTAACTTAGATGTGAATTCATTTTATATAGTTTTACTTGGAATTTGCCCAAACAATGGGAAATGCAGGGACAAGGAGGGTATACACAATAAGATCTTTGAGCATGGTGGCAATGATGTTAAACAAGATTCCATTATCATCAATCTTAATAGGAAGATATTCAGTAGTGCTTATAGCTAATTTTGTGTATTCAATCGATGTGAAACTTTTTGCTATGAAACTTTTCTATTTTTTAGTATTTGTTGTAAGTTATATACATTTTATTTTAAATTTGATAATCTTTTACATATTAAAATATTAAATAATTATTATTAAATATATTTTTAAAGATTTTGTTTAAATATTATAATGAGAGTTAATAATTATAGTCTTACCTTAAAATCTTTATATATTTCAACAAGGGCCTTTGCATAATAACTAAATATAATTGGAAAGCCAATGAATACTATTGAACATTCAATGCTTGGCATCTTCCCCTTAGAATTTATGTATTTTTTGAATTTCTTTCTAATACATACAATTTATAAATTGAAAATAGAATAAAATTGGAAAAAAGAATTTCTGAATATGCTTCCAAAAAATAACATCAACATCATTGAAAAGAAATTGATTTTTTTTAATTAAAAAATTACTACATATGTTAATAGAAATTCAAGATAATCACATATAATATTGATATTTTTATTTTAGTATAATAAAAAATGAATGAATGCGTTGTATTTAAAAAAAAAAAATTGACTTTTTTTGAAAAATTAATAATATCATTTAATAATAAAGATAAATTAATTTTTTTTAAAACTAAAAAATTTGAAATTTTTCTAAATTAGAAACATGGTAAGTCAATATAAGAAATAAGTTCAATTGTGTAGTCAAAATTATAAACTAATTTGTATTAAAATATTGTAAGAGGAATCAAATGTAAGAATTTGGGTAAGGGTTCAAATTAATCAATTGATAGTTCAATTCTTATTTGATTGAAGATTGTCTTCTTTAAGAATCATGAAGTCATTCTTTCTTTTGTGTGAACACTGTCTTTTAGTGACAATGTCGCAAAAGGGTAAGTATAGTTAGGTAAGTTTCTTAAAGTTTTAATGAATTATTTATGAATGCCACTATGTAGTATAAATTCTTTAAATTTTAAAATATTTTCAGAAAAACAAATGATGTATTCAACTTTGTCAAAAAATAATAATATTAAAATCTTCACATTATTATTTTTGAAAATAGATATCATTAAACAAATACAAATGACATCATTTATTTGATGTATGTCTATACACTTTTTATATTACTATAATACAATGATGAAAAAAATCTATGTTAAAAGAATAATAGTGATTATAATACAATGATGAGAAAAATCTATAATAAAAGAAAAATTAGAGAATCTTTGATTAGAATTAGAAAACATTAATACAAAACATTTTAAATCATAAGTTTTAAAAATTATATAAAATTTTCTTTCAAAATTTTAAGGTTCTTACATGCATTTGGTCACCTCTCAATCTGTTCACCAGCCATGATTATTAAAATAAACGCCTATAATGGCAGTTGATAGGTGACAAAGGTTAACTAATACAAAAGAAAATGCAAAAGCAATAACCAACGAAGCAATGGTGCTTAAGTCGATTAAACATAGATAACCCAACATTTGCCTAGCTCCATCTCTACTTTACAAATACGGTATTACCTTTCCTCACGCAAGGGAATTCATATTAATATTGTCACGAAATGTTTTATATTAGAAATACAAGAATTAGGTCACCATAACATAAAAAATAGGTATCATTGGAAGAACGTAATGAAGTCTTATTGGAGTATATGTATAATATTTTCACAACTTATATGCACCTTGACATTATCAGAAAATTTTCCCCTTACGTGACAGAAAACGATGGGAGCTTGTTCCACTTCTTTCAAACAGAGAATAATGTTTTCATTGTCTGCGTGAAATAGAGTTCTTCTGTTATGTGGCAGCAGAAGACTATTTGACGGTTGCTTTAGTTGAAAGCATGCAGCATAATAGCCTTCTGGAATAAAAAAAGTCCAGTTGGAAGACCATGTGTTTGATGTGCAATGTATAATTATATCGTTGAAAAATCAAGCTGAATGAGAAAAGATAAGCATTATCAAACGCGTGCTTATTAAATGTAAGATTTTAACAATAGAAAAGATGGCTTTGATGTGGTGAAATTAAATATCATAATTCATAAAAGAAGCTGAACTGGTTTTTTTTTATTATTGGTTTTATTTTTCATTTATGAAATTGTTTTAGTAGTGACTCTTAGAAGGTAGAATTCTTATTTCATTTTTTATATTATAGGAACAAATAGTCAATAAGTCTTTCAGTCTTGATCTTTTGTAAGCTTTTAAAGAATGTTTTTGATACAAATAGACTAGGGGTTCATTGACAATTGTGTTTCGCAAAAAGAGGGGTAAAAATTTATTAAGACAGAAAGGAATACAACAAGGAGCTCGATCCTGAGCAACAAGATCATCAAATTCTTGCACCATCTCAAAGGACAATTGCCTCCTATCCCTAATATTCCAACCCGGATCATGACTAGATGCCCATTTGGCTAAACAATCTGCAGTTCTATTCCATTCACGAGGAATATACGTGAACCTAATGAACTGAAAAGAGGAAGAGAAGAAAAGAATCTGCTTAACAACAGTGGCCAGCTGCCAACTAACATCCTCAAGCTCTTGCGAAGAAAGAATGTTCACCACCACCTGGGAATCAGACTCACAGATAATCTTACTCCATCCCCGCAAGCAACACTGTTCCATAGCATATAAAATAGCCTAAGCTTCCATGAGATTGTTAGTATAATCACCCTTATGAACTGAGAAGAAAAATTTAACATCCCCAGAACTACAACGAGCCACTCCGCCGATACCAGCCGAACCAGGATTCCCACGGGAAGAGCCATCAGTGTTAATTTTCATAACTCCACAGGGAGGAGGAGTCCAGTGCCCATCCCAGTTAACCCGACCCTTCCTCTGATGGTGAAGCTGCCTGGACATAGAAGGAAACCTATGAGCTGCAGCCCCATCCTGCAGATGAAAATTGAGGCGATTATAGATAGCAAGATCAACCGGATCCATACCCCCATCAAGCACACACTTCACAAGAATAGTTTCCTGAAGAGAATGTGATATTTTCCACCAAAGATGCAAAACACCAAGCCGAACATCTTGGAATATGCGACGATTCCTCTCCAACCAGATATGCCAAAGCATGAAAGATGGGCCAACAATCCAAGCAGCATGGAGAAAAGAAGACTTGGAGGGAGCAGTACCCAAGCGGGCCTAGAACTCAAGCAAGGAGGAAGCATGCCGACAAGAGCAACCCCAAGCGTGCCACAAAAGGTGCCATATCTGAGTAGAATAGGAGCAATGGAAGAACAGATGGGAGACAGACTCCTCTCCATTACCACACAAAACACAATAAGAGTGACCCTGAAATCCACATTTACAAAGATTATCCCAGGTAAGACAACGGTTGTGAGCCACTAGCCACATGAAAAAATTGCACTTGGACCAAGAAACTTTATTCCAAACTTGCTTCCACCAAGGGACCTCAGCATCCCCAAATAATTGTCTAGTTATCTCCTGATACCCAACAGAGATATGATATTTACCAGACAAGGTACCGCCCCAAGCCAAAACATTTGGACCAAGCAAAGAAGAACACTCTCTAGAGGCCAAAATTTGAGAAAGCTCCTGATGATCCATGTCTGTACCTCCAGGAGGCCAATCAGAAGAATGCTTCCATCTGTAACCAACAACAGGTCCCAATTTATAAGGAGTCTTGTAATGAGCCACTTTATCCCATCCAGCGACAAGAAAAGAGTCACAAAGAGGCTGAAGATGAGGGTATATGGATAAAATGGAAGGGAATCCATCCCAAGCATCAGACCAAAATAAAGCCTGAGAACCTCCTTTACATATCCAAAACAAACCCCTCTTTACCAACATCGCACCTGTCTTCAAATTATGCCAAACCATTGAGCCACGACTTTAAAGATGAAGTGCAGAAATAGAACAAGGATCAGCACCATGAAAATATTTATGAGTGATAATACGAGCCCAAAGTTGATGTTGTCCAGAGCACCATCGCCAATAAAGTTTAGCAGCCAAAGCTTGACTACTCAATAGAGTAGATCAAAGACCAAGACCACCCTCCTTTTTAGGCCTACAAACAGTTGCCCAATTAACCAAGATCCATTTAGTACTACGCAAATTACCACTCCAAAGGAATTGTCGAGAAAGAGCATCAAACTCCTTGAGAAAGTAAATAGGTGCAGTGTAAACCATGCTTCGATAAGTAGGAAGAGCTTGGATAACAACTTGAAGAAGAGTAACCCGGGCAGCAATAGAAAGCCATCTATGAGTCCAATGATTTACCTTATCTTGAAGCTTGGTAATCAAATTTTTCTAGAAGAGACATGGTTGCCTGGAAATAGCAATAGGGATGCCAAGATAAGTCAAAGGAAGTGATCCTATCTGAAACTGTAGGATACCAACAATCTTGTGCTGAATAGAATCAGGAGTGTTAAAAAAGTAAATGGAAGATTTGTGCTCATTAACTTTCTGGCCTGAAGCTGCCAAATAGACGTCCAAAGCATGTCGAAAGGCTTCAGCTTCCTTGATTCTAGCAAGACCAACAAGAGCAGAATCATCAACAAATTGAAGATGGGAAAGAGAAGGTAAGCCATTACCCCACTGCCAGCCTTGAATAGAATTCTGGGACACCTGATGCTTAATGAATCTGCCCAAGCCTTCAGCCATGATGATGAATAGATATGGGGAGAGAGGGTCACCCTGGCAGAGGCCTCTAGAAGCACCAAATAGTTGAGAAGGTTGACCATTAATAAGAACAGAAAAAGAGGCAGAAGTAACACAACTCATAATCTAACTCACCCAGTCAGAGCTAAATCTAAAAGAAAGAAGAATACTCCTTAGGAAGCTCCATTTAACTCTATCGTAGGCCTTAGCCATATCCAGCTTAACAAACATGGCTCTCTCCCTTGAAGTAGCCATAGAGTGAATAGCCTCAATAGCAATAACCACCCCATCCAAAATTTGTCTGCCAGCAAAAAAACCACCTTGTTCTTCTGAGATAATAATGGGAAGCCACCTTTTCAATCTCTTAGCAATCAACTTAGTAATAACTTTGTAAACCACATTACAGAAGGCAATTGGTCTAAAAAATTCCAATTGATTAGCACCCTCTCTCTTAGGAATAAGAGTCAAGAATGTAGAGTTCAAAGCTCGAAGCATCTGCTTGCTAGTATAGGATTCTTTAGCCACCTCCAACAAATCATGATTAATTATGTCCTAAAATTTCTGAAAGAATTCAACTAGAAAGCCATCAAGACTAGGAGCCTTCCCCTTAGGCATGCCAAAGACCACCTCCTCCAGCTCTTCCAAAGAAATAGGACGCATGAGATAATCATTCATTTCTTGAGTGATAAGGGAAGGAATACAGGACAAAATAAGATTTTCTTCATTATCAGCAGGAGGAGAGTCCTTAGAGAAGAGGGTAGAGAAGTACCAAATAGCCTCCTGGAACAAAGCTGGCAAGGAATTCAATTGGATACCTTGAGAATTAACCAAAGAAGAGATAGTGCTCTGATTCTAGTGAGATTGCACTATTTATGGAAAAAGGCAGTGTTATGATCACCTTCCTGGAGCTAATCAACTCTAGCCTTTTGCTTTCAAAAAATTTTCTCTCAAAATTCCCATTCTTCTAGAGCTCTAGAAGCAAGGGATTCAGCCTTGCCAAGATCCTCTGAGAAACCTCGATCTCTAATCTCCCTTATGATGACATCAAGATCTTCTTGAGCAAGCCTCTTCATAAAGTGAAGGTTCCCAAAGCATTCCCTATTCCATATCTTGAGCTGCCTTTAAACATATTGAAGGCTTTTAGAAAATGAGAACATTGCAGTACCATATGCAGGAGCACCATCTTTCCACCAACAGAAAACACAATCATGAAGAGAGGAGTCTCGAAGCCACATCAACTGGAACTTAAAAGGAGGATGCTTCAGAACATAAGCCCCTATAGCAAAAAATTTGATTGGCCAATGATCTGAACCCCTCCAATCAAGGATTTCTGAAGAGATAGTAAGGGTGCCACTAACCCAGAAGCAAGAAATAAGAAATCTATCCAGACGTTCTGAGATAGCAGCAACACCAGTCTTGCGATTATTCTAGGTATAGAGACCATTGGAAGGCTTAACATTAGAGAGATGCAAAAGAGATATATGTTTTCGAAGAAGAGCAAAAGAAGGCCCCAATCTAGCCAAACCACCATGCTTCTCCTCCAGACTTAAAACTGAATTGAAGTCCCTTGCTAACACCCAAGGATGATAAGGATGACAATTTATAACATATTGAATATGTTCCCAAAGTTCCTCCTTTCCCACAAGATCAACAGGTGCATACACATTAGTAACCATGATTACCTCTCCTGAGTCTAGAGCAGAAGCTACCATAGAGAGAGCTGAGCGAGAAGACATCCAGCCAAGAGGAGAAATTTTTTGAGGATCCCAAAATATAGCTAAACCACCCGCACTACCTGTTGCCCCAACACACTGGCATTGGCCACGAGACCAAATACTAGAGGCATGTTGGACCATAGACTCCACAAAGAGCTTAGTCTCTTGGATACAAAAAACATCAGGGCTATGATCAACCACCAAGTTATGAATAGCCTTTTGTCCAGGGATGCTATTCAACCCCCTTACATTCCATGAGAGAATAATCATCATTGGGTAGAATTGGGAAAATGAGAATCCAAAGGTTTCACTGAACCAGACTCAATCAATATATCTCCTGTGAGTTTAATCTTCTCTTGGTCTGTTTTGTGCCCACTCCTTAGAGGAGGAGTAGAAGAAGCCTGCTTAAAGGGTCGAGACATCAACCCCAAGGGGAGAGGAGAACCCTTGCCCTTACCTGATGGTAGCACATCCTTGACCAAGTCAGCTAAAACAACATCATTATCCTCCAACACTGCAAGAGTCACCAGAGCCTCTGTCATAGGAGCTACAGGGACCTCACAGTTCTGATATACTACAACTTGGGATGCCCCACAAGAATCATTAGGAATAGATCTCTCATCTGGGCAAACTGGATCAGAAGAGATAGGAGGATGAATACCCTCCTCTAGAACCATACTATCCAGCACCTCAAAGTGGTTAAAACCTGAATTAGATAATCTTTCTTTCAAAGGCCTCTTTTGACCATGGCCCTTAGCACGAGGGCGAACAAGGGTAAATCCATCCTTATCCTGCATTTGAGCCTTACCCTTATGTGTAGCATCTTGCGGATTCATCCCCTTGGTAGTATTAGCCATTTGAGATTGTTCTTTCCCTATAGTATCTGCCAAACCACTAGTATTGCCAGCTGTAGAACCATCCACTCCTTTGAAACTTGAGTTACGGGGGCACTGACGCAGTAAATGACCATACTCATGACAAATCTAGAAACGAAAAGGGAGAGATTCATAATCTAACTGTTGTACCCAAGAAAAATCCCCCATACAAATTTCCAAAGAATCTGGTAATGGGTTATTCAAATTAATTTCAATACAAATTCTAGCATAAGAAATAACCATTTTATCGAGGGATTGATGTGCAATCATAGTCAGCTTCCCCAACAAAGCAGCAATTTGTCGAAGGATGTCTTCACGCCAAAATTCCAAGGGAAGACGAGGCAAGCGAACCCAAATTGGCATTGTTGAAGGGAGATCCTCAGCAGAATTAAAACCTAAATGCCTAGGTTTGACAAATAACCCCACATGGTTGTAGAAATAAGGGCCTCCTTCAAAAACACGATCCCAATCAGACATGCAAGAGAATACAACAAAAAAAAACTATTCCCCGCCAACATAATCTCCATATCACCTTCCACCTGCCATGAGTGGCAGATCCATGCCTCAAGAGCGGATAGGGAAATCCAGATTCCAAGAAATTTTCATATCAAAGCATGCTTGGTCCAATAATCAATGTCCTCCATTACAGCCGTTGGAGGAATAACAAAAACAGGGTGATCATGGCTACGCGGAAAACAACCATTAACTTTTTTCAGCTTGGAGCTCTCCCCTGAATAAAACTATTCAAATCACATTGCATACATAGTTGGAGAAGAACCATCTGTTCTCACCAACGGAGAAGAAATCTCAGGCCTTGCCATACAAACAGTAAAACCCCAATCCAAAATTGACTGCAGAAGATATCCAAAAACACCGACGCAAATTATGTCAATGAATCTTAGTTTATTGTTGAAGTTGAATGATAGTCTATTATTGATGTTAGATGATTTTGAAATAGTCTACGAGAGACTAAGTCATGTTGAATACATGGTCCTAAAATATGACATATTTGTCTTGGTCCTAAGATGTTAGAATAGTGTCTTATAATGCATTTAGTGTAATAGATAGACAAGAAGGTTTAGTCTAAGACTCATTCTATATCAAATAGATAATTATTTGTATAAATTTGATATTATTTTTAAAATACAACTATTAAATTAGGCTGCTTAGCACATAAAGAATATTTACCTACTCTCATTTGAATAGAGACTAAATAGATAGTCTTCCTTTTCTTGATTGGACTTTCAAGGATGGGAGAAACTGGGATTATCTTTATGATGATTGTCTAAGAATATTGATCATTAGTTTATTTAAATAAAAATCTACCAAGTATATAGAGATTTTAACAAAAGCATTTTGATAATAGATAATATCATGTTTGATAAGGTAGTATGTAAAAATACAACAAAATAGATATAAAACATCAAACAAGAACGTGGATTTTGTCATAATTACTAGCTGGTACACATGTGTTCTGATGGGCGTGATTAGGTCTACACGATTGTATCTTTATTTTTAATTTTAGTGTAATTTCAATTTATTATCATTTTAATAATTAATTATTTTTTATGTAATTAAATGAGTACAAGTTCTTCAAATATTATAGATGGATATTCCACCATATAGAAATATTATGTATAGTTTGTTTATGTATTTTTTAAATTATTAGTATGATGGATAAGTAGAGAAATATTTATTTTTTCTTTATATAAAGTGCCATAGTGGCATGTACTTGCATAATAATTTTATAATAATTAGAAATTTTAATTTAATATTGAATATTGTCAAGTATAATAATAATTTTATTTTAGAAATATAAAATTGTGATATATATATATATATATATATATATATAGAGAGAGAGAGAGAGAGAGAGAGAGAGAGAGAGAGAGTACTAGATATATAGTATATATTAATATTTTAAGTATTTTAAATTGTCATAGTTTACTATTTTGTATATTATAAGTTTACCATAAGAAATAGTTTAGAATGTATAATAGTTGTATATTATATTATTGTTCAAATATATTATTTAATTATCATCATATATTATAAATTTATAGAACTGATTATTATATGTACATTGTTAATAGAGATGTATAATTATATAGTTTTATGAAATATACTTATATATTTTAATAAAACATTATCATTTAAAAATTGTGTGCTAAATTTTTAATTGTATATTATTGTTCAAATATAACTATAGTATATTATTTAACTCTTAACATATATAACAATTCTCAAATTTTGTATCAAAATATTAGTACAAAAATATGAAATATGAGAACCTTCTAAAAAAGGGCTCCTATAACACAAAATGAATTGAACCAATCAAATTTAAGATATTTAATTTTTATAATATAAATAAATTATAAATAAATTATAGAACTTAATAAATATGTAAATTACCAAAAATAAATTATTTGTGATTGGTGCATATTCATTGAGTTAATTGAGTTATCAGTTGAAGTAAATGCAATAGTACATTGCTTACGACAAGTACAACAAAGTTATATAATGTAATAGTTATTATATTATTATATAATAGTGTTATTATCAATATAATATAATATAATAAATATATAATATTATTTTATTTTAATTTAAATAAAAGTGGCAAGCCATCATACTTTATTTAAATAAAATCCTCCTATCCTTGACCCAATAATTTTTTTAAAAAAATTCTAAAACCAAGGAAAGTTATTACATGACATTGACTACATGACCCTAAATGGATCTAGCTCTATTTTCACAAAAATGAAAGAAAGATCAGCTACAAAGTCCTTAATGGTGTATTACAATGAGGTCTCACTGCTCCTCAATGATCTATAATCTATGCAATTAGTACTAGTAGATAGAACAAAAAAACTAATTGTACTAATATCTACAATATCTAATTAATCCTTTGCATATCTTGAATATGATTATATCCATACATAAATAGTTCATATCTAACTGTCAAAACAACATCATATCATCATTCACAAAACTTTCATGTCATGTAAATATCCATACCATACTTCAAATGAGTAAAAAATTCCCTTTATATATCTTTTCAATTATATTATCCAGTCAACCTTAATAATGAAATTTATAGGAAAACATCTTAATAGAATATCAAGACTTTCTAACTAATGGTTAACATCTAGGATGTCACCACTATATTCTCAAGTTATTGAATTCATAAGGAAACTATATTCCTTATGCAGAAATACCCAATCTTTATCACTTATCTAGTACTCTATTATATAACCCTATCTTCATATTCTTCAACCAAAACATGTGCTGATTGATATATCAACATAGGTGAACATACTAACATCATATAAAGAATCCATTCTACTAATATCCAAAATTGTGCCCAATATGACTCACCTGACTATACTCAGTCATAAAAACAATTCATCAGTTGACGATTTTCGTAAACAATACTAAGTAACTATTTTAAACAAAAAAATGTAAAATTTAAAACATAAGTCCAAGTGACCTTATCATCATATTGTGTTACCATTTATGACTATATTCAGGTTAAAGTAAAATGTTGTGTCACATTTTAGGTTGACTTATGATTGAATTTGAGTATTTCTATTTAAAAATAAATTTTATGGAAACATATGATCTAGATAAATTAATTCTAGCTAAGTAATATATGTTATCACACTTTTTCAATTGAAAATGTCTATTAAATGCATGTTTTATAGTAGTTTGTGTCCAATTACTAAAGAAATAAAATTATTTCAGAATATTGACATTTCAATAACTCTTACTCTTTTTATTTATATTTCCTTAATAACATATAAAAAACATTTTATAGAGCTCAAAGTTAAGAATATTCTCATAAAGAGTTCATAATGATTTTACTTAGATATAGTATATTTTAATTAAAAATACCACAAGTACTTATTTAAACACTTGAGAAGATGTTGATTTTGAGAAAGAAAAAAATAGTAAATCTTATTAAAAAAATGTAAAGCATATTGTGTTTTAGAGGAGAGAGTCCTCTTCCAAAAGGTATAATTTATTTGAGATGAAAACTATGATTTCAGGTGAGTTGAAATTTGAATTGTTATAAATAAGAAAATATAGGTCAAAGGGCCATTTTTATTTTTTATTGATCTAACTATATATGTCATCTATAACATAATTTCAAATGAAAAGAAAAAATGTTTATTTCCATATAGTTTTATGGTGGGAACTAGACCCCTCATGTTAAGCATTTTCCAGCAACCAAAAAATCATCCTTCAAAATTAAGAAAATATATCAATTCTTATTCTAAATAATCATTAAAAATAATAATCCTAAATTTCCTCCATTTCTACACATTTCATTATTTACTTCATTTTCAAATTCTAAATAAATATACCATTTTTCTATAATTGAAGTCAAATTATTATACTTTTGCTAGCCTTTTCCTTTATGAAAGGGTGACACTAGTTTTTACTTTTACCCATTCATGCCTTCATATATGATCACTTGCCAACAATTACACCTAAGAGTTATATTTAAGATTAAACATGTGATTTTAACTTCAAGGAGGAAGTTCTTATTTAATGAGCCTCTCTAATCTGTGAATGTATTTTCATTGAAAACTATTTATTAGAACAAGGAAATTACACTCTATCCTATGCAATAACCATGCTTATGTTGGGACTACACAATTATCTATATATTTTCTTTTCTATATTTACAATATTCGAAAGGAGGTCTTCACTTGGGTAACTAGGGTTGTACATTTTTTTAAAAGATAATTATGAGTGGATTTTACATGCAGCTATCTTTTGGAAAAAATTGACGTATATAACTAATATAATATTCTATTTTGGAAAAAAAACTCTTTAACATTCAATAGTTTATAGTAACCCTTTTGGTGTCATAACATGAAGAAAATAAATCTTTGTGCATCAATATTACTATGACACATGTTTCAAATAACCACACTAATCAATTAAAGATAAAATTAGATTTTGTTTAAGTCATTGTAATGCTTGAGTTTTCAAGGCCAATCAAATACTAGAGCTCCATGTTGATGTAAGATTTTTTAAAAATATAACTAGATTTGAACATGTAAAAGCTACAAAAAAGTAAAATGTAGAAGGTTTACTATTAATATTGTACCATTTTGGCATTTGTATTTAGCTAGTTTTACTACTATTTCTTTTGCATCTTTTACACATTGAGGAATAATTGGGTCCATCTAGTATCTATGCAATGGAAAATTTATATAAACCTATAAAGTCATACTAAAATAAGGAATGTAGTATGCAATCAACATCCTTGAAATTTTTTTTGTGAGCAATATAAGAGTATCATGTAATGAGCAAGGTGCATTAGGTTTAAACAAAAGGGTGACATATAAATGTATTCATGTTTTTTATTATCGTTTCTTATTTATCCCATAATCGTTAAAGAGGGACTCTTGCATTATATTTGAAATATTTTCTAACTTAGTTTACCTTTACTTAAAGGCTTTCATCAATACAAAACTCACATTTCCTACTATTGAAGTATGATTTTGTCCTTATCTTCTTGTTAGGTGACAACCTTTTATTATTTAATGCTAGATTTATTATTGTTCTCTTAAAAACCTTGTGTTTGTTGTGCTTTATATAGTTTTTATTGAGTTTTTTTATATATTAATACTAGCCAAAACAAAGGGGCTTGCCCTTAGTACATAGCCATGGTTAACCCATTAACAATACAATAACAACAAAATACTACCAACAAACCACCATGCTCTTAATATAAAAAAACATAGTATCCTACCAGTCAACCTGACTAGGTGCTAACATACATATTCACATATCCACCAGTAATATAAACAAAATTATTGGTGGAAAACATAGCCAAAAAAAAGAGTAATATAGCATCTACTATGTTCAATAAATATTTTCTATAGTATAAAAACTAATCTACCTATTCTTCCACCAGCATATCTAATGCAAAGTTTAAACCATAAAAATAAATAGTCTAATTTATGGTGTAATGACTACATTATAAAAGTAACAGCTAGACATAACCAACAATAGAGTATTATCAAGAAAAATTAAAAAGTCATAATGCCTAAACATTGGCCTTATCCTTCCCTTTCTTGGACAACAATACTTTTGCCCAGTTGTTCATTGGGAAGCCATAGAGATTAATAGAGTTCTTTACTCCAAGGCTATCCTCCTTGTTCTACTATTGTAAGAGTTGGAGAATAACAACAATAACATGAGTGACCTAAAGAGAGAACTTGGATAGAGTGATAAAAATCACATCCAAAGCCTTGATATGTTCCTTGAGGGTTATCATCTCTTTCTTGACATCTTTAACATTTCTGGACAACTCCTAGAAACTAGCACAATCACCTATCCTAGCCGCCAAAGTTTGTACCGGCAACAACATGGGGTTAGTAAAAACCATTTCCTTATTTTTCTTTTCCATACACATACAGGAAGTAGCCATCATCTGCAAATCAACTTTATGCTTTCCCAAGGAAGGGATAACACTTGAAGTGAAGTCCATGACATTCATAGTTAAACTAGCCAACACATGGGTTGTGTCATGGCTAACCTTCTTCTTCTTTTACTTATTGGTTTTAATTTCTTATGACATTGAGCTTGTTTCCTCAATCCCCATCCCCTCAAAATCTTCCTCCTTCACCATCCTTCTCTTCATTTTCTTTTCTTCTTTCACACAGGCCTCCAACTCTATCTCCTTATTAAGCTTCCTATCTCCATTATATATTTTTTTCATTCTAGTGCTACTTTTAGCAAGTCTTCTAGATCCCCTTCTTCCTCGTCATGTTCTTATTGACTTGTTTTTTAATATTAGAAATCAACCAAAATGGGGGCTGACCCAAAACAAAAAAGAGGTGAAAATTAGTTAAGAATAATTACCAAAAAACTAACCAAACCCCTTCCTTAATATCAAAAAAATCCAAATTATGATGTTTCTAAAATTACTAGTACTAATAACTACAATAATGTCATCATTATACATATTTTTGGCCCAAATTTTTTTGATAGGCATAGAGAAAATCCACAAAGTATCAACATAAAAATCCTTATGGGCTAAATATAAACTAACTATCATAAAAAAAAAAAAATTTTAAAAAAAATGTAGCACAATGACATGAGCTAACTTTCCTTGATTTGGTTCCTTAGGTTCTCCAATAGCAGGCACAACCAATCATTCGTCGAAAATCCATATAGTGACTCGGTAGTCTCCATGTCCTTTTCACTGATAGTGCCTTCCTTGCCTATCTATAACAAGTGAATAATGGTCACAAAAGAATGTATAACCCTCATAGAAAAGTTGGAAACTCTATCAAACTTGTCCTCTAGGTGTTCATTCTTCTTGATCAGATTAGTTATGGACTTCTCCAAGTTGGCAATATCTAGACTCCCCTAGTAATTATCACTTTTCCCCATCATACTAGTCTCCTTTTGAATGTTACTCCCCCCTGTTCTCACCCCTTATAAACATCACCTCCCATAGGAACCTCCCTTGAGTCTAGCTACCCACTTTGATAGGTGACGTAGCAACACCCTGTTCCCCCATAGCCCTATCCTTCCTAGACTCTAGAGTGTTGGCCTAAATTTTGAAAGTGTCAGACACCCTGGAGGAAAGAGAGCTATTATGTTCCCCTCCCATACCTTCTTCCTCTTTCCCTTCACATCCAGTCTCTTCCTCCTCTTGTTCCCATTAATTCCTCCTAATTGCTTTTCTTTTAGCTCTTGGGTTAGTTCTCCTACTTGATTTATTGGTGGACTTAGAATCATGTTTGTTTTCCTTATCATGGGTGGCCAAGGGTTTTCTTTCTCTCAATTATTTTCTTGACCTACTACTACCCTTCCTAGAAGTGGTACAAATACTTCTAACATCTAGGACTTCAATATTGTCTATTTTTATATTTTTAGTAGTAGTTGAAGGCTTAGTGTGGGTTTTACAAGATGGGGATGGAGCTGGGGCTAATCTAATAATTTTTAACAAGGAAGTGGTCGGGCTTCATTTGAGGATGGAGGCCTTTGTAGAATTTGAATAGACAGAACATGAGGGCTTGGTGGTAGACTATATATATATATATATATTCCTCTCTCTCTCTCTTTTCTATGGATATTCCATACACAATCCTCTAGATTGAATGTAGTAACAAGTAAGGAAAAGAGATGCATTCGCTATTCCTAAAGTGATTAAGGATAAGTAAGTGGTAGTAGTAACACACCTTAACTCTATCCTCCATGCTTATATACCTTATGATAACGTAACATACCATATTTTGTGGTTCAAGAAGTTTTCCTCTAGCAAATGCCCATGCAAACAAACATGAGCTTCATTGGGAAAGAAAAAAAAACTCCACAAGCTCATCACATCCACACCCTAGGTTGCTTCCTCTAGCTCTTATCCTTCATAGCCAAACCCATAGCATTAGTAATTAAATCCTCTATAACTTCAAAAGAGACCTCATCAATGCTCACCCAATAATTTGTCCATGAGTCAATAATTTTCCAGGTCACTTTTTTGTCATTTCCTTCAATGCTCTCCATAAAGGGATGATCCCACCTTCTTCTAGGCATGTCCATGCCACCTTTTCATCATTTTTCTTGAGTTTTTATAATAAAAAGTAAAAATATTTATTTGTGCAAGCTTTGTTTCTAAGCTAGCTATGAAGAACATTACTTAAGGAAGGGCATTACTTAAGGGAAGGCTTTTGATATTCATATTGAACAACTACTATGTCTATAATTGGTGAATTGATGCAAGAGCATCCTAGGTTGCCTTTCTATCCTTCTTGTCTTTTTTCATTTTGTAGTGTTGGTTGAGTTCCTATTTTGGCCAAGTTTGATTTTTGTTTTGACTAATTTCTTGCAGTATTGGTCAAGTTCCTATGGTTGTCAAGTTTCATCATATGTCAAGTGAGCTTGGTGGTTTTCTAATATTCAGTTCCTTCTTTGACCCTTTTTTTTTTTTTTGTGATTGGTTTTTAGTGAGAACTAGCTCATTCATTTAATTTGAGCTATGAATTTATGTAAGGATCATTATGAGGTCGACCTTCTCTAGAGAGAACTATAATTCAAAATATTTAGATAAAATAGAATAACTCTTCCATTGAATGAAATGTCCCTTTTCTGATTTTACATGATATTTCAAGCCTCAAATCAGATCTTTAAAATCAAACAACTAATATTCCAAAGATCCACCAAATTTCTCAAGAAACCCCAAATCGGGTATGCTGAAAATAGTGCCAAAAGCTTCACAACTTCACAAATTATTAATAAATCTGAAAATGAAAATTTTTACAAAAATTTCAGCAGCATAACAACCTACAAATTGACATTTCCAGATCTGTATAGACTTTACACAACAGCTCAAAAATGTAGGACAAAAACTATGCTCATCAGGCTCCTGAAATAGCACAAAATATGCTCGAAAACACCACAAAAACACTAATAATCTATCTCAGAAGTTTAATCACATCCAAATACATATATTCAGCTCTATTTTAACATTTAAAAGTCTAATATAAAGAAGCAACCCAAACTAATATGAAATACTCAACTGAAAACACCAAACTCATACAAAAAATACACCCAAAAACCCACAAATCTGCACTGTTCAGCACAAAGGAAAACTCTGTATGAGCATGCACATCGAATGGCTTCAAAATCCCATTCTTAGCCTTCCTGGAAATCGGCAAACTCCCATTCTTGGGTCTCCTTCTCCATAGGTTTGGCAGCCTCTGAAGAACAACAAAGAAATGAGCAAAAATCAAGTTCTGGAATCAACCCAAAATGCCTCCAAACCCCTTAAAAGAGGGCATAACCATAAATCACATCCAAGAGAGGTTAATGAAACATATTTTAATAATAATTTTTATTTATTAGTCCAACGGTTTCCAAAGATTAACCCCCTTTTTTTGAAACTTCACTTTCTTGGGCCTGCCTGCCTTAGCAAAGATTATTATTTGTTAATTATTTGAAAAGGGGACATGACAAGTCCTCCCCTCCCAAACATTGCTTGTCCTCAAGCAATGGCTAAACAATAAACCAATCAATCCACCTGGATCCCAAATGTAGTCATGAACTATACTACTACCAATTAACACAGGCTCCTACAATATCCTCTGCAATATGACCAAGAGGAATCCATAATCAAATTGACAATTATAGCTCAACCAAACTCCAAAATCACCACTACCACAGTCAAAAACCCATGAGACACAAACTCTTAGAACATCAAAACCCAAGTAAAGTGGACAAATCAAACTACCAACACAGTAAATACCATCAATGCATCCCACTGGCCTATACGGAATGTACAATCCAACTCTGCAACAATGGTGAACGCTCTCAAATGAAACTGTACCAAGTATGGAGAATCCATACACTATACAACTCCTGCAGTCAATACAACTCTGCAAATCACCGGCCACTATCTCATAACCATGACTCCCATGCACTGCTGATGGTGAAAAGACATTACAAGATAAAGAGTAAGAAATGGAATCCAAACCAAATTTGCCTGCCATCAACTCCTCAAAACAAGGATCAAATGCTAACTGATGTACATACCCTGCAATATAATGTTGATTAAAAAAACCAACCTCAGTCAATAGCTCACCATGAGCAAGTGATACAACCCACTATGACTGATCACTAGCTAAGTCAGGAGATGTCATAGCCAAAGGAGTAGAATCAATAACAACACCCACTGAAGCATCACTCCCAAACTCCTTCTCTAAGTCACATATTATCAATCTGTCAACTGTAGAACCTATCACCATGTCATGCCCATCACATCTCTCATCTTGAGGCATCAAATTGTCCCATAACTGATGATAAGCACTAAGAACCAAAGTACATCTGTGTATCATCATCTCATCAACATGGTCATCAAAGGTAAATTGATGAGCGTACCTCACAATGTAATGCCGATAGAATTCGCCAATCTCAGTCAGTGGCTTAGACTGTAATCTAGATGAAACTAACTGCAATTGATCATTAACCATGTTGGAACTGACTACTACCTCCGAAGATATCACCAAGGGAGTAGTATTACTAGCAGGAACCATGCCCACTGCCAACTCACCAACATTACACATGATCTTTGATACATCTCTAGTCTCTGTACCATCAGTACTAGAGGCCACCACTATGTCAGGCATACAACAATCTGCTACAACACCCAACTCAACTAAACTTGACTCTAGTGGGAATAAATCTGATATGCCAATGTTAGTATCAAGGATGGATGCATCCCCATCTCCACTGTCTCTGACAATCTCGGCCATGGACATCCTCGGATCACCAAACACCATAGCTTGTGATTGTATAGAATCAGGTAAAGACTGTAGTCGCTCTAACTCCATGGTCACCTTAGCCAAATGAAACTGTGACTCCTTGAAAGCCAACTGTGTACTCTCAAGAATCTCAAAAGTAACCTCAAGCTGCTTAGTAATCTCACTCACCTCATCTTCTTTGGCCAACAATGCATCATATGCTGTACTGCCCCACTCCATAAGATAATCTCTGTCGGCTACCAACTGCATATAATCCTGTCTCAAAATTTGGATAGCCTCCCATAAAGAGTGGAACTCTATCAAGGAAAGATAACTGCCTCCCTGCTCATCACTAGTAGGAGAACCCCATCCATAAACTGCTAACAACTGACGAGCAACATCGAAATGCTGGCAAGTGATAGCGATGTCTCGGTCACTAACTCTCAACTGATTAGACACATGATGGCACTGGCTTGACTGTCTTCTACAAACCTCCTCTGATGCACTATCTAAAAGAGTATCCTCAAAGTTACTATTCTCTAGAGTATTACCATCCATATCCTGTGAATCAAATCTAAAGCTCATATCAACATACGGAGTATCAAGAACATTAGCATTGCTGTCCAACTCCTCTATACCCAAGGAAAATAAGTCTTCAAAACTGCCCACTACATCCTCTTGGATGTCATCAATGCCAATATGATCCTGGGACTCATCTATACACACTGCCAAATATGAAATATCATCAACACATTCTAGCAAGTATGGTCGACTGGATATATGAACAAAGCCCAACATTGGTGTATAAAAACTAATACCAACATTAGACAAGATACTGGCACAAGAAAAGACAACACCGTGTAATCTGCTAATCAAATCCATGATAGCACCCAAACAAACACTGTTACCAAAAAGTGTTAAAGATCTCCAGTCAACTGAATCCCAAACGCCAATATAACAATCTCGAGTCCATATCCGTAAACTAGAATCAACTGGTAACTCAAGCAAACTCCTCACCTAAGTAATATGACCAATACCAACTAACTCCACATACCTGTCATGATGAGATAATGAAGTCACAATACTATCTTTGTTCACCTTCAGCTGGCTGGACAAATCATGTGAAGTACTACCAGCCTCAACCTCATGTGATGAAGCATCTAACTGTGCTTGGTACTCTTTCTCAGCAAAGTCATGAATGCTTAATGTCTGCTCGTCTCTACCAGGTATCTCACCATCCTCATAATCATCATCTGAACCCACTACATTGTAGTCACTGCCTATTGTAACTATACCATCCTAAATACCTGTGGCATCACCCTTTGACGACCTATAAACAATTGTCTCAATTTGAGTATCAAGTTGACTGTTACTATCAATCTGTGTAATATCCTTTCCCACCACCTCCTGTGGCAGAGTAGAATCTGAGACCTCTACCTAGCTATCAGCTAGTTTCTCAAACTCCTCATGCAAGTTTTTGGGAATTGTGTCATCTGTCCTATGAGAAAATCTGCCAAATAGAAATCCAGTCAACTTATCCACCTTAGCTAGGTCAGACAACATGTCATTCATTATATGGTGGTGCTCAACCAACTGTTCAGACATGTCATGGCTTATTTTCATAAGTTTATCTCGAATGTCTAAATAACCATCCTTTCTACTATTTTGACTCTGGATATCAATTGTCCAAGATCGTGTCCTCTAAGACTCTGTACTATACCTGTCCATTCTGGATAGAGTAGAGTGTAACCCCAATAGGATATAACTTCTTCAAATTCACCAAGAACTAACATGCAAATGATTAGAAGTAGCATGAAACCATAGATTTTGACATGAAACTGATTAGAAGCAACATGCAACCACCAAATTCACCAAGAACTAACATGCAAATGATTAGAAGTAGCATGCAACCATAAATTTTGACATGCAACTAATTAGAAGTAGCATGCAAGCATAAATTATGACATGCAAGATCTGGGTAGTTGTCAAAACTGACATGCAAACTTCTACAACCACCAAATTCACTAAGAACTAACATGAAAATGATTAGAAGTAGCATGCAACCATAAATTTTGACATGCAGCTGATTAGAAGCAACATGCAATCATAAATTATGACATGCAAGATCTAGGTAGTTGTCAAAACTAACATGCAAAATCTGGGTAGTTGTCAAAACTGACATGCAAGCTTCTACAAACCCTCAGGTTGGCAAGATCATGGCTCTGATACCACTAAAATGTCCTTTTTCTGATTTTACATGATATTTCAAGCCTCAAATCAGATCTTTAAAATCAAACAACTAATATTCCAAAGATCCACCAAATTTCTCAAGAAACCCCAAATCGGGTATGCTGAAAATAGTGCCAAAAGCTTCACAACTTCACAAATTATTAATAAATCTGAAAAGGACATTTTTACAGAAATTTCAGCAGCATAACAACCTACAAATTGACATTTCTAGATCCGTATAGCCTTTACACAACAGCTCAAAAATGTAGGACAAAAACTATGCTCATTAGGCTCCCGAAATAGCACAAAATATGCCCGAAAACACCAGAAAAAAACTAATAATCTATCTCAGAAGTTTAATCACGTCCAAATACATATATTCAGCTCTATTTTAACATTTAAAAGTCTAATATACAGCAGCAACCCAAACTGATATGAAATACTCAACTGAAAACACCAAACTCATACAAAAAACACACCCAAAAACTCACAAATCTGCACTGTTCAGCACAAAGGCAAACTCTGTATGAGCATGCACATGGAATGGCTTCAAACTCCCATTCTTAGCCTTCCTGGAAACCTGCAAACTCCCATTCTTGGGTCTCCTTCTCCACAGGTTTGGCAGCCTCTGAAGAACAACAAAGAAATGAGCAAAAATCAAGTTCTGGAATTAGCCCAAAATGCCTCCAAACCCCTTAAAAGAGGGCATAACCATAACTCACGTCCAAGAGAGGTTAATAAAACATATTTTAATAATAATTTTCATTTATTAGTCCAACGGTTTCCAAAGATTAACCCTCTTTTTTCGAAACTTCACTTTCTTGGGCTTGCCTGCCTTAGCAAAGATTATTATTTGTTAATTATTTGAAAAGGGGACATGACATTGAAAGAATATAAGAATAAAATGTCATCTATCCTCATGTCATATTTTGCACAAACCTACCTATAGGCTCACAAGAAGAATAAGTTTGTAAGGTACTTAAAATTGTTTAGTTTTTCCAACAATTAATTTTACCTTCAAAAAATATCACACCATCTTGAATTATATTATTTTTCATTAAAATTCAGCTATATATGATTTTGACTATGTGAAACATTTAGTGGGTAAGTTAAATATATTTTGAAATAGAAAATTCTTATCTCTTTGAAAATTAAAAAGAAATGCAAATTAGGAGCATGTAAATAAAAGGTAATTTTATTAATGTTATGTTAGTTGGAGATGTGTGTGTGTGTGTGAGAGAGAGAGAGAGAGAGAGAGAGTGAGAGAGAGAGGGGTATGATTTTAGGACTTGCTCCTAAGGATGCCACTAGCTATATATATGATATATATAAAGAAAGAGTAAAGATACCAAGATTTTAATTATTATTTTTAAATCATATTTAAAACTTAAAGTCTTATATCTCTTGACTTTCTATATATATATATATATATTATGTTGAATGATTTTAAAGAGATTGAATTTGGTGAACTGCAAAGTCTTAATATATGATGCTAGAATCATATCTTAAATACATTCAATGGAATTAGTATGGCTTACTCCTATGATGTTGGAAATGTGTCTCTTAATGCATTTAAGAAAATAAATAAGCCTCGACCCTTGAATTCAACAAAAGAAATTGCAATTTAAAACTCATATATTATATCATTTAGCTAAATATTTATATAGATTTTATTTATCAATCTTTTAAAAATTCATATGAATAAAATACAAGATTAAAATTATTTATATAAATCTTCTATATATTTTAACATTATATTTATAATTTTCTTATATATAGTATTTTTCATTATTTATTAAAAAAAAAAAATTTGGATCACTGATACTGAAAAATAGTATATTATTCTATAAAATTAGATCGAAAAGATAAATAAAAATTATGAACGAGTCGATATATCCCGTCAAAAAAAACAAAACATTGTAGCATCATTTCATTAGCTTTAACAACCACAAAATGAATTTTCGACATCTTCTATTGACGACATTCCACCATAATTGAGATCTGATCGCCGCTCTAATGGCAAATCCATCTGCTTTCCCCCGTTTCTTTCCACGGAGATCTGATTTTCTTTAAAAGAGCTGATGATTACGCCCTCCTCCTCTTCAAGGTCCGACGCGGGAGCTAGGGCAACCGAGGTTATGCAGGATCTTTCAGAGCCTCTGGCGAAAAACCGAATCCATATGTTCTCCAGAAGCTCATCTTTTGCTCCAGATTCGCAAGAAGCTGATTGCATGCCTCCAAAGGCAACGCCGTCCATTGTTATCTGCTAATCTTTCTTTCTACTTTGTTCCAAACCCTAAAGCTCCGATCTTGAGCCGTTTTTGAGAAGTGTTTCTTCTATGAAATCAGGAAAGCGCTGAAAACACCATTGATGAGCAACTGCCATTTGAGTCCGGGCATTTAAAGGAGATCATGAGGAGTAATGCTGAAGGGAATTCGTTTCATGCAGAGCAAAATAACGTTGACGCGGACGAATTCCAACCGAGCGCTTGCAAGAATATATTTTGATGAAATAGTTTCTTTGAAGTTTGTAGAAACACTAATTTATGATTTTAGGATTACGATGGAAGTCGTTGCTTGGAACTCTGAGCACGCGATCTTCATTGTGGAGAATGAAGGTCCAACTTTCGACTCGATTGAATGTAGAGTGAAAACCTGATCTCTTCTCATTTTCACATCGTGAACTTTTCAGATAGTTAAATCTGCAACCCACATGTTGTTTGATGTTCAAAGCACTAAAAGAAGGATGCAGACTATTAATTTTACACCTGTACATTATGATTTCAAGTTTGAAACTTTTTTCAATTGATAAGTATAGTAACACCTTCATCAATTCGATTACACCAATTGAATTGAAACTCATTAAACTAGCCTGAATTTAAACTGCCTTTCTAAAGAAAATAAATTTCAATTTTTGAGTAAATAAATGCTCCTGCGCATGTTATAAGGAATTCAATTATCGGGGAAAATGGCGTCACTTCACACTGTGGAAGCCAAAGCACTTTTCTTTAATGTTCAAATATTCAACTAACTCTATGCTGATCTTGTGTAATTCAAGAAATAACGGCAATGCAACCGCCAGCGAGCTTTTCCATGAAAGTTCAATATGAGTTATTTTTTACTTTCCATGAATCTTATTGATCGGGCACGTTACACGTGAATTGGTTTTATATAGTTTTAGTTGGAATTCGTGAAAACAAAACGTGAAGGAAATGCAGGAACAAGGAGGGTATACTCACTATTTTCTTATGGAGGCAATAATGTTATAGAAGTTTGGATTATCATGAAATCTAAATATTGAACATATTCAGCAGTGGTTCCAGTGTTCAATTGATGTCAAAAAGCTTCAAATTTGTGAAAGGGTTCTTGATCTATTAGTAAAGTTGAAAGGTTCATAAAAAATCCGATAGCAATTAAGTTTTTCAATTCTAGTATGCAACTTAACCATTTAAAGTTAAGATTTTTAAAAACTTCACAAGAGACTTTATGCAAGAAAACCAGTAATTATTTATTGCACGATTAAAATCTATCAACTAGTCATAAGTAATTATTTTTGAATTATTAAAGTATTTTCATTCATTTATAAATTTTATATTTCATACAAATCATATGATTGGCTAAACTCATTTTGTGTTGTAGTGGCTTGTATTTTCCTTAATATAAAGTCTAAAATTTTAATAGTAATAAAAAAATAAGTTAAATTATTTATTTAGCCTTGGACAAATATAATAAATGTAATAACAAAGTCAATTATTTTTTGTACTTTGTAAAGAATATTTTCAACAAAAAAGTATATATAACTGAAGGTGAAATTGTAGTTACATGGGGTATTCTTTATATATGGAGATGTTTTTACAACATGTATGTAGCATCAAACTAAAATATATTTACAATTACAAATAAGGCAATTTGAGTATAATGATATTTTACACTATTCTGTTTATTCTTATAACTATACTCAAGAACTTATTAATTTATTTTTTTCATTTTTCACAATATTTTTACTAGAAATTTATTTACTTTTAGATTGTTTTCTTCTTTAATATTTGCAAATTATAAATTTAGAATATAATAAAATTGGAGAAAGCAAATTTCTTTAGTATAATAGTTTGGGAAAAATGTAATAATTAGAAATGTCATTATAGATTAGTATTAGTATCAATATTATCACAATATAATATTAACAATAACATTAACAACATTGTTAAGAAATAAGAAGTAATTAAATAAAGGTCACAAAAAGCTATCAGTTTTAAAAGGACTATAATCTTTATTAGACACTACTAATGAAAATGGAAACATAATTTAAATTTACTTTATCTTTTATCCATCAAGTGTCATCAACTGTAATTAGTTGTAAACACTATTTATCAAGTATGTGATATTTAGTATTTTCTTTTAAAAATGAATAATATGTATTATATTTTTAACCTGAGAGGCTTTCTACAATGGCAACAATCTCCAATGTAAACATTTTCCATTTTGAAAAAAATTTGATGTTCATTTACATGTTAGGAAAAAAATAGTGAAAGTAAAAATGAGAAAGATCAAGAGAATCATTTCAAATAGACACCTTGAGAAAGATATCTCTCGACTTATATATATATATATATATAAAGCTAGTTGATAAGGTCCTTTTTTATAATAAAAATAATAGTTGTCCAAAGAAATATTAAAAACTTAAAAATCAATTAAAAAATGTAAAAAATAATGTTCTACTTTCAACTTATCATGTCCTTGATATAGTAAAAAAGTACCATAGTGGCCTAATAGTTCTAATATTTAATATAATTCAATTAAGAATAAATTTAGTAAAATTAATAAATTAATATTAAAATAAAATAAAAAATTTATATAATAGTTAGTAAATTTATTATATTTTATAAAGATATTAATTTTACATACAACTTGTATATTTATAATTATTATATGCACGTAGAGACAATATAAATGTAAAAAAAATGATTTACATGAATTTAGTAATTTTTAATTTTAATTTTAATTTTAAGAATTTATGTTTTAATAGAAATAAATATTATTTGATGTTAGGTTAAATAATAATATTTAATATTAGGTGAAAAAATAGTATATATAATATGGTTGAAAAAAATGAAAAATAAATACAAACTTAAAAATATAAAACATAAATTAGGCATGTTACAAATAAATAAAACACAATTGAAAGATTTAAGGGTCATTTTGTGTAAGATAATGTTATATAAATCTTTTTTAACTATCAATTTAATAAATTGTAAAAGACAAAGGAGTGGATATGTTGTGCACATAATTAAAATGAAAATGATAATTATTCGTACTAAAATCAAGAAGGTTTATATTAATTAAGAATGATTTTTTATAAATTCGAATAGTGCTTCCAAAATTTTTGCCTCATTCAGTCAAATTCATGTATAAGACCTCAGTTATTGCTTAGATAAATAATTTTAAGAATTTGATAAGTTAAAAAATTAACATCTAAAGAATTGGTTTTTTCAAAAACTAAAAAATCATTGAATTGTAACTTGTTACAATAGTACATATGTTAATACAAATTTAGGATAATCTTATGTGTGATTAATCTTTTTAGTTTAATTAAAAATGAATCAATGCATTATGTTTTCAAAAATATATTTAAAAATAAAAATTATATTTATAAATTTTTTTTTTTTTGTAAATTAATGTAATAATATGCCTTATTAATAAACAATAAATGTATAAAAAACAAATTAAAAATTGAAAATATAAAAGATTTTTTTAGAGGAGAAGCGAAGTTCTTTTATTTGAAAGTTAGAAGGAAAAAGATGACTTCATTGGAAAGTGGCATTTGACCCTAAGTCAATATAACTAATAAGTTCTATAGTGTGATTAAAAGTAGAAGTAAGTTTAAAATATTGTAAGAGGAATAAATGTTACAAACTAGTACTTTCTTTTGTTTGGAATATTATGTCTTTTCGTGACATAGGTCAGTGAAACAAGGCACTTAATAGATTAATCAAAGATAGCCTAGCTCCATTTCTACTTAAAAATTCGGTATTACCTGTGCTTACGCAAGGGAATTCATATTAATATTGTGACGAAAAGTTTTATATTAGAAATTGAAGAGTTAAGTCGCCATAAAATATATGTATCTATAAAAGAATGCAATGATAAGATTTTCACAACGTATATACAGTCTGGCATTATCAGAATCCTTTTCTGTTAGGTGACAGCAAATCATTTGAGCACATTCAAACACTAGAGAATAATGTTTTAATTGTCTACAATAAATTAGAGCCGTTCTCTGTTATGTGGCAGCAGAAGATTATTTGACGGTTGCTTTCGTTTTGTGTTTTCAAGAAAGTCTAGTTGGAAGGCTATGTGTTTGATGTGCAATGTATAATTATATGTTGAAAAACCCAGCCGATTGAGAAAAGATAAGCATTATCAAATGTGTGTTCAATAAATATAATAATCATAATTCATAAAGGCAGCTGACTTAGTTCTTTTTTATTATAATTATATGATAAATTGTTGACTTATTTTTTATTTTCTTATCATTTATAAAATTGTTTTAGCTGTGAGTTTTATGAGGTAAAATTATTATTTTATTTTTAATAATGTGGTAACATACAGTCAACAAATTCTGATCTTTGGCAAGTTTATTAAGAACCAAATATTAAGGGTTCACTGTCAATTGCATTTGTGTATAAGGTGAGTCTCAATATTTTGTTGAAGTTGAACGATTTTGAAAGTCTATAAGAGAATAAATATGGTTGAATAATACAAGGTTCTAACATATGATGTTGGAATCATGTCTCATATTGCATTTAGTGTACTAGATAGACAAGTTGGTCTAGTCTAAAAAAACATTTTCTTTTGTATCAAATAAGTGTTTGTATAAATTTGATATAAAGATTTTTTAAATAATACTAATAAAATACAACTCTTAAATTAGACTATTCAACATATAAAGCATATTTGAAATCTTCTCTCATTTGAATAGCGATGTCGATGCTAGCCTTCATTTTCTTGATTAGCCTTTCAAGGGATGGGAGAATTTAGGACTATCTTTACCAGAATTCTATCCCAACCTTAAATGTAAAATAAGGTTGAATACTGATTATCAATCTATTTTAACAATAATAGTTTAATAAAAAATAGTATCATGTTTTATACTGTTATAGATTTTCCCTTAAGATAGTCTCTAAAAATGAATCAAAATAGATATGAAATGTCAAACATGAACATGAATTTGGTCATGATTACTAGGTGATATACATGAGCTCAAATGGGTGTGAATATCAATATAATATAATATAACAATTGTATAATATAATTATTAATATAATAATTACATTATCACAACTATTATATTATCTATGTTGGTCTAAAGGAATCCTTATTGATATCTCAATTATGAAGTAACATCTGTCATGCATAATTCAAGCGGTTGGGTTGATCATGGCTACTCCCATGAATGGAAATGCAAATGAACACAATTTCTCATCACTAAATCACTCAAAGTGATGTCATCATCTGATCATGATATTAATCATGGCTACTTTTAAAGGGTGAATCAAAAAAAGTTTTGAGTCATTGAGTATCTTAGATTACATCTACCATAACTACTCCCATAGGGTGGTTCCATCATGGCTTCTCCAATGAGTCTAAAGTGAATTAAGGGATTTCACCATAAATCTCTCCATCTTAGAAGAAAAGTGCATTACAAGGGCTAACACCTCAAATTTATTTGCCTTAAAGAGAAAAATACAATACAAGGGTAGATAGTTCAAATTTCTCTGACTTAGAGAAAAATGCACTATGAGGAGTGACACCTAAAATTTATCTATCTTGGAGAAAATTCACTATAAGGGCTAAAACCTTAAATTAATTTTTCTTAGAGAAAAATGCACTATGATGACTAATACCTCAAATTGTTCCATCTCAAAGAAAAATATAGGGATGAAGCCTAAAATTTACTTTCTTAGAGAAAAAAATCACTATAAGTGTTGACACCTCAAATTTCTCCATCCTTAAGATAAATGCACTATGAGGGACAACACCTCTGCTTTTTGTCTTAGAGAAAAATGCACTACAAGGTCTAACACCTCAAATTTATAGGCATAGAAGAGACATGTATACATGTTAATAAATATTGGTTATTGTAAGTTAATTTACATTAGACATTATTAAAAACAACGTGTGTATGTAATAGATGATTAATTAAATGCAATACTATTTAAGCAATAACCATAGGGGATTAACTTTAGATCAATTCAATCTAACTAAAACTACAACATTAACACTCTGGGATTCTTATAGAACACATTATGATCTCAAACATATAGAAAGGTATCATCTCAATATAATATTCTTGAAAAGACATATTTAAGGATATCAACATATATCCATCAAAATAGATGTTATCTTTCAATATCATCTAAAGTATAATTCGACAAAGAATATCGACTATATGATATTCAACATACTTATATCCTCTTGGTATGTGCATTGGCATCATGTCCATGATTCCTACCAAGAGAATATGTCATATACTAGAAGGATATGTGTTATCTAATATTTGAGGCAACAACTAAATGTAGTCTATCAAAAAAAAACAACTATGATTGCAATGACAACAACTTAATTTAGTCCATCATGACAAGTATCGCAATTTTTTGTTCACATCAACATAATGTAGTTCATTAGGAGAAGTATCATAATCTTTGGTCCACATCAACATAATGTAGTTCATCATGATAAAATGTCAAGTCATTGTTAAGATTGTCAACTTACAAAAGAGACCTCACAAACACATCAATGACAGTTCATCACCTTTTGTGACATTATCCACATATGCAAAATAGTAACTCAAATGATATCCACCATGAACCATGTCATAGGGTGGATCCACCATATCTAGAGGTTGGAACAAAGGCTTTCACCTCAAACTTCTCTCTTACAAAGAAGAATGCATTACAAGGAATCTCACCAATGTCAAGATTTTACTAGAAGAATTTCACCTCAAAATTAATCACTATAAATGTGAAACATTGTCTATTTTTTTAATGCAAAATGATTACCACTTGTGCACTATTTTTTCATATCCATTTCATATTATTATGACATTACAATAAAAATGAAAATTTCTACCATTGGAAACTTAAAAGAGTTGATAACGATTAAGAAAGACTATAACAAATTCTCTAAATAAATTGTTTATAAAATAATATTAATTTTTTTCCAAAATTGAATTTTTATCATACCAATGTTATCAATATCATTGTGATAAAAGATAAATAATAACATTGACATAACTGAAAAGAAAAATTCAATAAGAATTTTTTAATAGGATGAAAGTATATACAAATTTACAATAGGCTTTTGTAAGAGAATTCAAACCGGAATTTATATATTACTAAAAAAATCAATGTAAATGTTTCTGTTTTCATTTGTTGAAGTGTAAAAAGATATCACGTTTGCAGTATTTGCTCATGTAATTTTTATATTATGAAATTATAATAAAAAAGAAAATTTCTATAATATAAATTTTAAAGATGATTAGGATTAAAAAATATAAATGCAAATACTTTTTTAATTTTCTTTTTTTCAAAAATTATATAATTGCTTTTCAAAATGTTGAGGTTCTTATCAATTTGGTCAATTATAGCATTCAATTTTAGTAAAGAGCTCATATTAGTAAACCAGTTAACATCACCAACCTTATGAAGAAAAATACAAGAGTTAAATATGAAGTAATATGCATCATTAAAAACTGTAACGTAATCCACTCTTATTGTTTAAATGTACATTATTACAAAATATTTATGACATTATCAACATTATTCTATGTTAGGCAGGAGAAAATGATCACATCTTTGAAACATTATCTCCATCAAATGAGAGTTGAGTTGTTTTCTGTTATGTGAAAGTAGAAAGACCATCTGACGATTTTGTTCAGTTGAAAGTATTGAGCATAATATTGTTTTAGAATCTGCATTTTCAAGAAAATAAAAGATGGTTTTGATTTCGTAATGTATAATTATGCTGAGAGGCATATATAATGGTAGCAATAATTCCCAGCACGAGAATATTCTAAGAAATTATCTGTGTAAGGAAAAAAGATTTGATGAAAGTTACAAATGAAAATCACTTTTAAAAATTAATTTAATATAGAAAATGTCATTTGATATTCATAAAAATGTTGAAAACCAAATTAAAATATGTAATGTCATTTGGGATTTGATAAGAGTTACAAATGAAAATCACTTTTAAAAATTAATTTAAAATAGAAAATGTCATTTGGCATTCACAAAAATGTTGAAAACTAAATTAAAATATGTAATGTCATTTGGCACTCACAAAAATATTAGAAACCAAATAAAAATGTGTAATTCCATTTGACAATCATAATTATTAACAAAAAGAAATAAAAAATAAATTTTATGGGAGTTACAAATGAAATTTATACTTAGAAATCAATTTAAAATAGATTCTTTGCCAATAAGAAAGAAAAATGAGTAGTTACAAAATTTTAAATTAAATATTAAATTATTAAGTAATAAAATAATAAAGTATTCCTTAAATAATAGCTAGTCAAAATAATAGAAAGTCAAATGGAGGCTAAAATATTTGGCATGAAAAAGTAGGACCCAAAAAATAAGGGCCAAAAAATTTGACCTGAAAAAATAGGGTTTAAATTATTTCAAAAAAAAAATAGGGCTTAAATTTTTTTAAAAAAAAAATTTGCATGCACATTCATGCTTTTTTTTTTGGGAGTGGTGGAATTTGAAATAAATTCATGGAATGTGAAGAGACATCCATTGGGGGATATGAGGAGCCTCTCACAAGTTATAAAAAGGACTCATCATTTCATTTTAGAGTATATTGAAGTTTTGGAGTAATCCTTTTGCAGGTGAGATTTTTTTTTTTTAGTTTAGTTTTGCATTTAGATTTAGATTTAGTTATGTGTTTAGATTTAGATTTAGATTTAGTTTTAAAATTAGTTATAGTATTCTACTTTGATTTAGATTTTAATTTAAATTAGTTTTATTTAGATTTAGAATTACATTCAAAATTGTTTAGATTTGCATATAATAGTTTATCCTTGCATGTTTGATTTAGATTTAGAATTGCATTCAAAATCTATTTAATTTAAATATTTGATAATATTTTTCATTTGAATGTTTTTAATGTACATGTTCCAAATTAGTTTTAGATTTGTATGTTTCATATTAGTTTTAGATTTGCATATTTCAAAATGATTTTGGTTTGCATGTTTTAGATTTGTATGTTTCATAGTAGTTTTACATTTGCATGTTTTAGAAAAATTAAATTTTCATGTTTCATAATTAAATGTTATCATTAATGTGGATGGCAATGTCGCCATACCAATGAAATTTATATTTGATTAAAGGTAGTAATTTACGTAAAATAGACAAATCATATATGTAGTTTATATTTTATCATTATTTAATTAGATTACATATGTGTTTTATTTAATTACTTTTCATTAAAAAGATATGTATATAATGTTTGAAAAGTAGAAGGCAATGCCACCATATTTCAAACATTACAATCTAAATGTTTCATTCAAAATAGTTTTGATTTTTATTTATCTATGCAAGTTAATATTTGAGTTATGGATGCTTCAAATGGAGAATCAAATATTATTGATACTAGCCTAACTACTTCAATGGCCTCAAATGATTTATTTGATACAAAGTTTGACAAATGTCAACAAATAATTAAAGAGTTGCATACAAATATAATTAAAGTTATGGAGAATGCAATATTGTCAATTGACAATGTTGAGGAAATAGAAGTAATGAAATTTAAAGATGAAGAAAAATGCATGTGTGACACATCTGCAAAAGTAGATGGGTTTTCCTTAATGATGAATGAAGTCTTTCACAATCATTGTTCAAATAAAGGCCACAATACAATCTTAATCATTGAAGAATGTGACATGTATTTACACCATTGTAGATAAATGTTATGTATATAGTTCACTCTTGTCTCAAGTTTCAGACTTTGACTTCTTTTAATTACTTCTATTGGGAGATGTGTTTCGCCATTGTTTTATGTAACATTCATGAAGAAGAAAACAAGAAGAAATATGTAATGGGCACCCACTGGTTATAACTTCATGAAAGACTTTGCAAGAAAGCTCTGATACCATTGTAATGGACACCTAAGAATGCCCAAAAGCTAAATCAACTGCTGAAATTATATTAATTCTAAAAATGTTGCAATCAAGTAGAAAGAGATGTATTCCAAAGGCCAAACCCTAAGGGAATGACGTCTAGAATGTTACAACAGAGAATGAACGTCCTCTATTGCCAAAAAAAGGAGTGTGATTCACACATCCAAGCTCTTATCAAATGCAAGTCATAATCATCCGATGATCAGCAATGTGACTTTTAGCCCTATATATCCTTTTCTTCATCCTTCTGGAAGGAACTAAAACATTAATTAATTGCAAGAGCTAGAAGCTTCCTCCTTCCAATAATTAATGCTTTCTCTAGAAACTCTTCCTTGGCAATAATTAATTAAATCACGAGAGGCTTCCGTTCTTCCAATAATTAATACATACCCTAGAAGGTACTCCCTTGTAATTAATAATTAAATTAATCAAATACAAATTCACCTTTTAATTTTAATTTAATGACTTTATAAGAAATTAATTTGATTTCTTCTTATCTTCCACTTAGACTTTGGAGAACGTGAAGGCCAAAAGATGGGATCATTACAAAATAAATATATTTTTATAAAAGATGTCTTCGATGGATGTGGCTACTAAATATGTTAACTAAGAAAGAAAATCATAAGTGTACATAAATGTCCTTCATGATAGGCATGTTTATTGATTATAATTCTTAATCATTGCAATAAAACTTGCATTAGCATTATTAAAAATTCAACAATATATAATGTACTTACATCATCATGGAGAATTTTTTTCCATAAAATTGATTCTTATCTATTTTTTCACACTTCTTACATTATCTAAATAGTTTTGTTAGGACTTATAATTTCCCTTTCATGAACAAGATACAATTTAAAATATTCCACTAGTAGAGTCATTTAAAAAACCTATATCTCAATTTTTACCATAGTTCTACTCCAAATAATCTAACATTGCACCTAAATCTCTTACTCACCTTAATCATGTCCCTTGTTTCAGTGTATCATTTGACCACTTGTCAACCCTAAGCATAACACTAAGTGTCATATAAATAAAATTGTAAACCTTGGATCTTAAGTCTATATGTTATTTTACTAAGCATTTAGTAAATTATATACCTAATCTTAATTCTATATCTACTATTAAATAGAAGTCATATTATATTTTTAATAGGGTGAATACACACAGAGAGAGATTTGGGGGCATGTCTAGAGACAAGAGGGGGCTCATATTATATATTTTTTATAGAGAGATGTTTTCAGTAGAGAGACAAAGATTAGAGATAAGGGTAGAGATAGGCATATTATGGTGTATCTATAGAGAGAGAGAGAGAGAGAGAGAGAGAGAGAGAGAGAGAGAAGGGTAGAGATAGGCATATGATGGTGTATCCAGAGAGAGAGACTAGTTGGTGTATCTAGAGAGAGAGATATAGAGAAAGATAATGGGGTGTATCTAAAGAGTAGGGAGGGAGGGAGGGAGAGAGAGAGAGAGAGAGAGAGAGAGAGAGAGAGAGAGAGGTGTCTCTAAAGAGTAGGGAGAGAGAGATAATGGGGTTTATCTAGATATTAGAGAGAGAGAGAGAGATTAGGGGGTAAATTCTAGAGATTAGAGATGGAGAGAGAGAGAGAGCACTGATTACAGGAAATATCTAGAGAGTGGGAAGGGTCCATATTGTAGAAGGAGTGAGTACATTATAAAAATATATAATAATATGTGTCACAATAACACTAATGATAAACATTTTAGTAGTACTAACCCTAACCCTAACCCTATCTCTAGTTCTAGCCCTAATGCTAGCTCTGATTCTAACCCTAACTCTAAGTCTAACTCAAACTGTAACTTTAACTCTAACTCTAACTCTAAATCTAACCCTAACTCTAATTCTAACCATAATCCTAATTGTAACCCTAATTCTATCTCTAACTCTAACCCTAATTCTAACCCTAACTCTAACCCGAACTCTTACTATAACCCTAATCCTTACCAGAACCCAAACCCTAACTCTAACTCTATCTTTAATTCTAATTGTAACCTTAACCCTAACCCTAACTTTAACTCTAACCCTAACCTAACTCTAACCTTAACCCTAACCATAACTCATAACTATAACATTTTACGTAACAATATCCTTAAAAATAAAAATAAATTAAAGTTATAACACCATATGTACAATTAAAATATAAAATGTTGAAGAATAATTTTATAGTAACTTTATACAACTATATTTAATAATAAAGAAATAACTTGGTCCTAACCATAACCATCTAGATTTTCTAAAAAATGTCTTCCATGGTGCGCAATGACTACTACTAGCTTATATATAGTTATATATAATATGTTGAGACTCATCCTTCTTGAGGCACCTATTTTCTTTAAATCCTAACCTACAAAAAAATTATAAGATTTGAATTAAATGAGGTGCCTCCAAAAGGATGACTCTAGACATATGTATGTATGTATGTATGTATGCATGTATACATGTATATGTATAGATATAGATATTTATGTATGTATATACATCTATATATATGTATGTATATATATGCATCTATATATATATATGTGTGTGTATATTTACACACACACACATATGTTGGAAATAGAGATGGAGTAACTGAGAGGGGAGGGGTGAATCAGTTACCACAAAAATAAATTCACAGATCCTTAGATGTCTTAAAATATAGTTGTTGTTGACACTTGGTAACCACACAAATAAATGCCGAAACTTGATATATGTTCTGTTAACTTATTAAGCATTTAAAGTGATTAACATGCATGCATAAAGGAAATAACATGAACAGAAGAGACACCAAATTTAACGTGGAAACCCAATATGGGAAAAACCACCAAGTAACTAGTCAAAAATTTTCACTCTTCTGAAGTGAGCCCTACTACGAGCCAACCCTGTTAAAGGTTACAAAACACACTGTTAGGTGTGACCCTGTTAGAGGATTTAATCACCTTGTAAGGAGTGGCTTGGTTGGAGTTCTTAAGAAAAATTCAATTGAATTGTCACCTTGTTAGAGGATTTACAAAATGGCTATTAAACCAACTCTGTTAATAGATTTTGAATCACTGTTACAATGATTAGAAAGCAACAATGAAGTGATTTGAAATAGATGCAACTTATCTTTGCTGAATACAGATCTCTGTTCTGCTTCACTAGATCCTCACTGATCGAATACAATTTTGCAGGTCCATAAGGATATATAATCTTTCCACAACATTCACTCATATATTCAATATTTGCTCATTCCATTTACATCCATACATTCACATTCTTATGCATCCACACTCTTACATATTCATGAATTCACAACCTGACCTTTCATATATACCTTACAGATTGTTAAATCAGCTCAATTACAAGTTACAACAACTAAAAAAAATTAAATCAGTTAGTTGCAAACATTGCACAAAAAAATTAAACTTAACTCTTTAAAACAATAAAATTCTTCGCTGCTCAACCCAGCTCAGTGGCCACTGCTCCAGAATGGTTTCCCCAGTGTTAACCAAGTGAAGCTCAGTAAACACTGCAAACCTTGCAACTTCCTTCGGAGACCGAGTTAACTTGGTAAACATTGACCTTCCTTCACTTACCGAGTGAGCTCGGTAAAAGCTAACTTTCTCTTGGATGACCGAGTGAACTTGGTAGACAATGACTTTCCCTTTGTTAACCTTGGGAGCTCAATTAACATTAACTTTCTGCTACAAAATTCTTTGATGCCTGAGTGAGCTCGGTAAGAGCTAACTTACTGTGTAATGTTTAGAAATGCTTGATAGTCACTATAAATTGCTTTGCTGACCATCTAAGCTTGGTAGACTCTTTCTGATGGCTGATATGACATTTGTGTAACATCAAAGATAATACACAAATAATAATTGTATCCAACAATCTCCCTCTTTGGCATTGATGGAAACAAAACATGTCATAGCAGAATAAAATTTAAAAACAAGTCTTTTCTCTTATATGGCAACACAACATGTCAACATAACAATTCTCCCTCTAAGATAGAAAACTCTCATTCTTATAGTAATCTCCCTCTATGAATGAATTACATAGAAAACTTTTTATTTTAAACAAATTTCAGATAGATATGATAGTAAAACTCTCCCTCTTTGACAACACATGCCAAAGACAACTCAACTCAAATGAATTTCGATGTACCTTTAGTACTGATTCATATGCAATATTTCTTGATTATGCTACATCAACTGATAGATCTTCAACCTGGTATGAGTTGATGCATCACTAAAATTTCATTTTAGTGAACTTTAGATAGGGGAGTGACCCGTAACTTACCTCTTAGATACAGGAATGCATCCTTAAGTAATGGTTTTGTGAATATGTCAGTAATTTGTTCCTTTGTATAAACATATTCCAATTTGATCTCCTTATCTTGCACCAATTCTTTGACAAAATGATATTTTATTGCAATGTGCTTGGTTTTGGAATGCATCACTGGATTCTTAGATATGTTGATTGCACTTGTATTATCACAGAACATAACAACTGGTTCTTTGATTTCCACCTTCATGCCTTTCAACAACTGTTTAAACCAAACAATATTAGAATAGTTTACTGCTGCAGCAACATACTCTGCCTCTGCTGTAGATTGGGATGTACAATTCTGCTTTTTGCTTGTCTAAGAAACCAACCTCTTTCCAAGAAAGAATGCACCTCCACTTGTACATTTTCTATCATCAAGGTTTCCTGCCCAATCAGCATCAGTAAACACTTTCAAATCTAGATTACCTCCAAATTTGTACCATAAACCATAATCCTCAGTTCCTTTCAAATATCTCATTATTCTTTTGATTTCCATTATGTGATTTTCTCTTGGTTTTGCTGAAAATCTTGCTACAATACCAACTGCAAGGGCAATATCTGGCCTAGTATGAACTACATACTGTAACTTTCCAATCATAGATCTATACAATGTTTGATCTACTTCTTTTGATTCATCTTCCTTGGTAAGTTTTAATCTAGTACACATAGGAGCCCCAACTAGTTTACAATCTTCCATTCCAAGCTTTTTCAATATCTCCTTGATGTATTTTGATTGAGTGATGTAGATAACATTTTTATTCTGTTGAATTTGAAGACCAACAAAGAATTTGATTTCACCAAACATAGAAATTTTACATTCCTTGTTCATTTGTTCTGAGAATTCTTTGCAAAGATCATCATTTCTCGTGAACACAGTGTCATCTACAAATATCTCTGCTAAAACAATCTTATCATCTGATCCTTCCTTTATATACAAGCTATTGTTATCATTAGTTCTTTGGAAATCAATCTGAATAAGATAGTTATGCAATCTTTCATACCATGCTTTAGGGGCTTGTTTCAGACTGTACAATGCCTTGTGTAATTTGCAGACCATGATCTTCTTATCTGGATCAACAAAACCTTCAGGTTGTTCAATGTAAACCTGTTCATCCAGTATACCATTGAGGAATGCTGACTTGACATCCATCTGATAAACTTTGAATCCTTTGTGAGCAGCATATGCTAGTAAAGGTCTGACTCCTTCCAATCTTGCAATAGGAGCAAAAGTTTCTCCATAGTCTATTCCTTCTTCTTGAGCATATCCTTTGCATACTAGTCTAACTTTGTTTCTTGATACCTTACCATCTTCATCCAACTTTTTTCTGAATACCCACTTAGTTCCAATCACATTTTTGTCTTTAGGTCTAGGTACAAGAGTCCATGTCTTATTTTTCTATCTGTTTTATCTCTTCATTCATAGCTTCAATCCAACTATCATTTTTCAATGCATCTTTGATAATTCTAGGTTCAAAATTAGAAAGTAAACAAGTAACTTTCAACTTATTTCTTGTCATAGTTCCTTCAGATTTATCTCCAATGATCTAATCTATTGAATGATGTCTCCTGACATACTTAGCTAATATAGGTTCCTTGCCTTTTGAATGAATTTCATTATTATCCTCTTGCATTTCAACTTTAGGTTCTATCTGTTCTGGCTCGATAGATATTTGCTTGGTAGATGTTGGCTCGGGTCCTTCAGACTCGGTAGACACTTGCTCATTAGTCACTAAATTTAACTTGGTTTGGTATGGCTCGGTTTGAACTTCCTGTAACTTGGTTATAGATGACTCGAGAGTAGAAAAATCTTGATTCTCTGATGTAACTGGTACTGTATCAAGTTCAATGAAGATAAACCTTTTATAGTCTTCTGGTTCCCTTTTGCTTTCTTCTTCAGTCCTTTCTGCAAACTCATCAACTTTCACATGTGCACTTTCTATGACTTTGTGAGCAAACAAGTTCAAACATCTATATGCCTTACTTTTTCATGAGTATCCAAAGAATATACCTTCATCACCTTTCACATCAAATTTTCTTTTTCTAAATTCTTTCAAAATGTAACATTTACTTCTAAATACTTTAAGGTAACTTACATTAGGTTTATAGCCATACCATAACTCATAGGGGGTTTTGAATGAGTCTTTTTTCAGCTATACTCAGTTAAAGGTATGAACTGCAGTGCTGATAGCTTCCTTCCAGTATTTGATAGCAATGCTCTTTTCAATCATTAAAGTTTTGGCACAATCCATGATGGATTTGTTCCTTCTTTCAGCTATTCCATTTTGCTGGGGTGTTCCAGGGGTTGATACTTGTCTTTTGATTCCTCTTTCAATGCAAAAGTTATTAAACTCATGTGAAATGAATTCTCCACCTCTGTCTGACCTCAAGCATTTTAATATTTTCCCTATTTCCTTTTTTGCTCTGGTCAAATACCATTTGAACTTTTTAAATGCTTCTGATTTGTTTCTTAGATACATGATTGTCATCATTCTTGAGTAATCATCAAAAAAAAAATGAAGAACTTTTCTCCAGTATAGCTTTCAATTTCAATGGGTCCACATAAATCGGTATGCACAATTTCTAATATATCTTCAGACTGATAGTTTTTACTTTTAAAACTAGTCTTTCCCATTTTATCAATCTGACAATTTTTGCATAGACCGACCTCGGGTTTCTTTATGTTAGGAATGCCTCTTACTTTCTTGAATTTGCTTATCTTTATCAAATTATCAAAATTTACATGACACAACCTTTTATGCCATAACCAACTTTCTTCAACTTGAGCAATGAAACATGAACATTCACCTAGTTCAAGATAGAACAAGTTACTTTTAGTTTGAGTACCTGATCCAATCAGCTTTCCTTTGCCATCCAACAATCTTGCTTTACCATACATGAATTCTACTTTGAATCCATTATTGAGTAGTTGTGCCACACTTAAAAAATTATGCTTTAGTCCTTCTACCCAATAGGCATTATCACATATAAGTTCTTTGGTTAGAGAGATTCTTTCTCTTCCTTTTATACAAAAAGATTCATTGTTACCAAATCTTACACTACCACCATTGTAGTCTTCAAAGTATTCAAACTTAGTTTTGTCGCCAGTCATGTGATGAGAACAACCACTATCTATGATCCATGTATCATTTTTTCTCATATGAGAAATGAGTTCCATTTGCTCATCATTATCAGACTCATCTTTCATAGCAATGTAGACAATTTCATCTTCTTCTTCATCATTAGAATCATTAGAATCTTTAGCCATAAAACATGTTTTCTTACCTTTATCCTTAAATGATTTGAAGTCTTTCTTGCCATTGAACTTGTATCCTTTCTTCTCATCTTTATTCTCCAACTATGGCCTCTAGGTTTATCTTATGATTTGCTTCACATCTTCTTTCTTGAATTGCAGAAACTCTAATTGCATAAATGGGAAGTAGAGTTCTGAGAACTTTACTTATAACTGTCTCTTCCTTGATATCTCCTCCAGATGCTTTGATTCCACTGACACATGTTTTGACTCTTTCAACATATTTTGCAATATTTTCATCCTCTCTCATTCTCATTTGATCAAATTGTCCTCTCAAACTTTCTGCTTTGGCTCTTCTAACATTATCATCTCCTCCATTGATCTCTTTCAGCTTTTCTCACATTTCAAAAGCAGATTTGCAGTCCTTGATATCATCAAATTCTTTATAACTCAGAGTAAATTCTATATCTATCATCATAATGTTGTGGGTATTCTTTTTAGCAATATCATTGACAGATAGTGTACCAGCTGGTTCTGCATATTTTTCATCGAGGTATTTTAGTCCTGTGTCTCCAACAAAAGCTAGATGAAGTCTCATCAACCCTTGCCATGCTGAGAAGTTGTTCCTGTTAAGTCTTGGAATTTCTCTTTTATAAGACATCCTGATCTTTGGCTTAGATCCTTGAAATCCTATCCTACAAGCACCAAAAGCTCTGATACCAATTGTTGAAAATAGAGATGGAGTAACTGAGAGAGGAGGGTTGAATCAATTACCACAAAAACAAATCCACAGATCCTTAGATGTCTTAAACTATAGTTGCTGCTGACACTCGGTAACCACACAAATAAATGCTGAAACTTGATAGATGTTCTGTTAACTTATCAAGCATTTAAAGTGATTAACCTGCATGCATAAAAAAAATAACATGAACACAAGAGACACCAGATTTAATATGGAAACCCAATATGGGAAAAACCACCAAGTAACTAGTCACCAATTTTCACTCTTTTAAAGTGAGCCCTGTTAGGAGCCAACCCTGTTAAAGGTTACAAAATACACTGTTAGGTGTGACCCTGTTAGAGGATTTAATCACCCTGTAAGGAGTGGCCTGGTTGGAGGTCTTAAGAACAATTCAACTGAATTGTCACCTTGTTAGAGGATTTACAAAATGGCTATTAAACCAACTCTGTTAAGAGATTTTGAATCACTATTACAATGATTAGAAAACAACAATGAAGTGATCTGAAATATATGCAACTTATCTTTGTTGAATACAAATCTCTTTTCTGCTTCACTAGATCCTCACTAATCGAATACAACTTTGCAGCTCCATAATGATATCTAATCCTTCCACAACATTCACTCATATATTCAATATTCGCTCATTCCATTTACATGCATACATTCACACTCTTATGCATCCACACTCTTACATATTCATGAATTCACAACTTGACCTTTCATATATACCTTACAGATTGTCAAGTCGGCTCAATTACAAGTTACAACAACTGGAAAACATTAAATCAGTCAGCTGCAAACATTGCACAAAATAATTAAACTTAATTCTTTAGAACAATAAAATTCTTTGCTGCCCGACCCAGCGCAGTGACCACTGCTCTAGAATGGTTTCCCCAGTGTTAATCAAGTGAAGCTCGGTAAACACTACAAACCTTGCAACTTCCTTTGAAGACCGAGTTAACTCAGTGAACATTGACCTTCCTTCACTTACCGAGTGAGCTTGGTAAAAGCTAACTTTCTCTTCGATGACCGAGTGAACTTGGTAGACATTGACTTTCCCTTTGTTAACCTTGGGAGCTCGGTTAACATTACCTTTCTGCTACAAAATCTTTTGATTTCTGAGTGAGCTCGGTAAGAACTTACTTACTGTGTAATATTTAGGAATGCTCGGTAGTCACTATAAATTGCTTTGCTAACCATCTAAGCTCGGTAGACTCTGTCTGATGACTGATATGACATTTATGTAACATCAAAGACAATACACAAATAACAATTGTATCCAACAATACATACATACATACATATATATATATATATATATATATATATACATATATATATATATACATACATATATACATACATACATACATACATACATACATACATACATACATACATACATACATACATACATATATATATATATATATATATATATATATATATACATACGTGTGTGTGTGTGTGTGTGTGTGTGTGTGTAGAGTAGGTAGTTTCAATTTTGTAGAGGTAGGAAAACAATCGAAATTATTAGTTCACTTTTTGTTGGAGGATTTTCTTTTTATTAAGTTGTAGTTTGACTAGCTTTGTTCTTATTTTTAGATTCTTAGAATACATTTCAACTTTACTAGTGTACAAAGGTCTTGTGGAAAAATAGTTATTTTTATAAAGATTAAAAAATTTAAAATTATATGTATAAGTCTTAAATTATTTTTGAAGTTCAATTATTTTAAATAAATTAAATTTTCTAAGTACAAAGTCCTAATAAATGATTGTGGTGCTGGAATAATGTCTCAAATGAATTTGTTAAAGTGACATACATTAATACTTTGATATTGAAACTGTCTTTCATAATGCTTTTAGTGAAATAGATGATCTTCAATTTTTGACTTGCCAAAAAAGAAAAATTCTAATCTAAATAAATGATTTGAAACATAGATTTAGAAAACCATTGGTTTATAGGTTATTTATTAGAATATTTTTAAAAAATAATATTAATATATCCAAAAGTTATAATGAAAAAATTCTTTATGAAATTTATCACATGTGCCAAGTCTATCCATACTCTCCTACATAATTGAATCATTTAAATTTGTATTTTTATATCGAATAATTAAATGCTTGTATACACTTTCACAGATATACGCGGGCTCAGAATAACACATCTAACCCTATTCTCATGTCAGGATTTATCGAACTGACGAATTCGTTGGTTTCAGCAGAGAGAAGCAATTCTTCCCAATAATCCAACTCAAAAGACCCCAAAATATCATCGCAACTCCGAATTGGCGGCTGGGTTTTGAATCTTTTCATCTGTGGCTGTTGCTCCTCTTCCAAAAATCTTCTTTTTCTGCACAAAACATCATGGAAACTTGCAGAATTGGTGTGAGAGTGTGTGCTTCCTGAATCGAGGTCATGAGTCAATGCGCGAGAAACAATTTCAAGAGGAAAGTTGAGGAAAGTGCATGGCCCTCTCATTTTCAGAGCAGCTTTGTCGTACGCCATGGCTGCCGCTTCCGCAGTGGAGAAAGTCCCCAGCCAAACCCTAGTTCCCTGCCTCGTCGAATCCCTTATTTCTGCCGCAAATTTCCCCCATGGACGCCTTCGAACTCCTCTGTAGCGCTTCTCTTTTTCTGATTCCATTTCACCCCGCTTCGGCAAAATCGCAGCTTTCTTCTCGGGAATGGCGGAATTCGCATTTAAATGCTCGGATTCTTCAAGTAAAGAATCGATCTTTCCGTTTGCCGTCATACGAGCAGGCATCAATTGTTCCAGATTTAAAACTGATTGCAGTCTGCTCTGTTCTTCAAAGTTAAAGAGGCTTTCAATATCATCTACCGATGACAATGCACCATAATTGAATTCTGATTGCTCCTCTAACGGCAATTCCATATGATTTCCCCCGTTTCCTTCTACGGAGATTTGATTTTCTTTAAAAGAGCTGATGATTACACCCTCCTCTTCTGCAAGGTCCGACGCAGGAGTTAGGGCATCCGAGGTTACGCAGGATCTTTCAGAGCCTCCGGCGAAAAACTGAATCCATATGTTCTCCAGAAGCTCATCTTTTTCTTCAGCTTCGCAAGAAGCTGATTGCATGCTCTGAAATCCAACGCCATCCATTGTTTTCTGCTAATCTTCCTTTCTACTTTGTTCGAAACCCTAAAACTCCGATCTTGAGCCGTTTTTGAGTAGGAAATCAGGAGAGCGCTGAGAAATTTTGATGAGCCGCTGGCATATGAGTCCGGGCATTTTAAGGAGATGAGGAGAAGATAGTTAAGGCAAGCAAATTACTTGCTTGCAGAGCAAATAACTGTGAAGTGGTGGAATTCCAACCGAGCGCTCGCAAGAATATATTGTGATTAAATATGATGGTTGAATTTCGTATAAACCCTAATTTATTGTTGTATGGATTACGATGGAAGTCGTTACTTGTGTCTCTGAACACGCGATCGACATTGTGGAGAATGAAGGGCCAACTTTCCATTTGATTAAATATAAAGTCAAAACCTGATCGCTGTCGTGTCAACAATTTATCCTCTGATCTCATTTTCATGTTGTGAACTTTTCAGGTAATTAAATCTGTAACAACTCACTTGTTGTTTGACATTCAAAGTACGAAATTCCAGATGTTTACACCTGTGCATTATGCTTCCAAGTTCAAAACTTTCTTATTATTTCTCAGACAAAATCTAAATTAATAAATTAATTATCTCTTCCACTGCAGAACCTAATAAATCCTCGCACGTTACACGTGAATTGGTTTTAAATAGTTTTACTTGAAATTTATGAAAACGAGAAACAAAACGCGAGAGAAATGCACATGGATGAGGCAGCAGCGGCTATACAGTCATGAAAAAGTCTCTCATATCAAGGGGAAACATTTAATTTTAAGGTTGTAAAGAGTTTATGTAAGAAAAGCGGGGCTGTCTCATTTTTATAGCACGCGGTTATCCTTCCTACAAATTGCACTATTGACTAAATTTTAGAAGTACAAAAATACAATGAAAATTTCAGCATTTCTTCTTCATGATCTATATATTTTGTGATCGAAAATAATAAAAAAATTTAGAAAATTTTGCTGTATTTCTGTCAATCATGGCCATTTTGATACATGACCTAGTGACCTAGCTATACAATTTAAAGTCAAATGACAATTGACCTATGATTAGAACAAAATTATATGATAATTGACCTATGACTAAACAAAATTACATGAGCTAACACAATTATAAATGACGTTATCATTAAAATACTGCAGAACAAGGACTTCAACTATTTATTCGAGGAAGATCAAGTGAAGAGAACAGCAGATTTGATTATCAAACTTCAGAGAACGAGAGACAAGTTAACCAAAACTTTGCAACTGACTAGTTCCGCTCCTGACTTGGGAGGGTGACTGCATGGGTCCCATAAACTACTTTAGTCTCGTGAACGTCATTAAAATCTATCATATCATATCATATCATTAATATATAAGACCTCCCCTGCATGAGCCATATTTCTCTTCCACACGTGGCAATGGGATAGGATTTGATTCTATTAATCAACTCTAGAGTCATGGTAAATGTCCATATTCATTCTAAATAACTTGTGGGCCAAGAAATGCCAACTGCAAATGAATCATCCATCCTGCTGAATGTTTCTAGTGTATCTAGAAGTATGCACAATATAAAATATATGTCCATATTATTATATATAGTATAAGTATAAGAATATCTGTTTACCTTCTCCTCTCTGCTATGACGAGATGTATTGCTATAATCTCCTTGAGATAATGATGCCATTCAACTTTTTTATTTAGCAAGCATCTAATGTACACATTACGTCTCAAAGTGTTCAGGGAGTGGGCAAAATTGTGGTGTTTTTGACTTTGGTCGACGCAATTGTTTATACAGAGGACGCCTTCAATTTGATGATTCTCTGCGGGTATCTATGAGTAATTTTTTGACAGGTCTTTCCATAAAAATGGTCTTTGAATGTTAAACCATAATTATAAAAGGGGAACAATAGATTAGATATAAACAACTGTGAAAACAATATCATTATAACTTTTAATGAAAATAATATCATAACATTTTTATTTTTGAAAAATAAATACCCTATATTCAACTTTAAAATATTTAAAAATGTTTTTTATTCATAATATTTAAAATGTTTATTATTGTTTATATGGATAACTTATTGTTTATTGTTATTTTTTAAATATTAATTTTATATATCATCGATCTTATTAGTTAATTTAATTTAATTTAATTAGTTTTATAACAATATATAACAAATATTTTTAGAATTGTAAAAATAAATTATTTCTATTATTACTCTAATTTATAACAACTAGTTTTTAAAATTAAAAATTATGTTTTTCTATTATACAATAAAATCTAAGTTTACTCTAATTTATGGTTATTAATTTATGTAAAAAAGAATTATATGAGATTTTGTATGCTTTACAAACTAATTCCAAAAAATTGAATCTCCTATTGGCTAATTGTTGCATGCACATAAGTGGTATTACATGTTTTTTCATATGTTTTATTTTGCTTTAAGAAAAAACCCTATGTGATTTTAAATGGGAAAGTAATTTAAAAATGTAAAGTTTGAAATGAGTATTTTTTGTGTAGGGTAATTATAAAAAATGGTATGAAAATAAATAGAATTATTAAATATATTAGTAAGTTAGGTGGGTTTGATTTTTGAAAAAAAAAATAAATTCTAAGTTGATGAGATGAGAAGATCATTATTTTTAAAGTCAAAAATATCTTACCATGTTGGAAGTCACAAGAAAGTCACAAATTAGAACAAGTTGATTTGTATGAAGTCAAGTCCAAGAATTATAAAAGGCTAAAGAGCCAAAAGCCAACAAATTTCTATCTAAATGAAGGTTTCCACAATATACATAACAATAGGAAAAAATCTTGCTAAAGTTCGAAGGAGAAATAATTGTTTCTTGTGTGCAATAGTTTGTGTCTATATTTTCTTTCTTCGTTTGGTATCAAAGCTTTATGGATTATTTGCTAGGTAAAATAATCAAATAATATTACCTATTTTTTATGTGTGCATGGTTAGAAGGAGGTCGGAGATGAAGAATGACCGTACAAAAGATTAAAAGGAACCAAAGGTTTGCATCTTTAAGAAAACCATAAGTGTTGAGGAAAACTCAATCTAAGTGCATCACATGTAAGAAAAATTCCTTGTTTGCAAAAAGATGTCTACTTGTCATCAGAGTAGAAGCTTCCTCAAAAAAAGTGAAGACAACCCTTGAAGTAGGAGATTGAATATTGTAAATGGAATAAGTTACAAAATTTTACGTTTCCTCTTAAAAATTTGAAGCTAGTCACCAACATAAAAATCAAATCACAACTTATCAAGAATAGACTTATCACCAATTTATTCATCTACCCATGCATGTTAACATATGAGACTTAATCATAAAGGAAAACATAAAAACATTCACACAATAAAGTAGAGATATTTATTGTGGAAATCTTTAGTCAAAGTAAAAAAATACAATGAAAATTAATACCCACAAGTATTTTGCACTCTTCTAAAATATATTTGGTTAAGAGCTTAGCCATGTTAGGAGTTGGCAATAATGTCTAATTAAGAAAAGACCATGTTAGGAGTCACCTCATCAATGTATTTATATCTAGATCTATTAAGATTTTTACCTTGTAAGGAGTAACCTCATTGGATAATTTCTAACTCAAATTAATGAGCAACCTGGTGAAAGGAATTAAGTTTTGATTCTGGCAAAGAACTAGTTCACCCTGTTAAAAGTGACCTTGTTAGATGTTTTTAATTCTTCAACCTATTAGGATTATCCAAGTGAAATAAGCTAGGGATGACACTTCTAACTTACTAATATACATTTTTTTCAATTCATCATCTACTTCTCCTTACAACCATTCAACTATCAACATAACCACACAACCCTTATCAATCACTTCTCCTTCAAATGATAACTCATTTTCAACATGCAAACTTACAAATAACTCTATATCATATACATATAATTTGTATCATTAGCTAACCCTACCTCTAAATGTGTTACCCATGTAAATCGAACAATGTTTGACCGAAATGTGTTGAAAACCTTAAATCTAACTTTTTCAATGAAAAAATATAATTCCAAGAAATTTCATCACATTCGTTGAAATTTATGATTGATCATTCAAATTTATTTTCTTCCACGTCATTTCCACTCATCGATAATCTTGTCAACTTGAAAGATCTATAAAAAATGACATACATGTTACTGGTTTAGGATAAAAATTAAATGTTCAACCTATTTATTTATCTTTTTAAAATTTGTTTAAACAATCCAAAATACAACTTCATGTAAAAAAATCATCCTAATTTATAACATTGATTCACCACCATTGATACTTCATAAATGTCAAGTTTTGTTGGTATCAATTAGATGATTGGGAGGTAACCTCAAGTTGATTCTTCAGTCTTTTTGCACTTTGGGGTCAACCCCCCATCTTTTTGGAAACTATCTAATACTTCAAAAACAACATAGTTTTGATAAACTAGTCAAATCATTCACTGAGTAATATAAACTAGCAAACCAAATAAAAGCGTTTCACTAATCATTCGTAACTCACTCACTATATATGTTCATTACATGAAATAAAAAACATAGCAACTAGAGAAATATCTAAATCTCCCATGCCAATTATACATACTAACTCATCAAACAAATCAATCACATACTTAATTTATCATCTACACAATAAGTTAAGCTCTTCTAGATAAACAATTCAAGACAGATTATCAAGTTGACATCAATGAGAAAATAATAAATGATTCTATCATCATTAAATGTAAACTTCAAGACATAATACATATCAACTCTTGAAGAAATCTACATAATATTTTCCAACAATCTCCCCATTTGGCATTGATGGCAATACCAAACAATACCAATAATAAGAATTCATATAGTACTAACTAAATGCTCCTTGACATGTTATAATCTATTATGATCTACTCTTCACATGTTTGTTATACCCAACTAATAATGTTGTTATTTTATGCAAAAGAGTCACATAAGTTTTTATGTTTTCCTTGATATCAAAACTTAGTTGGTTAGGCATTATGCTAATAGACTGCCAGATCATTTGATTGATGAAGAGTATTTGAAGAAAGTGTGATAATGAAATAGATGATATGTATGGTATTCAATGGGTACTTGGACAAGTTAGACTATGATAGTATAATGTTGGTTTGATTATTTTACAATCATGTAATGATGTGTTGAAGATCTTGTATATGTAAGATAGTTTGAGCTATGAAATAATGAATATAGTATTAACTGAGCTAATATAGTTGTCACTAAGTGCCTAGAAAATAAGAGTTAAATTTTAGTGTTAACCAAGTAATTTTAGTGTTAATCGAGTGATGTATTGTTTGAGTAAAGTTGTAGTACTCACCAAGCCTAAATAGAAAGAACAAGTTAAGAAAAGATTAATCTAAGGCCAATTTTAAGAAGTTTAAAGGATAAAGCCAATGTTATTTATAAGATCTATGTCTAGAGAAATGCAATGAAGATATGATGAAGAAAATTTAATAGAATGAAGATGGGCACATATTTAAAGTTGTAACTATTTTCTATGTGATTAAATTCATTGAATATGATATCTATGATCATGATTAAGTGACAAAATATAGAAGAAATTGGAATGGAAAAGTTACCTATTTAATGAGTTAAACGAGATTGTTTTTGGTTGTTGATTAGTTTTTGATGATGTCATGATTGTTATTGATTATGTGAAGAAGGAAGAATGAGATATAAGGTGAACTGAGTATAAAAAAAGTGTGAAGATCAAGGAAGAGGAAGTGATAAGTGTGAGTGTGAGTGTGTGAATCAGCTAGCAAGAAATCAAAAGGAAGACACAGAGGGGAGAAGAGAGATGAGAAGGAAAGGTAGTGCTAAACCTAGAAGATCACTTGACTATTACTTTCTTACCATTTTGGTAGATAAAATCTCTTAATGGGGTGACCTAATAAGTCTTTAACATCCTATTTGGTAGCAACAATTATTGATGTGAGTGCTTTAGTGCATGCCACTCTTTAGAAATGTCAAGGAGTGATAAATCCTATATGATCTTTGGTTAAAATCCTCTAACCAAGTCACACTAAATTTGTGCATGTAACCTTTAACAAGTTTTTCTCCTAACAGCCCACTTCAGAAGAGTGAAATATTTGGGTTTTCATTTCTTAGGTGGTTTTTCCCTTTATGGGGTTTCCAAGTTAAGTATATGTGTCAAATGTGTTAATGCTTGTGTGTTGCATAGTTTATTTTCAAATTATTTGTTTAATGTCACAACTTAGTATATGATAAGTGATTACTCTAATACATGGTTTAAGTATAGAATAGTAATATAGTAGTTTGAAGTAAAGTTATTATAAGTTTGATTTGAGAAGTTGAATGTGGTTATAGATTCATTGATATAAAGGTTTATGAAGTTTTTATTGGTACTAAAGTGTTTGAAAGGCTGCTAGGATAATTGGATATAACTAATTCACACCCCCACCCCCTCTCAGTTATCTAACAATTAGTATTAGAGATAAGCACTTGACGGAAGAATTTTGAAGGGACTTGAGCTAAAGATTTGAAAATGTATAAGAGAGAGGTACCAAATCTTAAAAAGAACATATCCTCATTGAAAAATAGGATGAGGTTACATTTATTTGGAATTGGAGACAATGATACACATTGGCTAGACAATTCATATGTTGTTCCTACCCCTCCTATGATTGTGGAAGAGATGATACAAAAGAAGCAACATAATATTCTAATGATTGTGATTGCATCTTCTCTAAATGACACCAAGTTTGATGATAGTAAGATTTGTACTAATCTTAAATAAATGTGGGACAAGTTGGCACTTGTACATGGTTGAGATGAGAATGTAATAAGAGAAAGAGTAGAAAGTTTGAGAGGGAAATATGATTACATGAGAATGAAATAATGTGAAAATGTTGTGTAGTATGTGAATGGAATAGAGGCAGTTTTGAGTGATACAAAATTGTCTAGAGGAGTCACCAGTGATACTAAAGTTGTAAGTAAAGTTCTAAAAAATCTATCACCTATCTATGCTATAAAAGTATCTACAATTCAAGAAGTTGAAGTTATTCTTGGTAATGCCCTTATTCTTGATAGTTGGTTGGTTTTTTGACTGCATTATAATTAAGTAATATTTATAATAGTGTGCCTACACTTGGGAATGCTTTCAAGATTTCACTAACCATTGGTAGATAAAAGAAATAAAATAGAAGTAAAGATGAAAGTGAGTCAAACTTAGAAGATGATATGGATCAAATTGAGGCATTTCTTGTAAGGGGGTTACCAAGGGGTGAAGGTAAATTACCTCTTATATATTTTAAATGAAATGAAGTAGGTCATATTCATACAAGTTGTCCTAAAAAGAGAAGGAGTCACAAAAATTATAAGAATGATCACAAATATAGGAAAAGAAAATACTACAAAAACAAAGGGAAGAATCAAATTCAATGCATAAATCTAGCATATAAGCTAAAATAAGCTTGGCACCTAATTGATACTTTTGAAAATTGCCTCCTCACTCATACTTATCGAGAAGGTAACCAATATGCTTATTACCTTTCAAACTTAGGATGTGATGGAAAGAAACTAGATAGTTGGGATTCAACTACACTGGTGGAGATATATCCAAGTTTATTAGATATCATTAACAATGAAACAAGGTTGTCATGATTTATCATTTGGTACTCTCCATGTTGCCATTCAATACCTTGCACAAAATGATTAATTGAGATTTTTATTTGCCTAATATCTTCATTTATTGATTTGGTTGTATTTGAGTTACCTTGTCATGTACTTGTTGCATGTGTCTCAGGATGACATGGCTTAATGGCCTTGTGCATCCTGCTTTCTTGGGCTATGAATTTTGCTAGATGTTTTTTTAAGGATCAAAGTTCTCATTAACCTTACATGCTCCAACTCTACTCACCATGTGATCAAATAAATTTTTGTCTACTTTCAAAAATCATTATTACTAGGAGCAATCATTTTGTAATTTTTCTCGACGCTTTGTATGGAATCTCTTGGCATCTTTGTATCAGGTGACAATTTTGGGTTTTCTTTCAGGTTCTTTCCTAAATGAACCCTTGAACCTATTTTTAATTTTAAATAATATATAGTGGCTCCATCCATTTTTTTAAAAAAAATAAGAAAGGGAAAAGATTGTGTTATATTGTTGAGGAAAAGCACATTGAGTTAGACATTGAAGATGAGAAAGATGGATTAAAAGTGGTGTATGTTTCTATTAAGGAAGATGCTAATGAGGAAAGGTATGAGAATGATAAATATTTTATTTCACATGTTATTGAGAGTGATACATGGATTATTGATAGTGGATGTTCACATCACATGAATGGAAACATTAGTAAGTTTGATAGACTTGAAGAGTATGATAATGAAATTGTTAAATTATGGAATGATGTTCCATGTCAAGTGAAAGGTAGAGGTTCATTCCTCTTAAATGAAAAAAATAGCTTTTTTTATTCTTATTGGGTGCAAGGACTAAAATATAATATGTCAAGTGATTCTCAGTTGAATAATATAGGTCATAAGATGATATTTCAAAATAGAAAAGCCAAGATCTATGATGATGATGATGATGGAAACTTGATTTGCATTGGAGAGAAAAAAAAAGGAAATCTATTTTATCTTGATTCTATAGTTAATGCATATTTTTTTGAAAATTTTAAAGATGTGTGGTTGTGACATAATAGGCTATGTCATGTTAATTTTGAGAATTTTCTCAAGGTTAGTAGAAAGATAAGAGTTAGAGGCTTACCTAATTTGCATAAACCTAAGAATGCTATGTGCAAACAATGTCATCTCGTTAAGATGAACAAGTTAAGTTTTTCAAGTAAGACACACACTTTTGATGATATTCTAGAATTAGTGCATACATATTTGTGTGGACCAATGGGAGTAGAAAGTTATTACAATGACAAATATCTCATACTTTTTGATGATCCTTCTAGGATGACAAATATCATGTTCATGAAGTTAAAGTCACATGCTTTTGATATGTTCAAGTGGTACAAAGCTAGAGTTGAAAAAGAAACTAGTAAACAATTAAAATGTTTGAGATCTAATAGAGGTGATGAGTTTATGTCTATTGAATTCACTAACTTTTTTCTTAAGCATGGAATTAAGAGAGAGTTGTCAACATTGAGGACACCACAATAGAATGAGATTGTTGAAGGAAGGAATAGGTCAATTATGGATTGTGTAATAATAATTCTAATTAAAAAGGGAATTGTTTAAATGTTTTGGAGAGAATCCATTAGCACTTCAGTTTACACTCTCAACCAAGTTCAACTAAAGAAAAAAAAAAAAATGAAAACTTATAAACTTTTGTATGTTCATACACCTAATGTGAATTATTTTAAGAGATTTTGAAGTATATGTTAATTAATAAAGATGAAGGAATGATAAATTTGATTCTAAAGGTGATATATGTAGTTTCCTTGGTTATTCTTATAAGACAAACACTTACAAATGTTTGAAAAAAGGATACTAACACAATGATTGAAAGTGAAAATGCAAGAATTGATGAGTTTGTAGATAAGAATGGTGAAGAAAGAAAAAAGGAACCTGATGATTAAAATTGTGTGTGTGTGTGTGTGTGTGTGTGTGTGTGTGTGTGTGTGTGTGTGTGTGTGTGTGTGTGTGGGCACGCGCATGCATGCATGCATGCACCTGTGTGTGCACGTGATTGTTCTAGTGTAATTCTCAAGCAACAATAGAGAGCCACCAAATGTTAGTATGCAATACTCGAGTCACAAGCAAAACAATGCAAGTAGGATGTTGAGACCCACTTGAGTGAAGATAATGTTGGAAATCAGAGAATAGAACATGTTCTAGAAAAACATGTGAGAAGGAACCATTTACTTGAAAAAATCATTGGAGATAAAAGTTTTGGATTTGTGACAAGAAGTAAGTTGAAGTATAATACATGTTTGATTGCTGATTTTGAGCCAAGATCTTTGAAAGTTGTACTTGTCAATAAAGATTGGATTAATGCTATGAATGAAGAGATTGATTAGATTTAGAGAAATAACACATGGAAACTAGAAATGAGACTACCCAATAAGAATATAATTGCAACAAAGTAGATTTTTAGAAATAAATTAAATGAGAATGGTGAAGTTTTGAGGAACAAGGCCAAATTAGCATGCAAAGGTTATGCCCAATAAGAAGGAATTGACTATGGTGAGGCATTTTCCCTTATTTCTAGATTGGAATGAGTCATGACTTTGTTGGCATATGTTACTTACAATAAATTCAAAGTATATCAAAATGGATATTAAGTTGAAATTTTTGAATGGAATACTTGAAGAAGAGGTATATATAGAACAACTTGAATGATTTGTTGAGCCTAATTAGAGGCACATGGTTTGCAAATTAAATAAAGCTTTGCATGGACTAAAGAAAGCACCAAGAACATAGTATGAAAGGTTGCATTGATACTTGATTAAGATTGGATTTGTGAGAATAAGTGAAAGCAATAATCTATATTTGAAGAGTGGAGCTGGAAACATGGCACTGATTGATGAAATATTTGTGGATGATATCATATTTGGTGTGATGCAGGAGCATCTTGGGTCTTTGAGAAATCTTGCATTAACCAAAAATATTTAAATTTTCTATCATTATGTTGTTTTTGAAGTATTCATTACTTCTTTTTGGTTCAGGTTGTACATAATTGATATCATATCGTGGACCTATCCTAGAACCTTTTCCTAATTGCATTCATTCAAACATTTCATATTCTTCAAGTTCTATGTCATTCTTTGTGGTCTCTATTTCATGCAGTTTTCATCTAGAGAGGTGCATTATTTCCATTAGAAAATTTTCCTATGATGATGTGGAACCTTGTGTAGTTGGGAGCTGACTTCTAACTTGTGTTTGGACCTTTTCCAAAAAGTGTATGATCTTATGTTGTCATTTTCTTGGTTTTTTGTTTACTCTTCTAGGACTAGACCTATAATGTAATTGAATACTTGACTAGCTAACTTGTGGCTTAGATAGTTATAAATAAGCTTGGTTAGATGTAGTAAAAGTAGATCTTAGAGAGAAAAAGATAGAAAATGTGAGCTTGGACTTTGATTTTGTAATTCTTCCTTGTATAAGGTTGTAACCCAAAAAGCCTCATAGTCAAGCATGTGTTTTTCTTTATATGTGAAATAAAATAATTACATCTATTCAATGTTTCTTATGGCCTCTTTTTCCTTATTAATTGTCTAAGTAAATCTTCCATGTCTAACTCTTAGAAAGGGTAGCTTGGTAGTTCTGCCTTGGCATCTAGACAATGAATTGAATAGATAAGTATGAGAATTCATTAAGAAAGGACTAATTAGAGAAAGTTAGAGCCCTTGTGTAATACCTATTATTTTAGCACCTAAGAGGAATGGATAATGGAGAATGTACACTAATTCTAAAGCTATAAACAAGATAATAATGAAGTATATATGTCATTTTCCTAGGATGGATGACATAATGCAAACAAGAGTCCATAAGTAACATTCAATAGGTGTAATTATCTTACTTCACATATAAGGAAAGTAACATGTCCAGTTGTGAGGCTTTTCAAGTTGTGGTCTTATATAAGGAAGAATTACAAATTCGAAGTCCGAGCTCAAGCATCTTCTATCTTCAAGAACCTACTAGAAAAAGAGGTAATTACACTAGAGGTAGCTATACTCGTCACTCTAGGAATAATAATAATGGTGGAAGTAGAGAGGAGAAATCTTGGTTTAAGGGCACTTGTTTCAAGTGTAGAGAAGAAGGTAGTAAAAGAGTAAATTTGTATCAAGTCTTTTAGGTTGACTTATTAGAATGAATGAATTTCACTATTTCTATTTAAAAATCATTTTTGTTCAAATATATGATCTAGATAAATTCATTCTAGCTAACTTAAATAAGTTCTCACAATTTTTGAATTGAAAATATCTATTAAATGCATTTTTTTTACTAATTTGTTTCCAATTACTATAGAAATAAAATTATTTTAGAAAAGTGATGTTTAATTAACTCTTTTTTTTATATATTTTTAAAATATTGTATAAACACCATTTTGAAGAGCTCAAAGTCAATAATATTCTCATATATAATTAATATTGTTTGAATTAGATATAGTACATTGTAATTAGAAAATACTACAAGTACATATTTTAACACTCAAGAAGATATTTATTTTGAGAAAGGAAAAAATAGTAAATAATATGATCAAACAAATTTAAAAAGCATATGATGCTCTAAAGGAGAGAGTCTTCTTCTAGAATGTATAATTATTCATTTGGTTAAAAAAGATTTATTTTGAAAAATATGGTGGAAGATGGGAACTATCAATTTTAGGTGCATTCAAATTTGAATTTTTATAAAAGAGAAAATAAAGGTCAAAAATCATTTTTTATTTTATATTGAGATAGCTATATGTGTAATCTATAACATAATCTAAGATCAAAGGGAAAAAAGTTTATTTCCATATAGTTTTGTGGTGGGAATTGGACCACCAATTTTCAACATTTTTTTAGCAAATAAAATATTATCCTTAACAATTAGAAATATATATATGAATTCTTATTCAAAAAAATCATTAAAAATAGCAATCCTAAACTTCATCTATTTATACATGTTTTGTTAATTTACTTCATTGTAAAATTCTAAATAATAATACCACATTTATGTCACTAAGGTTAAACAATTATACTTTTGTTAGCTTTTTCCTTTAGAAAAAGGTGACACTGGCTTCTACTTTTACCCAAGGACATAGAGCTTTTGAATGTACTAATTTTGGAAAGAAAATTAGAGGTAATAGGAGAAAAAATTTGGCTTGTGAAGAAGTTGTTGAAACACCTAATGAACATAAATTTGGTGAGAACCTAATGTTGAGAAAGATACTATGCAATGAATATGTAGGTGAAGAACCTATTTTGAGAAGGAGTTTGATTAAAACTAGATGTAAGATCACTGTAAAATGTTGTTAAGTAATCATATATAGGGGAAGTTCTCATAATTTGTCTTTTGAGGAGTTGATTAACAAGTTGCAGTTGCAGCTGTTGAGATAGAGGCATCCTACACCCTACCATATTTCTTAGATTCATAAGGAGCACAATTTACTTGTAAGTGAACAATGACTTGTTAAATTCAAATTTGGGAATAGCCATGCTAAAGTCTTGTGTGATATTATTCCTATGTATTTTTCACATATTCTTTTGGGTAGACTTTGGTACTATGATAGACAAACTCTACATGATAGTAGATTGAATCAATATACTATTTGGGTTGATGGAAACATACAAGTATTGCTGCCCTTAGTTGAAAAGATTGAGTAGAATCATTGTACCATAGTCAAAGTATGTTTGGTTGATAGAAAACAATTATCTAAGGATATGAAGAAGAAAAATATGTGTTTTTCCTTGATTCCTAGAAATATTGAGAAACAAGATGAATGAGAACATGCCCTTGAGGTTGAAACTTTGTTGGTAAAATTTTTAGACATCATTTCTAATAATGTACCTAATGGTTTACCTCCTATGAGAAGTATTAGTCATTGTATGGAATTGATATATGAAGCTAGTTTACCTAATAATTTAGCACATAGGCTTATATGTGTTGAAAATGATGAGGTGAATAGACAAGTGCAAGAATTGCTTGAGTAATGTCCTCACTATTAGGGTTAGTTTGGGACAAGTAATACCTAAAAAATAATGGTTGGAAACAAAACAATAAAAGGACTAACTATAATATTGTACCCTCTAATTTAACCCCAATCTTAAGGACGTCTCCATATCAAGCTTCCTAGCTCATAGCTACATTGTCGTCTTTCCAAAAGCACACCCCTTAAGATTCTTCTTGGATGGGAATCCTCTATCCAAGGCCAATCACATATGTATATGTTGAGAAAATCAAAATATTCTAGCACATTGATTCTTGGCCATGATAGACAATGAAGATCTTAATATCTCATAGCTCCATGTTTTGAGTCCACATTGATTCTCATCCATGGTGGACAATGGAGATCTTAATATGTCACATGCTCTATGATTTGAGTCTCATTAATATCTATGGTGCTAATACAATAGGTTAACATAATATTATGCACAAGTATGATTCATTAATACAGATAAATTCATAAATATAATTAACAAAAATAATCCATAAACATACATTTCTTACCTTCTTTTCTTGGTCCATGTGGCTCTATCCTAGGTTGGCCCTTCAATGAATTATTCCTTCTAGGATTATCTCGACTCTATATTTACTTTCTAAAATTCTTCCTTTTCTAATTATAAGGAAAGGACAAAATATATTTTTTATTTCTTCTTTTCCAAGAGTCACAACCCTTCATAATACCAATCCTTTGAAAAGTCACAACACTTCATAAATAATTTCCTTTGGAAACCCCCCAATACTTTATAGTCACAATATTTTGAAGAGTTACAATTATTCATAATTATGACCCTTTGAAGGTTCACATCCTTTCAATATCATTGATATCTTTTTAGAAAGTCACTTCCTTATTTTCTTCATATTACTTTGCTATTCCACTTTTTCTTTTTGAACTCCTCTCTTCTCTTCTTTTTCCCCTCGCTAAAATAAACTCTCCTCCCTTTTAAATCTTAACAATAAGGAGTCAAGTCTATTCCTTAAACATCTCTTAAATTTTCATTAGATTTAGTTAATTTATATTATTCTATCTTATATTATTTATTTACTTACTTATTTGTATTTATTATTATTTTTTATTAATTTTTATTTAGAAATTTAACATACTTTCTACAATATTGTCTCTAGTATTTTATTTATTTATTTATACACTGATTGAAATTTTATTATTTTTTAATTATTTAAAATGACATACTAGATATTAATTCATTAATAATATAGATTAAATAATAATAATTTCCTATTTTTATATGTTAGCATTAGTTTTAATATAAATTTATTATCATTATTTATTTAATAACATTGTATTATCTAATTATTATTAAAATTCTATCTTAAAATGGGGATGTGACATTTCTCTAATAAAGTACCACATAGGCTTACATGTGCTCAAAATGCTAGGGTGAATAGACAAGTGCAAGAATTACTTGAGAAAGGTCTAAATAGAGAAAGTTTGAGTCCTTGTGTAGTACATGTTATTTTAGCACCTAAAAAGAATGGAGAATGGAGAATGTGTACTAATTCTAGATCTATAAACAAGATAACAATGAAGTATATATTTCTTTTGCCTAGGATGGATGACATAATGGATTGTCTAAGTGGAGTAGAGTATTTTACTAACTTGAAGAGTGGCTATAACCATATTAAAATTAGAGGAGATGAATGGAAAGCTACTTTTAAGAGTAATGAGGGTTAGTATGAGTGGTTGGTTATGCATTTTGGTTTAACTAATGCACCGAGTACTTTTATGAGGGTGATTAATTAATTTTTGAAGAAATTATTGGATAATTTTGTGATTGTACATTTTGATAACATTCTAATATTTAGTAAAACTAAAGAGGAACACCTTGAGTATATTAGACAAGTATTGCAAAGATTGAAGGAGGATAAATTGTTTATTGACTTAAACAAATGGTCATTTATGAGGAAAGAGGCACTCTACCTTGGTTTTGTTATTTAAGCTGATGGTTTTAAGATGGATCCTGAAAAGGTAAAAGGTATTCTTGATTGGCCAACACCTAAGAATATTGGAGGAGTTAGATCATTTCATGGATTAGCAAGTTTTTATAAGAAGTTTGTTAGAAATTTCAGTTCATTTGTAATGTTGTGACTAAGAAAATGAGAGGTGATAAAAAAGATTTCAAATGGACACATGGAGTACAAAAGATTTTTAAAATATTGAAATAAAAGATTGCAGAATTGCCTACACTTTATTTTTCGAATTTCAATAATAATTTTGAAGGTGAATGTGATGCTAGTGGAAGTGCCATTGGAGTTGTTTTGAGTCAAGAAGGAAAATGTGTATCTTTATTTAGTGAAAAGTTGAATGATTCTATGATAAATATTTAGTTTATGATGAGGAATTCTATGCTATTGTTCAAGATTTGAAGAAATGGTGACATTATTTGATACCTAAAGATTTTGTGTTCTACACCAATCATAAAGCTTTCTAGTATTTGGGAAGCCAAAATAAGTTGAATCAAAGACACATTAAGTGGGTTGAATATTTTGAGAACTTTTCTTTTTCATTGAAGCATAAGAGTAGATAATCAAATAAAGTGTTCAATTCTTTGATTCAAAGGACCTAGAAACTTAAAGAGGCCAATTTAAGGCCAATTTGGTTCATGTTTTAATATACTTTTTATGGCTAGGACCTAGAAACTTTATGATTTTTTGATGGGCTTGTTCAAATTGTCTATGTTTATACTATTAAATGTGTGTGCACTTTATCATTTCTAAGATTGGATGAATATATTGTACACATTTTATATAGTTATAAGGAATAAAATATTGCATCGCTTATGTAGTTCTTCCTATAGCCATGTGATAAGAGAAAAGCTAATATAAGGAGAACTTATTATGAATTTTATCTTGTATATGTATAGTAATTTTTGCATGTGCATGCCAATATTTTGTAGAGAAATAGTGAGTCAACAGGGGAAGAAGAAGTCAATCAAAAGAAAAAGTAATGATAAGAAGTTGGTTGATTGTTTTGAGCTCATCATGATTCCATGACTTTACTATTATAAGTGGTTACCATTGTGAATTGAATTAAAGTTGTTATCAACTAGCATGGAGTAAATCTAGAAGTCATGAACTCCTAAATTCATGTGCAACTAAATGCAACATGTTCTTGTATTGAATGATGTAGTTTTGTATCTTTAATATCATGAACAAATTTCCATAAATAGTCATAATAGAGAGATACATATTATGGATTCAATTTTGTGACATATTTTTGCTTCGACATTTTGAATCACACTAAGTGATCCATCATTGGGATGTGAAGAGCTAGAGGAGAAAAATGATGTTGGAGGATCCTAGATTAAGCGATTTCTATTTTATGTTGATGCTATAAAGAAGTTGGAGTTTATATTCCTGAGTTGGTTTCTTTATGGAATTCTCTTGTAATGCAATAATAGTGATCAATACAATTATGTTGCTACAATATGTACTTGTGTTTTACTCATGAATGAAATGATATTTATAGTTCTTAATCTCTGTGTTGTTGAAGTCATTATTCTATGGGGGCCTATGCTGGAGGTGAACTTAGTTCATATCTAGGTAGGAATCAATTTTCAGTTTCAATAGAAATATTTAGAACTCTATTGCTCCTTCAGCCATATGGTAATAGAATTGTTGGTTATGTTGGAATTAACAAGTGAGAAGATTTACTTCTGAGGGAGGGGGGGTGAATCAGAAGTAACTAACTTTAACCTTTTCAAATTCATTTAACTAAAAGCATTCATGTATATCAAATTCATCTAATAAATATGAAAGTAAAGAAACACATGAAAATAGATAACACACAAATTTGGTAACCCAAAAACCCTCCAAAATGAGAAGGTAAAACTAGGGTGGGGATGACACCCACAAAATATCACTATAGCAATGTGTAACTATTCAAGGTTACAATGTTTGACCACTTTCAATGGTCTACCCTATGAAAGGCCCATCCTGTTAAAGACTTTACACTTTGTTAAAAGTGACCTGGTTAAAGGATTTCACTACCCTGCTAAAAGTAGGCCTTGTTAAAGAACTTCTATACATTCACTTGGAATGCGACCTTGTTAAGGATTTACAAATGGCTACTAGGCCAACCTAAGTCCATAGGATTTCCATATATAATACAATTGCTAGAGAGTATTAGAAATCCTTTGACCTGATAGCTTTGCAATCTTTAAATGTTGATTCTAGATCTTTTTTCTACTCTTGCTGAACTAATCCTTGATTGGTCTTATATGTCACTCTGCATGGTTCTAATACTATGTTCTTCAATAACTAGATTATGCAATGCTACTCTATTCTTCACTAAATCTTTTACCCTTTTTCACTTTGCTATACTTCACCTATACATTTCTCGTAGGAATCCTCTCTTTCATAATAGGACTTTGTCTGCCTTTTAAAGATTTCAAAGACTTAGGATTACGTATGAATCTATGATCAATATTAAATCATTATTTCTTACTCAAATTTTGCACTTTTCCTATTGGTTGCATGTGTTCTACATTTTTCTTATTGGTTGCATGTTGATTGCATAGGAAATGTGAAAGATTCAATCTTATCTTCAAGATCCTTCGAGATTCATACCATGTCAGCTCTAAAAATGGTTTACATCTGAGTTTGTGAGGACATAAACTCATATACTAATTCTGTATTACTCGACACATACTAGTTGCTGATGCTTGACACATATAGGAAACCTAGCTCACTCAGCTCTTATAGCAATTCTGTTCCACTTGGCATCTATAGTGACTTGGTACCTATACTTTTCTTAGCACTTGAACTTTTCTCGGCACCTAAAGATTGCTTGACACCTAAAGTTTACTCAGCACACACTATAGCTCAGCTTTTGTATTATACTCGGCATTATCTTGAGAATTTGCTTAAGTGTGTTGACACTCAAATGTCAAAACCAAATTGAGACTAGCAATCTCCCCCATTGACATGAGTGGCAAAAACAATTAACTAAACATTATAAATCGAATCTCTATGATTATACTACATATTTTTGTTCGGCATATGTACAAGACTTCAAAAACTTATTCAAAATTTTGTATACCTCAAAATCTTGTAACTCCCCCTGAGTTGATGTGCCATTACCATTTCTGTAACCAAAATTCTTGTGCTAAATATGTCTCATGTGCTGATATATCTAATACCTTTTTCCTTATTTGCCTTTACTATGTCTATGTACCCTGTTTCTACTTCCTGTACTCTATATCTATTCCTTTTTCACATCTCCTTGCAATTTTGCATCCTTTTGGCTTTATTACTTCCTCAAAATGTGAATTGGAATATCTCCCACTTTGGATATTCTTTATTTCTTCCATTAAAGAATGTATTATGTAATCATTCTTATTCACATCTCCCTCAACATATTATATCTCCCCATTCTTATTAGATACAATAAATTATGAATTATATCCCAAAGAATGTATTATTCTCCTCATTTTTGACACTTATGTCAAAGGGTCCTAAGGATAGATAGAATACTTTGCCAAAAATGTTTTATTTACCTCCATAATGATCCTAAGAGAAGCATCCAAATTATCTAAAGCTATCACCAATGGCTTGTGTTGGATGGTTGTCTTTGCTGCAAGATGAACAAGGCCTTCTAAAGTAGAAATATTTGGGTCTTTCTTTAGAACATTTTCTACATAGGTCTACTCCTTATGGAGTACTTCCAGATGTGGAGTTATGGAGGATTGAATTTGCATCAATTTGGCCTTAATATTGGCCTCTTCTATTGTCAATATAGCTAATTCTTTTTGTGTGTAAAGTGTAGCTACAAAATGCTTCTCACTCTAAGCTAGATCTTTTGGTAGTTGATTGATAGAAATATTTAGATTTCACTCCAAGCTTAGTATCCTTTGGCTTGTCTCCTATGTGAAATATGAGAAATCACACAACTTGGTGTACAATGAGAATACATTCTCAAGTACTTTCTTCACTTTTTCAATCTTCTTTGCCAATTCAACTTGTGAAAGTGCTATTTCACTTGATATTTTCTCATTTACTTTCATTTGAAACTTCTTTTCTAACCATTCTAATAATTTGACATTAGTTTCTAGGTCCTCATTTTGTACCTAGTCCACAATGTTGGATAGTTGCTCCATGATGGGCTAGGTTTCATTAGGTGCTTGCAAGCTAAATGCGTTAAGAAATATGTCTTTGATTTCCACTAGTGCTTGCTTTTTCCTATACTCATTTCTAAGTATCTCTTATCTCTTTCTCATATCTAGTGCCTCTTGCACTTCATTTATCTATTACAGGTTCATGGTTCTTGAGTCATAGTTGGGTATGACTATTTCTTCATCAAGTGCAAGGTCTCCATAGTGAAGTACCCTTGCAACCTTGGTAGTGCTTGAGCCTGGTGCTAAAATCTACAATGGTACTGCATTAGTGCTTAGCTTCTTATTAGGAGTCCCTGAGGTAGACAAGTTTACCAACATTTGTATTGCCTCCTATTCCTTAGGGGTTTTCTCTACTTCTCTCTCCTCTTCTTTACCACCTTGATCAATGATGATAATTTGTGGAGGTGCACCTTGGGTTTGTGTTGTAGGAACATCTTGTCTTGTTTGTTCCTTTATTTGCTCCTCGATAGTTGTTGTCACTTTTATAGTAGAATCAACCTTAGAAATTTTGTCTTATTCTTCTTGATCTTTGGGTTGATTTTTTGTAAATATGGGAGGTTGTGAATATTGTTCTTGTATGCTATCCTTCTCCTTGGTTATTTCTGCTATAGCTTTCTACAACTCATCAACACTCACAAAAAATGGATTTGCGCAAAGTTGTGCTTATAATGTAGATTGTTGAAGGATCCTCTTGAGATCCTCTCTAGTTAAAGGATTGATGTTTTGACATGAGGTGTCAGGAACATCCTTAACAAATATTATTTCTACAGGTGTTATGTGTGGAGGACTTGGTGGTGGCAATTGGGTGTCTTGGACACTCTATTCAGTTTGTTGCTCCTCAACTGTTGCCTCTTCACCATGTGTTGTCTCCACTATCTCTTTTTCTTCTTCATCTTTTTCTTTCTCTCTTTCTTCCTCTTTCTCATTCTCTTATTCTTCTTCTTCACCATTTCTACCCTCAAATGGGTCTTCCCACCCTTCCTTTATAGTTGTCAAACCATATATTAATTTCCACATTTGTGTGGATTTTTGGACAACATCTTCAATTTGATTTTGCAAAATTTTGAAGGCTCTATATTTGGGTGCAAATTTTCTCCCATGCTTCTTACTAGCCTTTGTTATTTGACCTTTAGTTAGGTCTAGCATTACATGAGCCAATATATAATCTCTTATTTCTTTCTCCATTTTAAGGTAGTAATGCCACTTATTCTCAACTAATGAGCTTAGCTCTTTAGGTATTGAATTGTCTAGTTCAAGTGGAGCAGTCTCGAACTTAGCCATCTTAGTTTAGATAGAATCTTCCACTATGTTTTGTTGTTCCTTTAACAACTTATTAAAATATATGGTCTTTAGACTAGATAAATCTACATTATCTCTAATATTATTGCAAAGATTTTCTAGTTTAGATGTGGTAGAGTATCTTACCAATCTAAATTGTTCTTCATTAAACTTTGTCCTCTCTTCATCTAATTCTGGAGGTGCAACATACTTTCTTCTCTTTTTCTGCTTTGTAGGTCCTCCTTGTTCTATTGCCTTCAATTTTTCCTATTCTTTTGCCCCTAGTGTTGTGGTCCTTGTGTCAGCCCTTGTAGTTGGCTTGGTTGGGCTTGGCTTTGCAAATTTCTTCTTCTTGCCTTTGGGTCGTGCAACTAGCTACTTTTGGGCTTTTCTTTTATTTTCCTTAGCCTTGGGTGCTTCTTGCTCGACACCTTCCTCTTCATCTACATCCTCTCCCATACCTTGGGTTAGGGAAAGTGGTCCTTGATCTTTCTCTTCTTCATCACTCTCGACATCTTCACCTTCTTCCTCTGCTTCTTCTGCAGGTCCTTCTCCAAATTTGGCTTTCATCTTTTTAACAAGCTTATCCTTCTTCTTCAAAGTGGAGGTAGTTTTCAACTCCATATCCACTTTGGATCTCACCATGTCATAAGTTCCAAAATGTGGTGCATCCTTGTCAATTTCTTCTGCTAATAATGTAGTTATTGCTACTAATGCTTCATCTATGTTTATCTCATACCCAAGAGGTCTCAACCATCTCACTCTTGGTATGGCCACTTGAATGTATGTATAGTCTATATCTACAAGAAAAAAAAACTTCATTTACATGTGTCTCTACAAAGGAAACTAGAATTTTGAGTCTTTGCATCATTGATTTCTTAAAAGCCTCAAAATAACTAGTCATCAAGGTCTCAAAATTAGCTCCCATTTGCTCTATGTATTCATTGACTTGAGCTATGATTTTCCTATCATTTTTCCATGCCACTTTACCAAAAGAAGGAAATTCGTTCAGAACATAAAAGAAAATACATATCAAAATCGCACCAAATTTGCATTGGGCTCTCTTTGTTCTTCTGATTGCTGCTAGATTTTCATTGATCTGTTGTAGTTGCAAATCTGCAAGATCATATGTGTGATCCTTCTTCACTATTTTGTATCCTACATCTACTACAATACAAGGCACACTATTGAGTCTACTAGATTGGTAGAACTTGTGTGTCATGACCCTAACAGAAAAGTCAACAAGAGGATCTTGGATAGTGTTAATTGTCATCCCTCTTTTATTCCATTTGGCAGGTCTACGTTCTTCTTAATTGCCTCCTAGAATCGCTCCTAAGGTTCTTTGGCCAATCTAGGATTGGGTACCCTATCACTCTATGTACAATTCTCTAAGTGATTTTTATAGGGCCATCCTCCAACCATAAACTACCATCATGCATTTGGCTTAAAAATAGTCTAATCCATTCTCTCTTGAACATGGTAGGAAATTCTAGGGCATACATTAAACCCTTCCTCTCAACAATTTTGTATTCTACCTTCAATACTCCATTATCACACAATTTCTCATATGCCTCCCTCATTTCCATATCACCTATCTCTCCTATCTTGTAGTTATAACATTTCCTTACATCTTGAACCATTACAACTTTAGGGGCTATGATGGAAAGGGCTCTTGTTGGGTCATTTTTGTATGCAACCTCTAGGATTGAATGAAAATTGGGTTGTCTGACCTCTTTTGATAATAATTAGACCTCAAATGATTCCTTCTCCTGAGCTTTTCTAGAGCTAGATGCCATTTTACTTAATCTAAGGTTTCAACGCAAAGAAAACATGAAACTACGTAGCTCAACACAATTGTAAATACCTTAAAATTGATGGAATCATGCTGGACTACTATTGAAATCTTCATATACACTAGTTTTTTTTCTTTGGATTCGCTCTACATTTTTTCTTGTCTTTGCTCTTTGTTCTCAATGAAGAAAAATGAATGAAAATATGCTAATATAACCTATTTTCATCGCATTTAATGCTTAGTACATTTACAATTGTCCACTCGACTTCTAAAGGATTCTACATTACTCAACTTCCATTTTCTTTTCACCAATCAGCTTCCACAGGAGTATTACTCACTCAACTTCAACTGAAATTTCTTCTTCGCTCAATGTCCTCTACCAACTCAACTTATACCAATCATTCTGCTCCCATGGTCTTGACAATCAACTTAGCTTGTACTAAATTTTTACTCGACATCTGAGGACAACTCGGCAACACTTTTGACCTCTTTAATTTTTAACTTTGCATCTATGTTCATGCTAATCTATTCTTTTTTAGTACTTTCTTTTCTAGGAATTGATGTATGATAAAACTTTGTAAATCAGTCCCTTATGCCTTCTCTTTCTTAGTTTGATGAAGTGTGACCACTTGAGCTATTATGTGAAATGATCCCTTCATTTGATGTGCTACTCCCATATTTCGTCTTCCATGTCTTATTTATTTTTCCTTTGATGTGTTCAACATACCTTCTCTTTACTTTTGTCATTCTTTGAGTTGGGTGCCTTTGAATTTGTTGGGCAATTCCTACTAATATGACCAGTCTTCAAGCAACTAAAACATGTGTTTGGCTCAACCATCTACTGTAGTTTCCTCTAAAATGTGTCCATATTCCTAACAGTAATGACAACTATACCTAGTGTTGTAGTCCCAATTGTAGTGATGACCATGGTTACCTTCCCTTGTTGCCTTATTTAATGTCCACATAGGCTTTGATCTACGCTCAAAATCTTTATGCCCATACTTCTTGCAATTGTAGCAGTGACCTTCAAATTTTGGTGTTTTGATAGTGCTAGTCTTGTAGTCATGTGCTTGATGTCCTTGCTTTTTGCACTTATGAAAATAACTTGCATTCTTAGGCTTGTCATGCTAATGGGCATTCTTTCTCATGCATACATTAGAAGTATGTTCCTTTTTACCACAGAAATGACAAGTAGGTTTAGCGTTCTTACCTTTGTTACTCCTTTCTCTTGTAGTCTTGGAGGACTCTCCTGGTTCAGTGATGATGTAACCTAGTCCTGAAGTATTATTACTGGCCCTTGGTGATTTTAGTAGCTGCTCAAAGTACTTGATGGCCTCATTTTGTTTTTTGAAGCTTTCTACAATATCCTTTTCTCTTTTTAGGTTATTTTGTAGTTGTTCATTTTGCATCTTTAGTGTAGAGATCTCTGTTGGCATTATGTTGTATTTGTTATTAGTGACAACACTTATTCAATTCTGTATGGTTTTCAAAATCATCACTCAGTCTACAGTTTATACTGAGCATTCAGTGGTTGTCAAGTAAGTTCATCACTTAAGAAATTCATACTAAGCATTCCTGAAGCTATCGAGTGAGTGAGCAGTCCAGTAGTGTTTACTGAGCATATAGTGTTCATTGAGTAGATAGTGTTCACCAAGCTTCTCAGTGTCTATTGAGTTATCATTTTGTGTGATGTGAAGCTAGTGTCTACTGAGTGATGGATGTGTAGTGTGTACCGAGTGACAGCAAGGTAAATGAAGGATTCAACATCTACTAAGTGACACTATATCTTCCGAGTCTCCAATGGGTACCGAGTTCCAAGCTATGTTGTGTGACTAGTATGGACTGAGCTTCTACTTCTACCAAGTGCATGAAAATGTTGAGTAATGTAGTGGATGCCAAGTATTAGAAGTTCACCAAGCCAATTTGAAGAACTTAGGCTTTCTACTATTTGGCTAACTCAGTAATATTTTGTTTACTTGTGATTTAGCTAACCTTGCAACTATAATTATTGGAATGGTATAAATGTAATGTATTGTATCATTTGCAATGTATGGATGTGAAAATCAATGAATGGATGATGTAATGTTTTGAGAAGAATGAATGCAAAGTAGCAATAGAGCAGAGCATTCAGCAAGGTCATCAAGGAGCAGCAAGGTCATCAAGGAGCAACAAAGTCATATCAGTCAAAAGAGGTGATCTATAATTCAAGGATCTAATCAGTAAATCAAGATGTAAGTTAGATCTATTGTTTCATCCTAGCAGGTGAATTAGTTTTCCAAATCCTTTAATAGGGAAGGCTTAACAATCTTTGTATAAATCTCTTAACAGAGTACATACTTCATTGTATGTTTGTAAAACCTCTAATAAGGTGGATCTAGCAGTCCAAATTGCTCTTAATAGGGTAGATCATCAAAAGTGGTCAATGTAAGCCCTAACAAGTCAACTTTCTACTATAGTAGTGAAGTTTTGTGGCTATCATCCCCACCCCATATTTACTTTCTATTTGGAAGGTTTCTAGGTCACCAAAATACTATGTTCATGTATTATGAACGTTTATCTTTTCTCATGCATGTAGTAGAGTAGATGAATGAATGATGAGTGATTTATATTGTTAAGTATTGAATTAATTCAAAGTTTTTGAGGTTAATGATTCACCCCTCCCCTCTTAGTAACCTAGCTATTCTTGATTATTTCAAATAATTGGTATCAAAGCTTTGTGGTTCTCAAGATAAAGTTTGACAACTTGAGCAAAGACCAAGGACAATGGAGATATTCAAACTTGATAAAGCTATTGAGAATGAGAAGCTAGATCTAGAAATGGCCATAGCTCAACTCAAGGAAGGAAAAGAGCATCTTTCCCAATCCCTGAAAAGAAAGAAGGAACTTGCAAAACATATGAATGACCACCAGTATGTTGAAGAAAAGATTGAAGACTTTTTCCCCTCAAGTAGTTTAGATGAAGAAAATGAGGCAATCAAAGAACTCCTAGAAAATAATGGCTCTATGCAAGAAGAGGTAAGAAAATTGAAAAGAAAACAAGAAATTCAATCAATAAGAATGTGTGATATCTTGGAAAAAAGGAATAAGGTAAGTGAAGACTTGGAAGCAAGAAACAATGCAAATTAATATCAATCCCTTTAGCAAGAAAGTATTATCAATCAGCTCTCCAATGAAAATGAAGAAATCATAAATTTGAGATCTGAAAATGAAAGTCTAAGGAATGATTTAATCACTGAAAGATAGATCAATGAAAGATTGAAGGCTGATCTAATTTTTGAAAAGAAACTCAATGAAAGGATGATGAAATATTAAGTAGACATGGATCAATTAAATTAGAAAAGTGAGTAGAATATCTATAGGCAAAAAGGCAAAGAAAGACTTAGTTACAAAGAAGAAGGTGACTCTTCGAAACAAGGTGCCCAAAGGAATCAAAGACCTACTTGCAATAACTATGGTAAGTTAGGTCATACATCAAAAAAATGTTGGAGCAATGGAAAGGAAAAATTTAATGGAATATGCTAAAACTGCAGTAAACATGGTCATAAAGCCAATGAATTCAAGGAGAAACCAAAATCTGAAGGAAAATGTCACAAATGCAAGAAACAAGGTCACAAGACATCTGCATGCAGAACCAAATCATTCAATCCAACTGAACAAATTGTTAAAGCAATATTTGGTTGGGATTACAATTCTTGTTATAGATGTCACTATTGTGAAGAATATGGACACATTGGCATAGACTGTATAAGCTATCACTTGAGAAAGAGAGATTCAACAATAAGATGTTATACATGCACTAAACTTGGTCATATAGCTAAAAATTGCATGAATATAGGAAGAATTGAAGATGAGAAGAAAGCTAAAGTTGATAACATCAGGAAGCACATGAGACAACAATGGGTTCCAAAATCTACTGAGAAAAATAGTTCAAATGATGGCCATGTCACTGAAGAAGTGGGTGACTGCACCATTTCTAATTAGATTCATGGAGGAACTAGAACTATATAATCAAGTCATATCTCAAGCAGTTCCAAATGAAAATGTAGAAGATCCAAATAAGTATTTTAGATATAGAAGGATCAAATGAATTTAGCATTTACCAAGCAAGGTTGGTCACAAACTTAACTGAGCTAGGTTGGGAGAAGTAAAAGTTTTGTTCGATCGCCGAGTCACAAGTTTCTATTGAGCTAATGAGTGGATGACAGTTTTTCATGCACTTTGTCATTATGGTACCTAGCATTAATGGTGAAATTTCATCAAAAAGTGCAAAATTTGACTTCATTTTTCATTGTGACTTCAGTATACACAGAGCTAAGTGATTCTAGGTGCATCTAGGCAATTTCAAGTGAATTTCTAATGAAGAATTTGTTTGAAAAAAATTCTATCATTTACTGAGCGGTGATGGCATCCGAAAGTAGTAGTAGCAACAAGGCAAAAAGAGGATCCAAAATTTTAGTTAAAGGTGAAGATTGGAAAGCATCAAATTTCAAGCTATTTCTAGCAGTTGCAAAGTCACTAGACCCTAATGGAGCTCAATCCCAAATTCCACCCAAGGTACTTCTAATTAATGACATTCACACTCATTTTAAGTGTTCTATTCAAGAAATTGGAACCTTAGAGATGGATAGTGTCTTAGAAGAAATGTGTGTTGATGGCTCTCTAAAACCTAAGGATAAGCATCTAGAAACTAAAGGGTTAACTCATATCACACACATGCCAAGGAGCTTTCAGATTAAGTGGATTAGGTACATTCTTAGTTGTGTGCATAATGGACAACTATGGTTAGAGTAGCTAGTGTTAATCAACAAAAAAGATGATGCATAAGATTACGGGTCTCCTTAGGCTGAACAAAGAAAAATCTACCAAAATCCTAAGCTGGGATGAACTCTAGAAGAAAACCCTAGCTGAGTGGGATGGTAGAGGTTTGAAAATTAGCACTATTTCTGATGTGGAATCAAGGTTTGACATTTATGTAATTGCTCATAAGATTATAGCTCTTATTCATTCGAACAATGTGCATGTAAGGCAGTGCATTTAGCATACAAAGTTCTGAAGAAAAATATGGAATTTGACCTTTCAGAATTACTATTGAAGCAATTGAACAAAAATATGGATAGTATTAGGACATCAAAGAACAACCCTTGCAAATTTGGTTCTTTGTTGACATGTCTTTTCTTCTATGTACAAAAGTTTTTCCCATCAAAAGGTTCTGTTGTATGGAGAAAAGATGTTCCTATCTTGTATCAAATAAATGAATTTATTGCAGAAATGGGCATAAATTTCGATAGCATTATGGACAATTACTTTGAAGATTTCAAGGAGAAGATGAATAATAGGTTTAATTCCTCCTAAACTTGTTGAGGATTACAAAGATGATATGTGCTTCATGGTTGATTGTGATAGAGTTTACATTTAGGCAATCAGGCCTCGAGTTGCATGGGTAAAACCTCTTTCATATGAGGTAAACATTGATGAAACCAGAGATATTATTGAAGCATTGGTGAATGAACCTATAGATCCAAAACTACTAGTTTTTGGTACATATGATGAGGCCAAATCTAGAATTGAGCTTGAAATCAAGCTACCCTAGGAAATCGGTAGCCAAGATGAAAACTACCATTGGCCCTCTTATGCTTATTGAGGGTAAAGGAAAGGATGAAGAAGAAGAAGAAGGAGAAGAATAGGAATCAGAGAAGGAGGTAGAGCCAACTAAGATGAAGGGTACGGTAATCATTACCAAGCCACCCAAGACCTCCACAACTATTTTCACAAGAAGATCAAAAGGGAAAGGAAAAGGAGATAATGAAGTTGTGCTTGTGAATCCCCCACTTACCTTCTAGGAAAGGTTGAAATAGATGGAAGGAGCAGGCATCACAAACTTTAAAGCCTTAAAGTTTGAAACAAGGACTAATGCTGAAAAGATGCAAATTGAGGAGTGGTACTCAAAAAAATGGGAAAATGGAAATATTCCCCATATTAGATTTCTCCTTAGATTTCAAAAGAATTATTGGCAAGATTATAGCTAAGGTGGGAATCAGTTGTACAGATAGCTAAAGATATATATGAACAATCTTTGAGAAAGTTACTGCCTAATATTACAGATGCAGAAACTAAGGTAGCAATGAAAAATAATGAAGCTAAAATAATGATTAGATTCCATACATGTTTGATTTTGATTAAAGACATTGAGCATGTTGTCAGAGATGCAACAAACATGTGGAAGAACATCTATAATCTACACAAGCCTAATGATGTCCTAGTGGAAATCAAGGATAATGATGATGATAGTGATGATGAGGAAGAAGATAACACTCCATGTGTTACCATTGGTTCTAAAGAATTATCAAGAAGTGATGAAGGATGATGAAGAGAAAGAGGATGAAGCTGAAGAGGAAGGAGATGATCCAATTAAAATTGCAGCACAAGTTATAGCCTCCCTTACTCACTCTCCACCTAAAATTGCTACATCATCAGGATACAAGATAGCTTCAACAAGTATGATTGCAACCACCTCAGATATATCACCTACACAATTATTAGTTGCTACCTCATAGCTCTAGGTATCTATAACGAAAGTGTCAGCCACTTCATCTACTGAGCTGCAACCCTCTTCATCAGCTCCCAAGTCATCTACTTCAGTAGTATGCACAATTGCCAGTTCTTCAATTGTATCAACTTCTACATCAGTGTGTACAGTAAGTTTTTCATCATATTCTAAAACTTTTTCCACTACAGCTTTAATTGCACCAACTTTTTCTCCATTTAGTTCTTTAGTTGTAAGTACTCCAGTTTGTGCTCCACCTATTGTTACTTCATTTTTGGATAGTACATCAATTTTGGACACAGTTAGCACTTCTTTCAGTTTTCCTTTAGTTGGACCCATTCAAGTTTTTACTCCAAGTCCAACAATTTCTACTATTATTTCCATTTCTAAATCCAAGGAAGTAAGCTCAAAAGTAAAACCAAAGACTCCTCTAAAACTTTTGCTTACTAGTAAAGAAATTGATGAAGACATTGATTTGGACAAAGAAATTTTCATTCCTAAGTTGGATCTAAATACTACCATAGATGATGAAATGATATTGGTTAGTCAACTTCTAGAGCAAAAGGCAAGGCAGAAGCAACTTAGAGATGAAAGAGATAGAGAATTTACTATAATTGAGAATGCTAAAAATATAATAACTAAGGCTATAGGTGTTGATGTGAACTCATCTCAACACATTTTGCTGCAATTGGAAGAAGCTATAAATAAGTTCAATGAGGACACTTTTGGCCAAGAAAAGCTTATTGAGAAGGTAGAGAAGAGGTTTGATAATAAGGTTCTTGAGCACATTGCTCAACACACTGCCATCAACCAGGTAGAGCTATCTGTAATTTTGAGCAATCTTGAACAATCTTTCACCAATGTAACATCACTTTTTGGCAAGCTTTGTAATGTTACCGAGTTTACTAAGGATATAAAGGAGAAATTAGGTAAGATTGGTGTTGATACAAAGGCAAGCACTCAAAGGCTATAGCTTGACCCTAGTTCAAGCTCAGCACATCACATCAAGGTGAGATTTTTGTCAGATTTGCAAGTAGAATTGCTAAGAGAGGAAGCCAGGATCAGGTCTACACTGATCGATATACAAAATATGAGCCTTCCAATTATGGATTCAATGTAGAAATACATTGCATATTCGAAAACATTGGTCTAGGATAACAATTTTTCCATAGCAGATCATATGATTGAACTTTCTACAAAAGTTCAAGTGGCACTCTCCACCTGCAAAATTTTGCAAGACAACTAGGATAAGACATTGGCTCTTATTCTCAAGGTACACTCCAAATTTCTCTCACATTTTGGTGTCTCTATTTGAATATTTTGCATATCTCTTTGGTATTATTGTCAAAAAGGGGGAGTAAGAGATAGTAAGAGACATGGGAGTAAGAGATGATAAGAGACTTGTGGAGAAAATAGATTGATTTATGTATAGAGTAAAAAAGATGATAGGCTATGTATATATTATGTGATATGTATGAGGGAGATATGTAAGATATGCATATACTACAGCTTTACAAAGATCAATTTTGAAAAACAAAAAATCAATATGTCAGTGTACATAAGGCTCATAAGTATTTTTATCACTAATGCCAAAGGGGAAGATTTTTGGCATTATGTTGTATTTGTCATTAGTGACAACATTTATTTAGTTTTGTATGGCTACCAAACTCATCACTCAGTATACAGTTTATACTAAGCATTCAGTGGTTGTCAAGTAAGTTCATCTCTTAAGAAATTCACATCGAGCATTCTTGAAGCTTCCGAGTGAGTGAGTAGTATAGTAGTGTTTACTAAGCATACAATGTTCACTGAGTAGATAGTGGTCACCGAGCTTCTCAATGGACCTATGGAGTTATCAATTTTTGTGATGTGTGTAGACACCTAAAATCCCTTAGAAAATAAAGTATTTTTATTTTCTAAAAAGTCCCTAATGACATCATCATTTATTAATTATTTATTTATTTAATTAATTTATTTATTTTTATGCCATTAAATCCCTTTTTCTTGATTAAAAATATTTAATTAAGGAATCCCTCCAAAAAATGTTTAAATCTTATTTAAACATTATTTCCTTATTTATTAATTATTTAATTAATAAATTAACCAAAAATCCCAAAATAAATATTGAATTTATTTTTTGCCTAAAACTTGGCCAATTTCCTTAAGATCACTAACCTCTTCCAAAATCTTCTAATCCCTCTTTAATTTTGATTAAAGGCTAATCCCATCATTTCCTTACCCTAATCGCAAATCAAAATATTTAATTAAGGTTAAATATTAATCCTCATGTTTATTAAATTTTTTTTAATGAATATCTCCTCAACCCAAACCCATGAAATAAATAAAACTTTATTTATTTCTTAAAAAACCTTTTATCCTCATCCTAGGAAATTCTAGACTCTTCTAAAATGTCTTCATCCTCACCCTAAGCCTATCTCTAAACCTCCATTTTACCAAATCCACCCCATCAACCCATACTAACCAAGCTTAGCCACTAATTCACCCACCCTCATTTAATACCATCCACTTGCATATCTCTAACAAGCTTAGTCTAATCCTAAACCCAAGACTAATCCCCCACCTAACCTTGTCACATTCCCTAAGCAAGCTTAAGACTTTCCTAAACCAAGCAAAGTCAACAATCTCAACTCCCTCCAAAATATCCAAACCACTAAGCCTTCAATGCTCTTACAAAGGCCATAAAGACTCTTAAAAGTCCATTCATTGCTCTTACAAGCACTTATGAAGGGTCTTTATGAAGATATTATCCCTTGAGCCTCCTTTGTTGACTCATCCTTGCCCTTTCCTCCATCTACTCACCCTGTGACATGTGTCACTCCCTGATTGGTTGTAAGGAAGCACAATCCATGTGCTCTACTCTCATGTAATCTAAGCCCTCCATAAGATTTTCCCCATCCTTGCATCTTATGTCATGTCCCTTTTCAAATAATTAAAAATAATAATTTTTGCCAAGGAAGGCAGGCCCAAGAAGGTGAAGTTTCAAAAAAGAAAGGGTATAATCTTTGGAAGCTAATGGACTAATAAATGAATTATTATTATTAAAATATTTTTTATTAACCCCTCTTGGACGTGAGTTAGGGTTATGCCCTTTTTAAAGGGGTTTGGAGGCATTTTGGGCTAATTCCAGAACTTGATTTTTGCGCATTGCTTTGTTGTTCTTCAAAGGCTGCCAAACCTGTGAAGAAGGAGACCCAAGAATGGGATTTTTCAGATTTCCAAGAAGGCTAAGGATGGGAGTTTTAAGCCATTCCATGTGCATGCTCATGCAGAGTTTGCCTTTGTGCTTAACAGTGCAGATTTGTGATTTTTCAGGTGTGTTTTTTGTAAGAGTTTGATGTTTCTAGTTGAGTATTTTATATCAGTTTGGGTTGCTGCTGTATTTCAGACTGTTAGATGTTAAAATAGAGCTGAATATATGTATTTGGTAATGATTATACTTATGTGATAGATTATTAGTGTTTTTGTGGTGTTTTTGAGCTATTCTATGTTGTTTTCGGGAGCCCGATGAGCATTGTTTTTATCCTCCATTTGAGAGCTGTTGTGTAAATGTTATACAGATCTAAAAATGTCATTTTGTAGGCTTTTATGCTGCTGAAATTTTTATTAAAATTTCCACTTTTAGATTTACTAATAATATGTGAAGCTGTGAAGTTTTTGGCACTATTTTCGGCATACCCGATTTGGGGTTTATTGAGAAATTGATGGATCTTTGAAAGATTGGTTGTTTGATATTAAAGATCTGATTAGAGGCTTGAATATCATATAAAATAAAAGAAAGCAACATTTCATCTTAGCCCTCAAACCCTCAAGCCTTTAGCCTATAAATTGGATCCCCTCCCAAGCCATTTCAACCACAACCTTTAAGCTAAAGTTGTAATGCCCTTTTGAGAAGCCAAATCCATGCTTTTACATACATCCACACCAATTTTCCATCTCCATTGAAGCATAGTTTGAGAACTTTGAACATACATCCCAAATCCTATCAAATAGACTCATCCCTAAATCAAGAGAACAAACTCATTGAGAGAGCCTCTCAATGGCTCACAACCTCATTTGAGTTTGTTTCCTCTTAGTATCTCTTAAAGTTTATATTAATCTTTTTTAGTTAATGCTTTGTTCCTTTAATAGATTAGTATTACTTGCTAACATATTAGTATATAAAATGTGAAGCTAGTGTCTACTGAGTGATGGATGTTTAGTCTTTACTGAGTGGCAACAAGGTAAAAAAAGGATTCAACATCTACTGAGTGACATTATATCTACCGAGTCTCCAATGGTTACCAAGTTCCAAGCTACATTATGTGACTAGTATGGATCGAGCTTCTACTTCTACCAAGTGCATGATGATGTTGAGTAATGTAGTGGATTCCAAGTATCAGAAGTTCACCAAGTTAGCTCGAAGAACCTAGGTTTTCTACTATTTGGCTGACTTAGTAATATTTTGTTTACTTGTGATTTAGCTGACCTTGCAATTGTAATTATTGGAATGATATATATGTAATGTATTGTATCATTTGTAATGTATGGATTTGAAAATCAATGAATGGATAATGTAATGTTTTGAGAAGAATGAATAGGAATTAGCAATAGAGTAGAGTATTCAGTAAGGTCATCAAGGAGCAGCAAAGTCATATCAGTCACAAGAGGTGATCTATACTTCAAGGATCTAATCAGAAAATCAAGTTGTAAGTCAGATCTACTATTTCATACTAATAGGTGAATTAGTTTTCCAAATCCTTTAACAGGGTAGACTTAATAGTCTTTGTATAAATCTCTTAATAGAGTGCATACTTCATTGTAAGTTTGTAAAACCTCTAATAAGGTGGATCTAGTAGTCCAAATTGCTCTTAACAGGGTAGATCATCAGAAGTGGTCAATGTAATCCCTAACAAGCCAACTTTATACTATAGTAGTGAAGTTTTGTGGGTATCATCCCCACCCTAGTTTTACTTTCTATTTGGAAGGTTTCTGGGTCACCAAAATACTGTGTTTATGTGCTATGAATGTTTATCTTTTCTCGTGCATGCACTAGAGTAGATGAAGGAATGATGAATAATTTATATTGTTGAGTGCTGAATTAATTTAAAGCTTTTGAGGTTACTGATTCACCCCTCCCCTCTTAGTAACTTAGCTAGTCTTGATTATTTCCACCAATCTAAATGTCCTTGACATTTAGTTCATGTGGTGCATACATCATTAACTTAGGGTGTCCAACTACATGTTTGAGATTCTTGCAAGCTCAATTAACTTTTCTTCCAATCTATTGGCCAGGTTTCTCTTGTCTTCTTCTAGCATAGCCTTGTCTTCAATGGCTCTTTTCTTCTGTTCAGTCACCTCACAAAGCATCATGGCTTGTGATTCTTGTTCAAGCTTGAGGATTCTGATTTCTTTTTCTTGAGCTCTATTCTTCTCCATTAGGTCTGCTATTGTTGCATCAAACTCTTTGGAATCTCCATTTGAAAATAGATTTGAGGTGTCAATCTCCTTGTACTGTGTCTCATTCTTAGCTATGGAAATCTCTTTTCTTCTTTTTAAGGATTTTTTCAATTCTCCTCTAGCTTCTTCCAAATCATGTAAAGCAAGTTGTATGTCAATTGTCTGATTCTCTATGATCTTCCCAAGTTTGTAGACTTCCATTTCCAGATCTTTTCCCCAAATTGTAAGATTTCTCCTTGTGAGAACTAAGCTCTAATACCAATTGTTGGAATTAACAAGTGGGAAGATTTACTTCTGAGAGGGGGGGTGAATCAAAAGTAACTAACTTTAACCTTTTCAAATTCATTAACTGAAACCATTCACAGGCATCAAATTCATCTAATAAACATGAAAGTAAAGACATACATGAAAATAGATAATACACAAATTTGGTAACCTAGAAACCCTCCAAAATGAGAAGGTAAAACTGGGGTGGAGATGACACCCACAAAATATCAGTGCAACAACATGTAATTTTTCAAGGTTACAATGTTTGACCACTTCCAATGGTTTTCCCCGTGAAAAGCATGTCCTGTTAAAGACTTTACACTTTGTTAAAAGTGACCTAGTTAAAGGATTTCACTACCCTACTAAAATTAGGCCTGGTAAAAGGACTTCTACATATTCACTTGGAATGCCACCCTATTAAAGGATTAAAAAATGGTTGCTAGGAAAACCTAAGTCCATAAGATTGCCATATCTAACACAATTGCTAGAGAGTATTATAAAGCCTTTGACCTGATAGCTTTGTAATATTTAATTGTTGATTTTGGATCTTTTTTCTTCTCTTTCTTGATCTAATATGTCATTCTATGTGGTTCTGATACTCTATTCTTCAATAATTGGATTTTGAAATGCTGCTCTATTCTTCACTAAGTCTTTTACCCTTCTGTACTTCACTATACTTCACTCATACACTTCTCCTATGCATCCTCTCTTTCATAATAGGACTTCATCCTCCTTTTAAAGATTTCAAAGACTTCAGATTAGGTATGAATCTACAATCAATATTAAATCATTATTTCCTACTCAACTTTTGCACTTTTCCTATTGGTTGCATGCCTTCTACATTTTTCTTATTGGTTGCATGTTGATTGCATAGGTAATGTGAAAGATTCGATCTTATCTTCAAGATCCTTTGAGATTCATCCCATGTCGGCTCCAAAAATGGTTTATATCTAAGTTTGTGAAGACACAAACTCATATGTTGATTCACTCGACACATGCTAGTTGTTGATGCTTAGCACATATAGGAAAACTAGCTCACTTGACTCATATAGCAATTTTGTTCCACTTGGCATCTATAGTGACTCAACACCTATAATTTTCTCAACACTTGAACTTTTCTTGGCACCTAAAGATTTCTCGGCACCTAAAGTTCACTTAGCACTTGTTGAATTCTCTAGCTCAGCACACACTGTAGCTCTACTTCTGTATTATACTCAGCATTGTCTTGAGAATTTGGTTAAGTGTGTTAACACTTAAATGTTGAAACCAATCTGAGACTAAAAACTTATTTCTTGTAGCATAAGAAAATAGTTTACTTTCACATTTTTTGCATTATTTTAGAGTGATAGGTTAGATTTATATTTCATTTCTTAGTTTAGTATTTCCTTCAATATTTCAATTCCATAGTTATGTTGACATTTAAGATGGGTTAGAGAATATACATTGAAGGCATCACTTTAAGTTTATGTCACTGGTCGATAATTAAATGAGCTAAGTATGTTATTCTAGTATGATATTTGACACTATTAAAAATATGAAGTTAGTATAAGAAGGATGTCCAATCCTTAGTTATAGAGTAATTATACTAACCTTCTATTTTTAACATCATTGCTAAGGATGGTGTCAATCTAATATACTCCTAGAGTTATTTCCTTAGTTTAGTTTGTGCATTTTTATGGCTAGAAGAAGAGATCATCTTGAGAGATTCCTTCTTTAAAATAACCATATTAAACCAAGAGATGTCTTTAATCCTAAACCTAAGGAACCCCAAGTTGATAACAAAGAAGAAGAAGAAGAAGAACCATTTTAAAATATATATGCTAATGCACAAGAACAACTACCTCTGCCATATGAAGAATCACCATATTTGAATTATTTTTTTGTTGATTCTAAGTATCAGGGAAATATATTAGCTCTTCTTTTTTACCAACCAAAACAACCAGTTCCACCACCAAAGATGGCTCAATCTACCTTTCCTTTCCCCATCCCTAATTTGCATGACAACAATAATCTAAAATACATACATGTCTCTATTCTTCCCAAGTTTCATGGCCTTATCACTAAAGACCCTAAAACCTTCCTTTTTGAATCTAATATCCTCTATAGAAGTTATGATTATACAACTAATTCCCATAAGTTGAAATTGTTTCCATCTACTTTTAAAGAGGTCGTTCTAAGATGGTTCATGGGATTAGGTGCTAATGTTGTAAGAGATTGGGATGCAATGAAGAATATATTTCTTGATAAATATAAGGAGTATTGTAGGGGTCATTATATGAAGGGAGATGACATCTTCAAGCTATTAGAAAAAGAGGACAAGACCTTGGAAGACTATCTCTCAAGGTTTATGTTTAGCTTGCAAAACAACACCCAACATTAGTTGAATGAAGAATCACAGAAACATCTTTTTGTAAAAGGTGTAAATGATGCAAGTATAGAGGCTTTGTACCTTATGGTAGGAGGAGACATTACTAAGATGAACTAGGATGATATACAAAGTATATGTCTAAATTTCTCAAGAGCTACTCTGAGAAAGGTGATGCAGAGCCACACTGCATAATGAAGTTAATAAGTTTGATAATTTTAGAGAAAGTTTCATAGGTAGAAGGCCAAATTTTAGAGGAATATCACCAGGAAGGACGAATGGACCAATAAGATGCTACAACTATAATCAGGAAGGTCATATGGCACACAAATGTCCAGCAAAAGCAGGCTCTGATACCAAAAATGATGCAGAGCCACACCTTGGAAAACTCAGGAGGAAAAAGCTCACTCAACTGAGTTACTTCAAGGGGCATCGTACATCATCCCAAGATTGATACTCGAACCAACTCCAAATTGGATAAATCAGAATATACGTTCAACATAGTTTTAAAAAAAACTTTCCATCTCTTCCAATCCCACTGAATAGTGGTGCAAATCTATATAAACATTCTTTTGAGAAGACTCTCACCCTCCTTTAAACCACAAATCGAGATCTATATATAAAAAAAACCAATTACCTTCAAAGGTTACCTTCACCCGCACATCAAAACCTTGAACATCGATAAATCTTGTGATCGGCAGCTACAACCAACAAGTCTGATTTCATACATTGGAACTTAATGTCGCACTACCATCCATTGCATGCGTTATCTAACTTCTCTACAACAACTTTTTCTCGGGTCCTTTCATCACATTATTGCAGAAAAAAAAATGTAGCAGATCGATAACTTAGAATGACTCGCAATGGAGTTTGGACCCGATCAAGTGGTTCAGCCCGAGTTTTTGATAAGAGGAGCCTTGTCAATTCTGGAGTATTTAGATCACATGCATTGGCAGTTTTAAAAACCTCCTTGAAGGTATGCATTTAAAACAAACGCGTTCTTTGATCCCTTAGCATCATCAACTCAAAGCACGGAACAAGTATCTTATCTTATCTTACAGGTTCGAGTCTCACCCTTTGCCGACACAACATCATCTTCTGCTATCGACTCTTCATCACCCCACAATGATCTTCTCTTCTGCGACACACCATTCTTCTTCTGCATTAATCTTCACCTACCCTTACGATGATACCTGAGCTTCATGCAACTCACCTTCGTTTGGATGACCATCAGGTTCGCGCAATATCCATAAACAATGATCTTAAAGCGACGTCATGTTTGAAACATCAAGGCATATAAAATGCTGCACATTCATATTCTCTGTTGAAAAATGCAGAAGAAGAGTATATCAAAAGATGGAACTTGCTTTCAATGAGAAAACAAGGAAAATTCGTACTGCAATTCGGACCACCAAAATTTTCATGAAAAGAAATTTATTGCCTTTTCTCCAAATTCGATCCTTCTTACATAGCCGAATGGCTTATTTTAAAACTAACTTCTCCTTTTCTAATAAAAGGATTTGAAATGTTTTTCGTCTTCTATCCAAGAAAAAGGATAAGAATTCAAAATTGCCTACTACCTATTATTGGAATCTGATAATCATTATCTGCGAATTAAAATTATTCTAATTTAAAAAACCTACACACTGGTCCTAGGTGGCTATATCTGGAGAGCTCATCGAACTGCTACTCTAGGTATGCCACCACATGTAGGACATTTATTGAAAACATTAAATTGAAAACATAAAACATTTCTTATTTTATTTCCCGCTCTGCTACTACAGCAAAAGGTAGAGGACTCAAGGCCATGCCTAGTAAGACTAATGGTTCTAGAGTATGGCAAAGTTATCCAATTGTCTATCTGATTTCAAGTAGCACATCATTAATGATGTCAGTACTCAATTGGAAAACATGAGAGAAAGAAGGAAGAAGGAAGAAGGAAGAAGCTAAAACTATGTTAGCTAAATTTTAGATTCATATCAGAGAAGGTGATGAGTGAAAGACTACTTTCAAGACAAAAGAAGGACAGTATAAGTGGTTAGTCATGCCTTTTGGGCTAACCAATGCACCGAGCACTCTCATGTGGCTCATGAATGAGGTAGTAAAGGAGTATTTGGGTAATTTTCATTATTTACCTAGATAATATTTTGATCTTTAGTAAGAAATTGGAATATTTGATTCATATTCGCAAGGTGTTTGATAAGTTGAGGGAAGAAAAGTTGTTGATAAACCTGAAGAAGTGTAGTTTTGTAAAGAAATTGGTGCACCTAGGATTTTTAGTCTTAGTAGAAGGTCTAAAAATGGACCCAGAGAAAGTGAGGGCTGTCATTGAATGGCCTACTCAAAGAAGTGTGATAGATGTAAGATCTTTTTATGGATTGGCTAGCTTTTATAGAAAGTTCATAAGAAGTTTTAGTAGTATTTATGGACCTTTGACTAAAACAATGAGAGGGGATAGGAAAGAATTTAAGTAGACTATAGGAGAAGATAAGAGTTTTAATCTATTGAAATAGAAAGTTACTAAGAATCCTATTTTAGCACTTCTTGATTTTAACAAGGTGTTTCAAGTAGACTGTGATGCTAGTGGTACTACAATATGAGTTGTTTTGAACCAAGAAGGTAGACCTATTGCTTATTTTAGAGAGAAGTTGAATGATGAAAAAAGAAAATATTTTGTTTATGATCAAGAATTTTATGCTATATTTCAAGCATTGTAAAAGTGGGGACACTATCTTCTTCCTAATGAGTTTTTTTTGTATATTGATCATCAAGCTTTGCAATATTTGAATAGTCAAGAAATATTAAACCTAAGGCATTTGAAGTAGGTTGAGTTTTTGTAGAGTTATACATTTTTTTTGAAATATAGCAGTGGGAAGACTAACAAAGTTTTAGATGCTCTTAGTAGAAGATAACTTTTGCTAATAAAAATCTAGATAGAGGTAGTTGGGTTCAAGGAACTCAATACTTTGTATCCAGATGATCCTAATTTTGGTGAAGTGTGGAATGCTTGTATACAACCTATTACACTTGATAGGACAAAGAGGTTATATTTCATGATCCAAGATAGTATGTTGTTCAAAGGAAGTCAATTGTGTATTCCTGGAAGTTCAATGAGAGAGAATCTCATCAATGAGAAGCATAGTGGAGGATTGGTTGGACATTTTGGTAGAGATAAGACCATTACTTTGGTTGCCGAGAATTATTACTAGCCACAGTTGCAGCAAGATGTGAAAAAGTTTGTACAAGTTGTTCAGTATGTCAGATGTTGAAAGGAGTGAAGTAGAATATAGGTTTGTATTAGCCCTTACCTATACTAGAGAAGTCATGGGAGAATGTCAACATGGATTTTGATCTTGGATTATCGATGATGCAATGAGGGCATGATTCTATTTTTGTGGTGGTTGACAGGTTTTCAAAGATGACACATTTTATTCCTTGCAAGAAGACTAGTAATGTTGCTCATGTGGCCGAGTTGTTTTTCAAAGAAGTGGTGAGACTACATGGTCTGCTAAAGAGTATATTTTTAGATCGAGATACCAAATTTTTTGGGTATTTTTGGCATACATTATGCAAGAAGTTGAAGATAGATTTGAAGTTCAATTTATTACATCATCCATAGACTAATGGACAAATAGAAGTGTTGAATAGAAGTTTGGGAAATTTGTTGAGATGTTTGGTCAGAGATAAACCAAAAGGATGGGATCTAAGTTTACCATAGAAAAAAAATTCATATAATAATCCTATCAATAGGAGTACTGGTAAATCACCATTCTAGATTGTACAAGGGAACAATCCCAAAAATGCTTTTGAATTGTGATAGTTTGATAAAGGAGAGATAAGTAGTGTTGAAGTAGAAGAATTTGTTGAACATCCTTGAGGAGGTGAGGAAGCACAACATAAAAATGAATACACAATATTGAGCTAAGGTAGATGGGAAAAGGAGTATAAGGAATTTTAGATTCAAGTTGAAGTCGTGGTTCATTTGAGAAAGGAGCATTTTCAAGTGGGTACACATAACAAGCTAAAGATGAAGAAGTTTGGACCATGCAAGATAGTGAAAAGGCATGATTCTAGAAATTATTATGAAGTGGAGTTGCATGTCAAATTGAATATTTCACCAATATTTAATATTTTAGATTTAACAAAATAATACAAAGGAGGTGATTGACATGAAGTTGCAGAAGTGTAGTGGAGTATTCCAATGGCTAGTTCAGCTACAAAGGAGATTGAGAAGATACTGGACAATTGTGTTGAAAACAATACAAGGAACAAAACTTATGAGGAACACTTGGTCAAATGGAAAGGGAGGCTAGTAGAGGATTCATCATGGCTAGCATGGGAGGAAGTTAACCATCTTGGTTTTCCTTTAAACACCTAAGACATGAAAAATTCACTTCTCAAATTACCCTAGGTGTATGATGTAGGAGCATCCTTAGTGTAAGAGTGATCTTGCATCACCCAAAAATATTTTCTTTTTAGTCTTTTCTAGTTTAATAAGGACTAGTAAATAGGGTAGTTACTATTTTTGGGAGCTTACTATTTTTAGTATTTTTTTCATATGAGCTCAAAATATTCTCATTTATCAGATAAATTTTTATTTTAGAGTTATAAGACTATCATAAAAATCTCATAAATACATCATAATTATCAGAGAATTTATTATGGATTTTCGGTGGAAATTTTAGAAGAAAAAACTTTAGGTTCACCATTGGAGTTCTTAAAGTGTCTAGATGAGGCTCAAAAACCCAATGGAAGGGTGCTTGCACTGATTTGAGCATGTAGATTAGGAGTTAGCATTTTAGAAAAGTGGTTATAATAGACAATCAGAGCAACAGTTCAAGAGTTATGACCTTCCAAAGTTGGGCTACCTTAAATTTCTAAAAGAATTTGTCAAAGATGTATTTGACCAACTCTATATGTATTGTTAGGGTCTGTTAGCCCTAGGTATTAAATTTGAGCATCTAGAACCTTCCCGAGTGGCATAAAATTACCTATTTAATAAAGGCCCAAACATTGTCTAGGACATCTCTAGGTGGTAGTTCACAACTTAGTCTTGTAGATTACTATAATGAAGGCACCCATGTGGGTTAGCACATTGTATTTGTGAATTCCATAATTCTTCATTTGCGGCAATAAGAAGTCCATATTTTGTTCTCACATTTTTTGTTTTTTCTTTTTTTTTGTTATGTGTTTATAGTATTAAGGGGAGCACTCTTCATCATATACCCTAGAGTGAGAGCTTATCCAGAGAGGCAACTTCTCTTGAACCTTGAGATGTAGATTTGTATGTCTGTATAGAGTAAATATCTTGCATATCCATTGATTATGTTGTAGAGATTCAATTTTATCATCTTATTTTTTTAGATTCCACCATGTATCATGTATTTTCACTTCTATTTGAATTGTGGAATTTGAAAAGAAATGGACAATTGTATTTATGGAAAAAGAAATAAATATGCGAAAAGTTTCAAATTCTAAAAGGAAATTATGTGATTTGAGTTTTTATAAATTGTTCATAAAATGGTATAATTAACATTATGTATATAATGGTACAATTAACATTGTGTGAATTTGTATACTTATACTTTTGACTAGGTAAAAATAATGCTTATTTCCATGTGTAAATGTGTCTTTTCAGTAATTGTTAAAAATAAATTAGTAGTATATCAAAATAGAAAAAATTATGTTAAGAATGAACTTATGAAAGGGAATCAAATTTTGACTAACCATTCCTTTCATATTGTTGGTCATTTGAATTCATGCTTATTAAGTATCCCTCATTCTTTGGTTGGGTATAGTATGAAAATCTTGGAAGAGGGTATGAATCAAGGTCAATTTATGTATATTTGTATCACTCCTAACCAACTATTGATAATTATCGCATAATTTGGATACAAGGAATAACTATGTCATTAATTTTAAATTATTGCAAGATTAATGTGTTGTATTTTTTTTTTCAACTTTTGATTTTTTAGGAGAAAAGTTAAGTTTAAGGTGGGGTGGTTGTAGTGCCTCTTTTACTTTACCATGAGGTGGAGACAATTCAATAGATATCAAATTCCATTGTTGGTAAACATGCTACAAATATTCAATAAGATTTAGAAGCACAAATTGGATAAGTTGGTAAATAATGTAGAAAATAGGAATATGAGCCAATATCAATAGATAGTTAATAATGAAGAACTCTAGACAAATAAGTAATTCCAATCCACACACATTTATAGATATCAAGCCCATTTAGTTATAGTAGTTTCTCCATGATGCACGTAACCACATTAAATAACTTTAGGAACTTGAACAGCGAATATAAGAAAAAATGTCATTACATCCATGTAATGGTTAAAGAAGAGTTAAATTGTATATATCTACTACATTTTATAATATGAGGGGATATTGAATAGACTTTCCTATGCAAAATTATTTGATAAAAATTTTGATAAATAATTTCGGATATTTCTGTTGTAGGAAAAAATTAATAATGGCCAAAAAATGCAAGGTGGTACTAAGAATCTTAGATGAGAGGAAGGTAATGGGTTTTTGTGCATATTTGTATTGGAATGGACTCTAAATCATTTGACTTCCCCCTTTATTCATGTCGATTATCTTCCTTTGATGTAGGAGTGGAGATGATTAAGAGTGATGCAAGCTATACAATGTATTATGTTGTAGAGAAGTACACTGTAGAGATGTTATAGATGGAAAGTCATGGATAAGAAGTTCAATAAAAGATTGTTAAAAGGCACAAATATGTATCTTCACATTCATATTCTACATAGAGATAATAGAATTCATCCTTCATCTACGAGTTTATAAATTTTGATATATGACTAGTTAATGCTAGAGGTATGTGTACAAAACCTTGATTATTTACATTGATGCAAATATGGATGAATTCTTAAGGTTTAATTAATTTCATATATGAAGTTGGAAAGTATGTATGAGTTCCTAGGGTTCAATTTATTGTATATAGAAAGTTGACAACCATAGATTGTGCATATCTAATGCTATTGACACCATAATATGGTATACAAGTTTATAAATATCTTAGTTTGTGTTAGTGTACATTATAATTTCAATGTGATTTCTACAATTAGTTAAGTATAGAATACCATCATCTTAGTGCAAATATATAGTGATTCTCATGCAAATTGAGAAGTTATGATCCATAATTTTTGGATCATTATTTCTTCTTCTAGTTTTGATTAGTTTGTAATTGAGTAAGGAATGGATATGATCCTCAATATTCATACCCTAATATTTTGTTATATATGATTATTTAAAATTGTAATCATTTTATATTTTTATTCATGGGATAAGATATCAATTTTCTCTTTTCTTTGCATGTTGTTTTTTAATTTATATTTTTTTCTTGCAATCATGGTTGCTATCTGACTAGCTAGATCTATGGTATAAGAGCTAAGGCTGATGGGAAGAAGAGATTTTGTTTTTTTATTGAAAGAATTGAAGAAATTTGTTGGACATAATGGAATTTCTAGGCTCTTCTTTTCTCACTCCATAAAACTCTTTCAAATGGAAGCCCAAGATTCAGCTTCATCGTAGAAGTACGAATTGTATTGTCTAAACCCAATTTAGTCATTGAAAATTCTAAATACTTAACCACATCAATGAAGTTTTTGGTCTATTATGCTTATCCATATCTATAGAATTTTTGTTTCTATTGGAAATGTAAAATCAAAAGCATAAAATAAATCAACACATAACACATAAGATTTTGGTTACCCAAAAATCCTCTAAAGAGAAGGTAAAATGGGAGTGGGGATGATACCCACAAATCTTCACTGCTGCAATTATAAAGTGTAATCTATTATGGCTACAAATTTTTTATCATAAAATATGATCTACCCTACAAAAGGTTTTCCCTATTAAAGGCTTACAAGACTATTATGTCTCACCTTGACTAAAGGATTTCAAACTCACAATTAAGTGAGCACTCTTTTAGGATTTTTTACAAAATTCTATTAGGACTACACTATTAAGAGATTTACTTTGTATCACCTATTAAAATGATTCAACACCTAATCCTTTAGTTAGCACCTTGCTACTTGATGTCAAATCTCCTCTTTACTGATTATCTTTGTTCTACTAAAACTGATTGTACATTTCATGTATCTCTATCTTATCCATCTTCTCCACCATGAATTCCCTCTATACTCTTATCATTCCTCTCCTCATGATCCTACATACCCCTAAGGGTTTATCTCTTTAAATAGTCAATTGTGGATATAGGTCATAATCAACGGTTGCAGTTGATCCTTATTGCTACATAATGCTTCCCTTAATCTAATCGACTGCATGTATTGCATAGAGATACATAATATGACTGAATCCTTACCTCTAAATATAAAAAAATTAGGTGCATGTCAGCCAAAAATGATTTACATAGAATTTTGTGCCATAACAAACATCTATGTCAAAGACTAGTAACTCGACATCAATAGACTCTAATGCTCAGCCTTCACTATGCTCTTTATGTTGATACCTGTCTTCTGAATAACTTAGCATTCACTCTACTCGGCACTTGAATCACTCAGCACTGGAGTGACTTGGCACACATGAAATTCTTGGCACATACTAATGCTCAACACTAACTATCATATTACTCGACATGTATTGTTTGGAGGCTTATGCATGGCATATACTATGCACTCGGCTTGCACTACTATTTTCTAGATAATGACTAAGTGTTTTGTCATTGCCTTGTCAAAACCAAAATGAGATTAACAATCTCCCCCTTCAACATGAGTGACAAATACACTTTTTCATGGCATATAGACTCTTATCTCATGCATAAGTTAGACAATATATCATCTTGCTCAACTTTAATACAAAATTTCAAAATCTTCAAAGTTTGCAAAAATGTTCTCATTACCTTAACGTGTTACTCCCCCTAAGTAAATACTTTATTTCATTTATGTGCCTCTTTCTGAGTAGATAATTGTCTTGACAAAATTTCTCCAAAATTTAGAAAATCTTCAATATCTTTAAAACACCTTCAATATTACCCTTTTGGGGCACTTATGTCATTTGGGCGGTACACTTATAGTGTGTTTTTCCAAGAATATCTTATACAGTTCCACTATGATTCCCAATGCAAAATCCCAATTTTCACTAGCTGCATCTAAAGATTGAATCTATATTTCAAGATTTTCTCCACATCTATTAGACCTTCTTGAGTAGAAAGATGAGAATCTTTCTTAATCAATGTCTTGGCAAAGGCTAGTTCCTTCTACAAAAATCCCATATAATGGGTCAACATGGACTATATATTGATCAAAGTTGCTCTTATATTAGCATCCTTTTCTTGCAACTCAACAAGCCTACTTTGTGTATTCAGTAACCTCTATAAGTGAGATTGACTAGTACTATGAGATTTACTTAGTGTGGTACCTGTTAATTGTAAATCTCCTTACAATTGGTCAATTAACCGTTGAGTCTCTTTAGTAAAAAGATCAACATCAGATAATTTTATGTACAAAGAGAAAATATTCTCCAAAAATTTCTTCACACTCACCATCTTAGTTGACAAATCAACTTGTCTTAGTGCAATGGCACTAGATATCTTTTCCATAACCTTAGTGAGAAATTTTCTCTCAGACCATTCTAATAATTTAACATTTATCTTGAAGTCCTCATCCTTTATCTTATCAACTATATGTACAAGTTGTTCTACAATGGGATTATTGGAAATAGAATCTAAAATATCAAAAGCATCTACAAAAATATCTCTAACGTCATGTAGAACCTACTTTTTCTTGTGCTCCCTCCTCAACATTTCTTGTCCTTTCTTCTTCTATAGGGATTCTTTAAGAAAACTCATTTCTTCAAGTGTGATTGTTGTTAGATCAAACTTGGGGAAAAAATCACTTCATCTAAACTTACATCCCCAAATGATGTAGTTTTAGCACTCGGCGGTGTGTTGGCACCCAGCCTTGATATCTACAATGGTGTCTCTTGTGTACTTGACCTCTGATGAGTCTGGCTATTGGGAACAGGTGTAGAGATAATTAAAGTGACCATTATCTATATAGCTACCTATTCCTCTATCTCAATAGTCATCTTGTTCTCTCTTTTTTTATGATCCTTCTTTTGATCTTCAATAGGTTTCAGTAAGGTGGATGGAGGACTATCTTCCTTACTCTTTTCTTCTTCATTTCCATCCTTGTAAATGATGACAAGTACAAGTCAACCTAAGCTCTGTAGACTAGGAAATGGTATAACTAGTGTTTCTACCTCTTTGTCTTTCATCTCAATGGCTATTGTAGGCATTATAGATGGTGCATTTGTAGGCTCGTCTTTCTTCTCCAAGTTTACATATTGATCTTCCTTCTCCTTTATTTTTGCAACAATGGAAGGCACAATAGATGTATCTTTCAATTGTTCCTCAGTAGATGCAATCTTGCCCTATTGAGATTCATCAATCCTAACCAATATAGGATTAGTACATTGCCTAACTGTATTGGTGGATTCTTGTTGTAGTTTCTTTATGTCCTCCTGACTCAATGGATTAACATTCTATGTAGAGTTTTTAGGTATGTCTTTAATGGTTACAAACTCTTGCTCTACATGTGGGGGTCTGGTGCTTAGCATTTAAGAATCTTGTACACCTTTTGCATCTTCCTTAATTGTCTCATCATTTTCTTCAGTTGTATCCTCCTTTATTGTTTCATCATTCTCTTTTTCACCTTTCTCTTCCACAACTATTGTGGTCAATCCATAAATAGATTTCCATCGTAACTTTCTTTGGGTTACCACCTCCTCTACTTTATTCCTCAAAATATTAAATGCTCGGTACTTGGAAGAAAATCTCCCTTTATGTTTTTCAACAGCCTTATTTATCATTCTCTTAACAAGTTCATGCATAACTGTGGCTAAAGTAGCCTCTGTAATTTATTTTTCATTCTCCAAACCGAACTTCAACTTTTTCTCAACTCTCTCATATAGACTTTTAGGAATAGAGTTAGCAATTTCTAATGGAGTGGTCATAAATGTCGTCAGCATATCATAAATATCGTCTTCAAGATTTATTTTTATCTTCACTTCCTAACTTATCAAAATCAATATGTAAAAAGCTAGATAAATTTGCATTAGTCTTTACATTTTCACATAAGCTATTAATGTCATATGAGATATTGTGGCTTACCACTTTGAATTGACTTAACTCATCACATTTTGTCTTCTCATCATCTGAGTCACTTTGTGGTTTGTACTTTCTTCTCAGCTTCTTAGCAAGATGACTTGACTCTGTTGTAGCACTCTCTCTTTTCCCTTTGGCCTTTGTTTCTTTGGCTTTTGTAGTGCTATCCTTGTCCTTGACCTTGTCAAATATGAAACCAACTTCTTATAAGTTTTCCTTGTTGCTTTCTTTGGTTTTTGCACTATCTTCTATTATTTTTTCCTTTTCTTTCCAATTTCTTTAGTTTCCTGCTTAGCATCTTCGTCATTTTCATCTTTGTCCTCACTTAATCCTTTATTAAATTTCAATGGTACTTGGCCTTCTTCTTATTCTTCTTCTTCTTCTCCTCCTTCTTCACCAAACTTTTCTTTTAGCTTCTTCACCATCTTGTTCTTCTTTCTAATGACTATGGTAGTTTGTAAATTTATGGTGATTCTTGTTTTTTCTTCCTCATAATTTCAAAATGATGCAGCATACTTATCTATCTCTTCTACCAATAATGTAGTAATAGTTGTTGAGACTTCATCAACATTAATTTCTTATGGTAAAGGTCTCAACCATCTTACCCTTGGAATTGTTGTCTATAAATATGTGTAGTTTGCATCAACTACAAAACATACATCATTGTAATGTTTTTCCTCTAGTGACATAAGAATTCTTGACCTCTACTTCATAGACTTCTTAAAGCCTTCAAAATAATTGGTCATGACTGATTCAAAATTATCACCTAATTGCTCAATGAGCTCTGCTATCCTGTTGAGTAACAAATCTATTTGTCTTCCATACAACCTTGCCAAATGTAGGAAATGTATTTTGCACATAAAAGAATATGAAAATGATAAGTCATCCAAACTCACATAAGGCACTTTTTTCTTTCTTGATAGCTTCTAGATTATCTAATAGTTTTTAAAGTTACAGCTGATCTCTCTTCACAATCTCGAAACCTAGGTTGACCTCCATGAAAGATACATTGTTTAGTTGGCTTGGCTGGAAAAACTTGCATGCAATCACACACACTGTAAACACTATAATAGGGTTTTCAATTGAATCAATTTTCATTCCATGTTTGTTCCACATGGCTCTAGTATTCTTCTCAATAATCTCTTTTGCATCACTCTTTGATGACTTCAGTCAGTCTAGGGTTGGATAACCTCTCACTCTGTAAATGATCCTTTTAGATATTCTGATTGGTCTAAATTCCAGCCATATTTGATTGTCATGTATTTGGTTCAACACTATCTTCATCCATTCAATTTTGAAAACTTGGAGAAAATCTCATGCATGCATTAAACCTTTTCTCTCTATAATTCTACTTTATTCCCTCAACAGACTATTCTCACACAACCTTTGATAGGCATCTCTAATTTCCAAATCTCCAACCTCACCTACCTTGGAAGAATAACAACATCATACATCTTGGATCATTAAAACCTTAGGTGGTTGTTGGAAATCTTTAGAATAACTGAGAGGTGGGGTGAATCAATTATCCAAGGTCTAGATGTACAAATAAAACTTTTCAATTCTTAGTAGATACATATCCATAAAACCTCTTATTATGCATGCATCCATTAGATCATACAACACTTAAACTTTGTAGGCTATTGTCCTAGGTCAAAAAAACTTTGCACAAATGAAAACATGAAACATAATAGATTGAATAACACATTTGACACAAGGCATTTACATGGAAACTCAATTTAGGGAAAACCACCAGTAACATGCTACTAATTCTCACTCTTATGAAGTGATGCCTTGTGAAAGTCCAACCTTGTTAAATTAAATGTAACTTGGTTAGAGGATTTCAATCACCTTCTTAGGAGTGAGCCTTGTTAGAGGACTTTAGATCATTCAGTAGGAATGTCACTTTGTTAAAGGATTTAAAAATGACTATTAGGTTAACCTTAATTCAAAGGATTTACCCTAGACTGATACAATGATTAGAAACTAATAGTAAGGCTTGATCTGATAACAAAATATAACTCACTTACAAATTATAAATCTTTTTTTTAGTCCTTCATTCTTCTTGGCCTTTACACACTTTAGCTCTGATAGCTTGTTCACCCTTTGACAATTCATACTCTTAAGCCTTCTTGCTTTACTTGCCAATAGTAGCCTCTTCGATTTTTCCACTATATGGAGCAATACACTAGACTCCTTGTCTTCCTTAGGTTCTCACACATGAGAACCTTTCCATCTGACTAGCTCTCTCAATAAATAGAGATTTAAGATCTTTTGTCACTTAACCACAATCATCCATTTTAGGGTTAGGTAGGATTAGGTAGGATACAATGAATCTACCCACTTTTCCATTTCTTTCCTCTAGAAACTTCTTCCTCAATCTTTCTTGAATTCACCACAAAATAATTTACCTTGAATTCTATGCCACCTTCTCATCATAGTTATCTTCCATAGGCTTCATACAATTCAAGAAAACAAAATAGTCAGCTCAAATTTTCAAATCTATGATTTAACATCAATATATTGTCACTTAGCTTTCATACTATTCTTTCACTCAGTCAACACTAGTTTGTTGGAAATGATTGAAAAGATCATGAATGAAGAATAGTGGAATTGGTAAAGAATGTTTTCAATCATTATTTTTTCATTGATGTCAAACTTGCTACTTGCATGAATGAAAATTGCTTTAGTGATCCAAATACTATCAATTGGTTGATTGACAAGGAGGAGGCAATCAATAAGATGTAACTAGAGCACCTAGAGAAAGGTTGAAGTTATGATGTTGTAATGAATTATAAGGATCAGCTAAGCCATTGATGAAATAGTGTATTGATGACATACTCTAAGACACAGGGAATGGGCACACTAAGACACATCAAAGATGTAAGGTTTAACTAAGTCATTTGTAAAGCCTAACTAAGTTCATTTGAGTGAGCCAAGCAAGCTAGTTAGAGCCGAGAAAATTCTTAGTTGAAGCCGAACAAATTTCAAACTTCAGTGTATGCCAAGCAATCCTTGGGGTGTCGAGTAACACGAGATTCTTTAAGTGTCGAGTAACATAGGATTGTTCAAGTGCTGAGTAACATAGGATTGATTAGGTGTCGAGTAACATAGGATTATTCAAGTGTTGAGTAACTCGGGAAAAGACTTCATGTGCTAAGCATTAGAAAAAGGTAATGGATGCTGAGAAAATTTCTTCAGGTGTCGAGCATCAGTAAATGTAGTAGAAGCCGAGTAACACAGAAGGAGATGAGCATCAATAAACCAATGATGCTAAGTTGCTACATTATTTGTTAAGTCAAAAGATTTTCCAGATCAGTAACAATAAGTTTGTTACATTGAACTTTGTGAATTAGTTGGATGATAAGGATGATGAGTAGATGTCATAGAATTTCATGTAAATCATGCAAACTAGTTTTGAGTGAATGTTGATGGACTTATCATGAATTTTTTGAAAGAAATAATTTGGAGGGAAAATAATACCATTTTCCCAGATCAAATCAAATTTTTGAGTGGGAAGATTTCAGCGAGAAATGTAGAATAGAACTTCTTTATAAGGATTTATAGGTCAAAGATCAAGTGGGAGTAGAGGGAGTTGGTCACAAGTGTGGTCATGCGAAAAAACCAAGAGAAGGCTAGTGTGAAGTGTCAAAAGGAGGACACAGTGGGGAGTAAGTACAGAGGATTAGGACTCTGAGTTGATCAAGTGACCATAGAGTGTATTGGCATAACGAGTGGAAGAACTCAAGGAGACAGATCTTGAAGGGTGAACAAGCTGTTAGCACTACAAGGAAGAAGAGCCAAGCAAAGAAAAGAACTGAAGAGTGATATAAAATTTGCAAGGTTAGAGTTGCAATTTTTGTCAGGTTAAAACCTTTCTAATACTTTCTTACCATTGTATCAAACATTGAAATCCTACATTGCTAGGTTAGCTTAACAGCTACGTGGATAAGCCTAAGGAAAAAGATAGAAGATCCCCAAGAGAAGGATAAGAGATCCTTAGGAGGAGGATAAGAGATCCTCAAGAGGAGGACATGAGATCCTTAGAGAGGGATAAAAGATTCTTTTGAGAAGGTGATTGTAAATCCCATGGACTTGAGTGTGCCTAATAGCTCTATGTAAATCCTTTAATAGGGTGGCATTCTAAGTTGAATGTTCTTAAGTCCTCTAATAGGGCACACTCCTAATAGGGTGTAGAAATCCTTTAATAGCGTCACATCTGACAGTCTGTAAAGCCTTTAATAGGGCAAACCATCAGAAGTGGTTGAAATCAATTGTGCAGTTATTTAGTGGGTATCATCCCCACCCCAGTTTTACCTTCTTATTCCTAAATGGTTTCTAGGTCGTCAAAATCCTTTATGTTATGTGGTGATGCATCTTTAATTTTCATGATTGTTTAATGTTCAATTGCATGTATGATAATTTCAGTTATATGCCATTAAGGATTTGACAAGAAAGTAAAAAGGCTAGAAAGAAAAAGTTGTATTGGAAATTATTGGACCTTGAATAATTGAGTCACCCCCCTCTCAGTTATTCTAAAAGAATTCTAACAATTGGTATCAGAGCTCACTAATGATTTGTTTCAAGGTACTAGCAGCAGGAAGATCAAGATGTCCAAGAGAGAAGTTCCCAATCTAAACAAAGACAACTTTGTTGCATGGAAAAGTTTGATGAAGTTGCACCTTGGATCAATAGGTGACTATGCACAAACCTCAATCACAATTGATCATGTAGACCTCGTAGGACCCCTCACTGTAGATGACATGAGCAAGAAGAAGGAGCACAATCAAGAAATGTTAGATATTGCTTCAGCACTAAGCTATGTTGAGTATGATGACATCAAAGAATGTGATACTACACATTAGATGTGGAAAACATTATCAAACATCTATGGAGGAGATGATAATGTCAAGAGAGCCAAAAGAGAGAGCTTAAGAGGAAAGTTTGATGACATGAAAATGGAAGAAGGAGAGTATTGTGAGGCCTCGCCCTCGACCCATCGTAGCATAGTGATGCATTACTCTTATTTTGTTATCCGCAACTCGAGATGTCGAGACATTATCTGATGCTTAGAACATATTTTATTATTTCATGTTGTGTGATGTTATTTCTAGATATATTTGATGATTGTCATTTAATGCTCATGTATATGTATGTTGATGAAATCAGTAAAATGTGGGATTTACACATTGAGTTGGAATCTTTATGATTAAGGATATAAGTAGGATGCAAGAAAACCCTGATTTATGTATGTTTCAAATTATGTAAATTTTTGATACGTATATATGTACATGTGATTTTTGAGACTACTGATGTGTGCAATGAGTGTGCAGATATTTAGCCAAGAAACCCTACGGAGGAACAAAAATGATCTCCATGTGCTAAAATTTGGAAACCCTATTGTTCGTAATTATGTTCTTTCAGTGTCGCTTGACACTCATAAAATGTTATGTGCTTCGGTATGCTGGTTAGGGTTAATTTTTTAACCTTTGGTTTCAAGTTAGTGTCAATTTTCTATTAGATTCTTAATGAGGGTTAGTCATCCCTAATTCGATTTTGTGCTAGATTGCAAGTTAGAGTTGTTAGATAGACCTATTTTATCTCTAGATTTTTATTTGACTCTAACCTCTTCCCTAAGGCTTTAAAACATGTTTTTATTCTAACCATAGGGTATGGGTATGGGTTAGGGGTCTTTTCCAACCCCTAAGCCCCTAGCTTTGACTTTTGAGGGCACTCAAAAATCCCCTTTTTGCCTTTGTGCGAAAATTGCGAGTGGTTGTCATGAGTTGTCTTACCCCACCTCCTTTTAGGGTTTAACCATGGTGTAGGTTGAGTTAGGAGTTCCAGTGTGGCTAGTGGGTGGAAATAGTTATTGCTCCTTCTGGGTGGTTGAGTTGGAGGCTTATTTAGAGGCCTTCCTTGGTCTAGTGGTTTGGTTACCCAATCTCTACATTTAGAGAAGATTTCTTGAAGCTTGAAGGAAGGAGGGATACTCTACTCAAATTTTTTCATTGCCATTACCTCTTTGTGGAGGTAGGAAACTCCCATCTCCCTTATTCAGTTTTTATGTTTTGTTTTATGTTCTTGTTACCTTGTTGTTGTTTTACTGTTGTATGGTTGTGGGTATGTTAGGAAGATTTGTAAACCTTGTTATTTTGGTTATTTTCCTTTCTTGTTTATGTTTGCAATTTTGAGTTTCCTTGCATGGGTGTTTTGGTATTACTCACCCTAGGAGAGGGCAGAAGTGACCAATTTTGGGAGAGGTCTGTTTAGTTGGACTCCAACCTGTGTAGAGTCTCTTCTTAGGATAAGAAGAGGGATAAAGGGTAGGGTGTTATGGGCCCCTACTCGTTAGCACAAACCTGGTATGAGTATGGCAAGTTAAATGGAGGAATGGAAGTTCTTGGTTATTGGCCCCGATTGGGCATCTGAATTGGTGTTGTGCTTGACTTCTCCAGTTGGAAGAATCCACCTCTCCCTAGTCTTGATTCACTGTGAATCTTATTGTGTAAACCATGTATGATTATGCATGCCTGATGTTCTTTTGGTTCTGCTTGGTTGTCACCCGATTAGTTATTGGTTTCCTCCATGGTTCTTGAAATGAGATTTAGAAGACATTTCAAACTCCTTATTTTGATCATGAAGAAAATTTGATAAAATTATTGAAAATTGGGATTGAGATCCTATTGTAAATTGTATTGTTTAAACCTTATTATATATGGCAACGAAGCTGGGTTTTCTTCCTGATTCTTTCCTGGCTGAGCCTTGAATCAGGTTGATAATAAAATAAGTGATTGAGTAAATTTACTTCTCTTAAAATTTTTGTATTCTATGTTGTCATATGAATGTGTATCAAAGATAAGATGCAACAATGATGTTCAATTATACATGATTCAATTTGTGATGTATGGTGATGCCTCTATTCATATGGACTGTAGAGAGAGATGTTGCTAATCCATGTAAATGTATGGTGTCTTTATCAATTTTGAAATGATTTAGTTCATGGTTGATTGTGTTGAAAATAAATTTGCAAGAACATGTAGGAAGAATTATGTCAAGATATCCAAGCTAAAATTGAAACATGATAGAGAAATAACTTTGTGTATTTTGATACTCCTTTCAAAAGGAATGGAGCATTATCATTTTGATCTCTTATTTTCTCAATTGCCTTAAGACTAGTTTAGTCATTATGTTGATCCATCAATTTTATTAGATAGTTAAATGAATACGTAGATGGTTATTTCATGTAATGTGGTTTCATTGAAATGCATGGCCATTTGAGGTTCATGGAAACAATAAACTAGAAATTTATAAGAGAATGCATACACCTATTGTGGTAATATAATTGCAAAAGAAAAATATACATTGAGTTTCAAGAGAGAGAGAGAGAGAGTAGACAAATTATCAAATAATCCACCTACAGGATGCTGGAGTTTGTATGAGAGAATGTAATAATTCTTGTTTTGGAGCAGAGAATATTCTTTTAAATATCCTCTTATGAAACATATGTTAAGGCTTGTAAAATTAATTTAGAATAATAATGATATTAGAAATGGTGTAAACATAATTTTAAACTAATATAATAATATCTTAGTATCATATCCCTCACCAAATTAACTTTTCTTTAACTCCTCCTTAGTTGGCGCCAGCTCTTGAAATGGGCTTGGGAAAGTTTTAAATTAATCAATGCATTAATTTTGCTCAGGGTGACATCACCCTATTTCCCCTCCATAGAATTTTGCAGGTTGTCTTGTCCATGGATTGATTTCCTTTGGCATGACACTGTTTAAATTTACCTTTTTAATTCTTCTCATACCTTTTATCCCCCTTCCTAGGAGTCAGTGTTGTGGTTGGAAAACAGTTTGGAGCTTTAAACAATGTCAATGCTATTAACGAGATTCGACCCCTTGAAGTCTCCCATGAAATTCGCAACCCAAAAGGGACCACGTGGATTGGAAGAAAGTAGTTTCAAGTGGCCTTTAAGCTGGTACAAGTTTATTGTTTAAAACTCATCCATCTTTCCCTCTTAGGCGCCTATTTCTTGGGTTCTGCATGTCCTTGGGAAGGTTGGGGGGGACAGAACTGCAAGTAGACAGGCTTGGGCAGCGCTTGGGCAACGTGCAGGCCTTTTTAAACGCATGGCTTAGCTTGAGTGTTGGGGTGTAGATGTTTAGGTGGGAAAAAGTCTTTGTGTTTTGGGGTCAAGTTAGAAAGATAGGTGTTAGGTTGTGTTTATTTTAGTTAGTTAATATTGTTTGTTTAGTATTAATTATTTTAGTCATAAGTTTGTTGTTAGTATAGATTAGTGTTGGTTTGTAGTAAGTGTTAGTTATGTGTCTATATAATTTACAATTGTGTTTTATTTTATGTTTAATTTAGCTTGGGGTTGTTTGATTGTTTATTTTATTTAAATTGTAAGTTATTTTGGATTTTAGCATGATAGTTTTAAGTTAAATTAATTTAATATTAAGTTTTTTTTTGAAGTAAAATAGTATTAGTTGTTAGTATTAGTGTTAAAGTTATGATATGTTAGTTAGTTTTCTTTTTATTGTGTTTGTTTAATAGTATTGTCAGTAAAGAGGGTTAGTTTATTTTAGTAATTAGTTTAATGTATCAAAGTTTAAAGTTAATAAATTTGATAGATATAAGTTCAGTTTTAATTCTGGTTAAGCTGTTTTTCCTTAAAGTGATTTTTTTAAAATATCGGTAAATTTGTAAATCAGTAATTGTCTAAGAGTTTTATAGTTGATTTTGATTATATACTTTCAATGAATCTAAACTCAAATACATTACATTTTCATTTAAATAATTGTTTCTTATTGTTGAAAGTTAACGTAGGACATGAGTTTATCGATATCAATCTTTACAAAAGTTTCAAATCTTAGCAATGTAATCACCCTCATGTTTATAACCTTAAGACGTAAAGTAAAGAACCTGTACTAAAACTATTATCAATCATTTCAAACCTAGGGCATGTTTAATTATTAATTCAAAAAAAAATTGTGTGTGTGTTTTTGCCTTCAAGTTTTTGGGCATGACAAGTATGTTGCTCAATATGTTGCAAGGATGAAAGAAGTGGTAAGTTCCATAAGAAGCCTGGGAGGACAGTTATCAGAAGAAACAATATGTAGCAAATACTTGAGAAATTTTCTTCCTATCTATGTTATAAGAGTATCAGCCATCCAAGAGCTAAAGTGTGTATCAGGCAACACATTGTCATTTGAAGGAATAATTGGAAGACTCATTGCCTTTGAGCTATCCAACTTTGACAACTACAAGCTAGAAAACTTTGAATCTACATTCAAAGCCAAGACGACAATAAAACACAATGAGGAGGTGCAAAAAAAGAAAAAGAATGGAAAAGAAAAGTATGTATCTAGTGACAGTAGCACTGATGAAGATGATGTAGACCAATTGGAGGCATTACTAGCAAGAAGATTTCATGGAGGAAGAGGAAAATTCAAAGGTAAGCTGCCAATCATTTGTTTCAATTATAATGAATTTGGTCACATTGCAGCCAGATGCACACAAAAGAAAAACTACAAGGATGGAGGAAACTTCAAGAACAAGAAAGAGGACAACAAGGACTACAGAGGTAAAGGCAAAAGATTCTACATTGTTGAAGAAGACTCTAATGAGAATGATGTTGAAGTAGTCTATGTGGCTATGAAAGATGAATCAGATGAAGATGAGCAACTACCCTGGTAACCTGCATGAACAAGAATAACAAATGGATCATAGATAGTGGATGCTCTCATCACATGACTGGAGATAAAAGTAAGTTCATTACCTTTAATCAATATGAAAGAAATGGTGTTAGATTTGGTAACAATGCACCATGTCAGATCAAAGGGAAAGGTAGTATCAAGCTTACTAAAAAGATATCATGTGATAATGCATACTATGTTGAAGGCCTAAATTATAACTTGTTAAGTGTCTCACAATTAGGCAACATAGAATGTAAGGTTGAATTTGAAAATGGAATTGCCAAGATCTATGATTCTAAAGGAAGTCTAATAGGAAAAGGTGACCAGACTAGGAGTAATTTGTTCTACCTAGACATGGAAGATGCTTCTTGTCTCATTGTTCAAACTGATGATGTATGGTTATGGCACAAAAGGCTATGTCATGTAAATTTTTACAATCTGATAAGCATCAGCAAAATGAAGAAAGTCAAAGGTCTACCAAAGTTGAAGAAGCCAGGTAATACCATGTGCAAACAATGCCAACTAGGGAAGATGACCAAGTCAACTTTCAAAAGCAAGGCTTATACTTCTAATGAAGTATTAGAGCTAGTTCATACTGACTTGTGTGGTGCTATTGAAGTGCAAAGCTACGAAGGTGACAGATACATAATGATATTTGTATATGACTATTCAAGGATGATGACAGTCATGTTCCTGAAACAAAAATTAGATGCATTCCAAATGTTCAAATGGTACTTGGCCAGAGTTGAGAAAGAGACTAGAAAGAGCCTAAAATGTCTTAGATCTGATAGAGGAGGTGAATTCACATCAAGAAGATTTGAAGAATTCTACAATGAAAGAGGAATCAAAAGGTAAACATCAGCACCTAGGACTCCACCTTAGAATGGTATAGCATAAAGAAGGAATAGATCAGTCATTAAATATACCAAGACCTAAATGATGGAGAAAAATATTGCACTCAAGTACTGGAGAGAAGTTGTAAGTACTGCAGTCTACACACTCAACAGAGTTCAAGTCAAGAAAGGTACAAATACAACACCTTTTGAATTATGGTATGGGCATTCTCCTAATGTAAAACATTTCAAAATATTTGGATGCAAATACTATATATATAAAGAGTCTAGAAATGGAAAGTTTGATGCAAAGAGTGAGGAAGGCACATTTCTTGGTTATTCTACTAGAATCAAAGCTTATAAGTGCTTGAATGTTAACACTAACAAAGTAGTAGAAAGCACAAATGTGAAATTTGATGAGCTTGCAGAAGTTCAAAGTGTTGAGAACACCAAGAAAGAAGAAGAATACAAGACCTTTGTATACTTTTATGAAGGTATACCTAATAATGGTGAAGTTGCAACTTAGAATGACAATTAGCAACAAAATCTAGTATCTGCCGAGTCATAGACAGTGAATGTCGAGTAGCACACACATTCAAAAGCTGAACTACAGAATACAGAGAATGTTCATTCAGACTCTGAGAACTGTCAATATGAAGGAAATGAAGAAATATCTGATGAAAATATACATGAAGATTTAGATTCTAGAAGAGACAACATGCAAACAAAGCAAAAAACCAGTATTGGCAAAGTATGTAAGAAGACATCATCCTGCAGATCAAATTATTGGAAACAAAGAGGCAAGACCAATGACAAGGAATAGACTTAGAAGTGATACATGTCTACTCAGAAAAATGGAACCAAAAACAATAAGTGAAGCCATAAAAGATGATGACTGGTACAATGCTATGAAAGAAGAAATAGAACAAATTGAAACAAACAAGACATGGACCTTAGTCTCAAGACCAACTGACAAGAATGTAATTGGAACCAAGTGGGTGTTTAGAAACAAGTTAGATGAGAATGGGAAAATCACAAGGAACAAGGCAAGACTAGTATGTGAAGGGTATGCACAAGAAGAAGGACTAGACTATGGAGAAACTTTTGTTGTAGTTACCAGAATGGAAGGAGTAAGGACCTTACTGGCATATGCAGCTTTCAAAGAATTTAAATTTTATCAAATGGATGTTAAGTCTACATTTTTAAATGGTATACTTGAAGAGTAAATCTACATAGAGAAACTAGAGGGATTTGTTGATGAAAATAACAAAAACAAGGTATGCAAATTGCATAAGGCTCTATATGGATTAAAACAAGCCCCTAGAGCTTGGTATGAGAGACTTCACAAGTATCTAGTGCAAATAGGATTTGAAAGAACTGATGATAATAGCAACATGTACATCAAATTAGAAGAAGGTAAGGATATCCTTGTATCTAAAATATTTGTGGATGACATAGTTTTTGGAGGAAAGGAAGCACTTTGTAAAAATTTTGCTGACAAAATGAAACATGAGTTTGAGATGTCTATGTTTGGAGAAATCAAGTTCTTTGTTGGATTGCAAGTACATCAACTAAAACATGGTATATTTGTCACACAATCAAAGTACATCAAAGAGATACTCAAGACGTTTGGATTGGAAAACTCCAAACCTGTTAGCACACCAATTGCAACAGGACATAAGCTATCCAAAAATGATGAATCAGCTGAAGTCAATCAAACAATGTACAAATCCATGATTGGAAAACCACAATATGTTATACATAGGAAACCATACATAGCATTAGCAGTTGGAATAATGGCTAATTTCTCTGCTAATCCTAGAGAAAATCATCTCATGACAGTAAAAAGGATAATGAGGTATCTCAAAGGAACTGATGATTTTGGCCTATACTATAAAAAGAATGAGAAGTTTGAGCTCAATGCATACATAGACATAGATTGGGGAGGCAAAATTGATTATAGGAAAAGCACAAGTGGAGGAGCATTATTCTTAGGTAAAAGGCTAGTTACGTGGACTAGCAAGAAATAAACATGCACATCTCAGTCCACTACAGAAGCAGAATATGTGGCAGCAACAATCAATTGTACAAACATTGTGTGGCTCAAACATCTATTAAAATGAATGAAAGAAGAGGTAACCAAACCTGTGATAATTTATTGTGATAATACAAGTGCTATAAACATATCCAAGAATCCAGTAATGCATGCAAAAACCAAGCATATTGCAATCAAGTATCACTATGTCAGAGAATTGGTGGAAGACAAACAAGTGAAGATGGAGTACATTCACACAAAGGAACAAATTGTAGATATCTTCACCAAACAATTGCCCAAGGATACTTATGAATATCTTAGAGGCAAGTTGGGGGTAATGCCCCTAACTCAAGTAGTCTAAAGCAACAAAAAAGCTATCCTGCATCAACAGGAGTAGATCCTTGTAATATCAGAAGAATGATGCAGAGGATGACAACAGGAACAAAAATTCTAGATCAGTCACAAGCATGGTGACAGAGGGAGAAAACATGAGATGCAAAACTTATATTTAGCATGTTGAAGATGCTATATCTTTGGCATTTATGTCAAAGAGGGAGATTTATGAGAAACTAATCAATAAAAGATAAGAGGGAGATGTATGAGAATGTATGAGATCAGTAGTAGACCAAAAAAAAAAGAGAGATGAAAGAGGGAGATTCAACAGAGATAACAAATTGATCAGCAAGTAGCTATGAAGGATCAAGAATACAGAGTAAGGATGCAATAGTCAAGAGGGAGAAGCAGAACAAAGGATTCAATTTGTATCAGCAAAATAGGGAGACATGATACAAAAAGGAAGATATGTAATGACAACAAGTTTTCTATTTGCTATATAATTTTGGTGGTAACTAAGTTGATTAGCTCAATCATTTGATCAGTTTGGTTTTTCATCAATGCCAAAGAGGGAGATTGTTGGAAATGATTGAAAAGATCATGAATGAAGAATAGTGGAATTGGTAAAGAATGCTTTCAATCATTGTTTTGTCATTGATGTCAAACTTGCTACTTGTAGGAATGACAATTGCTTTAGTGATCCAAATACTATCAATTGGTTGATTGACAAGGAGAAAGAAATCAATAAGATGTAACTAGAGCACCTATAGAAAGGTTGAAGTTATGATATTTTAATGAAGTATAAGGATCAGCTAAGCCATTGATGAAATAGTGTATTAATGACATACTCTAAGACATAGGGAATGGACACACTAAGACACATCAAAGATGTAAGGTTTAACTAAGTCATTTGTAAAGCCTAACTAAGTTCATTTGAGTGAGCCAAGAAAGCTAGTTAGAGTTGAGAAAATTCTTAGTTGGAGCCAAGTAAGTTCAACTTTAGTGTTTGCCAAGCAATCCTTGGGGTGCTGAGTAACACAAGATTGTTCAAGTGCCGAGTAACATAGGATTGTTCAAGTGCTGAGTAACACAGGATTGATCAGGTACTGAGTAACACAAGATTGTTCAAGTACCGAGTAACTAAAGAAAAGACTTTAGGTGTCGAGCACCAGAAAAAGGTAATTAATTCCAAGCAAATTTCTTCAGGTGTTGAGCATCAGCAAATGCAGTTGAAACCGAGTAAGGCAGAAGGAGTCGAGCATCTGTAAACCAATGATGTCGAGTTGCTGCATTATTTGTTAATTCAAAAGATTCACCAGATCAGTAACAATAAGTTTTTTACATTGAATTTTGTGAATTAGTTGGATGATAAGGATGATGAGTAGATGTCATAGAATTTCATGTAAACCATGCAAACCAGTTTTGAGTGAATGCTGATGGACTTATCATGAACTTTTTGGAAGAAATAATTTGGAGGGAAAACAATATCATTTTCCTAGATCAAATCAAATTGATGGGCAAGAAGATTTGAGCGGGAAATGAAGAACATAACTTATTTATAAGGAGTTACAGGTCAGAGATCAAGTGTGAGTAGAGGGAGTTGGTCACAAGTGTGGTCGTGTGAAGAAGCCAAGAGAAGGATAGTGTGAAGTGTCAAAAGGAGGACACAATGAAGAGTAAGTACAGAGGATTAAGACTCTGAGTTGATCAAGTGAACATAGAGTGCATTGGCATAATGAGTGGAAGAACTCAAGGAGATAGATCTTGAAGGGTGAACAAGCTGTTAGCGCTGCAAGGAAGAAGAGCCAAAAAAAGAAAAGAATTGAAGAGTGATATGAAATCTACAAGTTTAGAGTTGCAATCTTTGTCAGGTCAAAACCTTTCTAATACTTTCTTACCATTGTATTAGACATTGAAATCCTACATTGCTAGGTTAGCTTAACAGGTAGGTGGATAAGCATGAGGAAAGGGATAGAAAATCCCCAGGAGAAGGATAAGAGATCCTTAGGAGGAGGATAAGAGATCTTCAGGAGGAGGATAGGAGATCCTTAGAGAGGGATAAAAGATTCTTTTGAGAAGGTGATTGTAAATCCTATGGACTTGGGTGGGCCTAACAGCTCTATGTAAATCCTTTAATAGGGTGGCATTCTAAGTTGAATGTTCTTAAGTCCTCTAACAAGGCACACTCCTAATAGGGTGTAGAAATCCTTTAACAGGGTCACATTTGACAGTGTGTAAAGCCTTTAACAGGGGCAGGTCTTTAATATGGAAAACCATCAGAAGTGGTTGAAATCAATTGCGCAGTTATTTTGTGGGTATCATCCCCACCCCAGTTTTACCTTCTTATTCTTGGAGGGTTTCTGGGTCATCAAAATCCTTTGTGTTATGTGGTGATACATGTTTACTTTTCATGATTGTTTAATGTTCAATTGCATGCATGATAATTTCAGTTATATGCCATTAAGGATTTGACAAGAAAGTAAAAAGGATAGAAAGAAAAAGTTGTATTGGACATTATTGGACCTTGAATAACTAATTCACCCCCCTCTTAGTTATTCTAAAAGAATTCTAACATAGTTTACTCGACGAACACTAAAGTTTACTGATGCTTAGCATCAACTAAACTTTACTTGGCTTACACTATTTTCACTCGACATACAAAGAATCTTCACTTTTCTCAGCTCCAACTAATTTTCTACTTAGCTTGCACTAACTTTTCTTGGCACCTACTGTGCACTCGATCAAGCTTGGTAGACATAATTCTTCTTACTTGTTCTTCTAGACTTAATCAACATATCCAACCTTTGTAGCCTTAAGTAGATAAATAATACACTATATCATCATTGTCTTAACTAATTTTTGTACTCCTTTTTCATACCATAACGCAACCTTTCCTCTAGGTTCTCTTGTTATCTCATTTGATCAAATCCTCTTCATCAATAAAAAAAAGTGATAGTACTTAAATCAACTAAGTAGTTTTCTTAACAACAAGTAGTAGGTTTGACATTAGTGACAAAATAATGATTGAAACACATCCACATACTTGTATCAATCTTTTCTCAATAGTGGTATCGTTGATAGTACACCAGATGATCTCAATCTTTTCTCAATAGTGGTATTGTTGATAGTACACTAGATGATCTCCTCTATACATCATCTCAAGGATGACATATAATGGGATTTGCCTAATATCATTACTTATCAATTGAATGTTCAAAAATTATTTTCCTTCCTTTCTTGTTGGTGTAGAAGAACTCACCACCATTTTAATTTACTAGGGTTTGAAAAACATGAAAAAATGTAACTCGACATAAGTTAAATACCATTCAAATCTACTAAATATTGTTGAGTTACACTGGAATCTTTCTTGCAAATGTTGGAATCCTTTTTAGAAATCACCTTTGTGCTCTTCAAACATTTGGTAAATGCAAGTGACTCAAAAAATCAAGTAAATAGCATTCAAAACCTTGCAATATATGCTTAGTTCATTTTATTTTTTCACTTAGTCGTTATAGTATGTTCCAATATGCTTGGCTAACATAGTGAGCTCAGCTATCGCTACCATACCTTCATTACTTGACTCAAACTATAATATTTCTAATACTCAACAATAACAAAAAATGTAACAAAATGATAGATTTTCTCTTGGTTCTAATCACTTCATTGCATCTTAGTATATGCTAATAGATCCTTTTCATTACTTAAATACTTGGAACTGATGTAAAGTATAACATTTTAGATGTCAGTTCCACACATATTGCATCTTAGTATATGCTAATAGATCCTTTTCATTACTTAAATACTTGGAACTGATGCAAAGTATAACATTTTAGATGTTAGTTCCACACATACCTTTAATTGCCTAGTTGGGGTGATGTGATCACCTAATCTATAAGATAAAGTGATGTAATCTAAACTTGATGTGATGCAATCTTATTTCTTTCTCCATGTCTTGCTCATCTACATCTTTACTTCTCAGTATCTACCTTTTCTTTTCCTTTTCCGAATTTATTACTTGGTGTAGGCAATCAAATTGGGCAATTTCTACTTACATGACTGGTCTTAAGACAACTAAAGCATACAATCTCATTCAACCATCTTTTGTAGTTAACTTTGAAGTGTTCCCTAAAGTGTTTTTTAGGGATATGACCATATTCTTGGAAATAGTGACAAATGTACCTTTATGTTGTAATCCCAATCATAAGAATTTCCATTATGGTGTACCTTTGTTTGTTTTCTTGATGTTCACTTAGGCTTTAGATCTGTATTAATATGTATTGTGTCTATACTTCTAATAGTTGTAACAATAACCTTCAAACCTCTAATTTTTGGTGGTCTTGGTTGTGTATTCATGTGCTAGATGTCCTTGCTTCTTGCAGTTATGATAATGTCCCTTGATTTTTTGCTTAGAGTTTTGATTTCCAATGTTACTCCTACAGACATTTTCTATGTGACCCAATTTTCCATAATGGTGACAAGAGGTCTTGATTTTCTTTCCCTTTTTTTCCTTTGTTCACCACTTCTGTATTATTCTCCTATCTTAGTAGTAGAATTCCCAAACTAGCAGTGTTATTGTTTGACCTTGGTGCTTCCATCAATTTTTCAAAAAAAATTATGGCTTCACTCAACTTGTTAAGCTTTTACTTTTCCATCTTCAATTCATTCTATAGTAGGGTATTCTATGTTTCCAATTTTGTAATCTCAATGTCTTTCCTATTCAATTATTGATTTGCAATCATCAGTTGATTCATCAGATCCAATTGAATACTTAACAATATTTGCACATCTGATGATTTCTCCTCAATTATATTAGTCAATAGTATTTTGTTTTCTTCAATCATGATTCTATCTTCTTCAACTTTCTTTTTTAGTTTAGTTATCTCACACAACAATAATGATTGAGTTTTTTGTTCTATTTTCATATTCATGCCTTCTTCATTTAGGGCTCCATTCTTTTCCTTCAGATCTGCAATTGCTTCATCAAACTCTTCTGAGTTCCTATCCTCAAATAATCTAGTAGTTTCTACTTCTTGATATTCAGTCTCATTTTGTTGAATGGCCAATTCCTTTCTTGTTTTTAATGAATGTTGCAGTTCATCTCTTACCTCCTTAAGTTGATGTAGGGCAAGTTGTATTTCAACCTTTCAATTCTCAATAGTCTTTCCCAATTTGTAGACTTCTATCTTCAAGATTTTACCTATAATTGTCAAACTTTCCTTTCTAGAGAACAAATATCTAATATCAATTGTTGGAAATGTAAATACAAAAGTAAATTGTAAGGAGGGGGGGTGAATTAGCACTCAAAACTTTTACCACTAAAACAATTTACTATACATACATCTCATAACTTAACATGAAAATTGAAATAAGTAACCATACATCACATCCAAAGCATAATGTAAATCAAAACATAACACATAATATTTTGGTTACCTAGAAAAACTCCAAAGAGAAGGTAAAATTGGAGTGGGGATGACACCCAAAAATCTTCAGTACTACAGTTGAAAAGTGTGGCCTAATATGGCTACAAAATTTGATCATAAACTATGATCTACCGTATGAAAGGTTTGTCATGTTAAATTCTTACAAGACTGTTAGATCTCACCTTGACTAAAGAATTTCAAACTCACAATTAAGTAAGCAATTTGTGAGGAGATTTAAAAAAGTCTATAAGGACTACTCTATTAAGAGATTTACTCTATATCACCTACTAAAATGATTCAACATTTGATGCTTTGGTTGGCACCTTGCTTCTTGATGTCAAATCTCCTCTTTATTGTTTATCTTTGTTCTTTTCAAACTGAATGTGCATTGCATATCTCTGTCTTAATGTTAGTACCCGATATGGTCATAGTTTTAAAGCTTTTAGTTCCAGATGTTGAACCTCTTTGAACCACTTCGAACTAAAGTTCGAAGTAGTTCAAAGTAGTTCAGAATGGTTTAGTGGTCCAAATAACCCATCCTGCAGGTTCAATACAATCGAAGTAAAACTTTAGGTTCAGAGTTTTTCAACCACTTCAAATTGAAGTTCCAAGTAGTTCAAAGTAGTTCGATGGTTCAGAAGCACAAGGTGGTTCACTGGTTCATCTTGTAGATTCAAGTCTTGGCTCAAAATTCTCAAGTTCAATGATTCAGTACAGTAATTTAGAGGTTCGATGCTATGTTTTGAGAAGCTCACATGTATGGTTCAATGGCAGTTTTGCTTTCATTGACAATAGTTCTACATCAAAGTTCACAGCTGGGTTTAGTAAATTATTGTTGTTGACTATATATTCTCCATATGATTTGAGTTATGGTCATTTGAATAAAATTCACTGGAGAACTAGATAACTATTTTATGAGTCCTATTTAGATATCATCTGGCCACTCTTTCTTTCTACTGGTTTGGATTATCGACCACCAACTAGAGGATGGAATCAGTGTCAAAAAGAAAAATGTTGAACCACTATGCCAAATTAGTTCTCAGATAAAGAAGGGTGATTTGATTGATTGATTTATTTCACCTATGAAGAGGCTTGCTACTGGTGAATGGTTCACGGATGATGAAGCAGAAGTGTGTATTGTGGCTGCAAGAAAGGTGAGAAAGTTTTGTAGAATTTTAGATCCTCAGCATGCTATTCAGCACATCCTTCCCTATGTGAAGAACTCAATAGCCAATTCTTCTCAATGCACTAATTAGTGAAAATGGTAGAAAAATATTTGATAGAATGTTCAATAAAGACAAGTTTTGGTGCTTCCATGACAGCAAGCCTGAAACACATTGCAAGAATAAAACATGCAAACACAAATTCTCTGATGACAAAAAAAAGTCATATTTTAGAGGTCATAAATCCCAATATAACCATTGTATTTTGCTGAATTTTAGATATTTATTGGAAAACCTAGTTTTATAAATATTCACCAAAGCATTTTTTCATATTTCATATGGATAAAAGTTATAGGTTCTTGACTTCACCACTATCAGATCATAAATAACAGTCATAAATTGCAGATGGCAGAAAATAGTCATATTTCGAGGGCCATATCTCTCAATCAAACTATTGGATCATACTGAATTTAAGATATTTGTTGGAAAACCTAGTTATATAAATTTTTTCCAAATATTTTTATGAGATTAATTATGGATCAAGAGTTATGGGTTTTTGTTCACACCTCTATCAGATTAGCAATTAACAATTACAGAATGCAAACAACCAGATTGGGTCTTAGTGCGGGGGTCATAACTTCCAATTGAACTGTTTGATTTGGCTCAATTTCAGATATGTTTCTAAGAAGCAAGTTACACATGATCTGACCAAATAATTTTTTGAACTAATTCCTGGTTAATGAGTTACAACTGATTGAGTGGGACACTATCAAAACTGTCAATGGAAATTATAGAACCATGATAGAACATCATCACCAGCAAGTGCCACCTGTCAGCATGATTATGTCATAGAGGCCATGAATTTGCAAAGATATAAAATTTAATATTATATCCAAGGAAATGTAATCCAAAACCATTAATTGACACCTGTCAATTAATTATGTACACTTGTCCAAAGTAGATACAGCCACATGAAGATGTTAGAACTTCGGTTAATAATCTTTGGAGACTCTCACATAGGGAAATATTTTAAAATTAAAAGGTCACTAAAATAAATTTGAAAAGGATTATTATTGGTGAGAATAAACTTTAATAAAGTTTATGAAAGTACACTGATGAGGGAAAATGAAAAACTTCTTGGGAATGTGTAAAGAAAAAGTTGGCAAGAAGCAGTTAAAGAAACTGAAAGGTCCTCATGGAGCAAGAAGAGATAAATATGTGAAACAGGGGGGAATTCTTCGTTCTTCTAGACTGCGGACTTTGGGCTCTAGGTAGGGAGGGGATTTTTTAAAATCTTTTCATTTTCTTGAGAGACAGTGAGAGGTAGAGCATGGGCAGATTTTCTTTCTTTTCAGAACTGTGTGTCTGAGATCAAGATTAAATTTTGGTGTTTGATGTAATATTGTGGAGAAAATTTCTATTTTCTTTGAATAATGGTTAGATTGTAATGTTTGAAAGAGGCTTTATAATCTTTACAATTAGGGAAGTGAGGCTGGAGGTTAAACACATTAAATTTTGGTTATGATGTATTTTTCCTTCCACTAAATTCAAACTTTGAGTCATTTTCAGTTTTCTTTGAAGTTACAGTCTGATATCATTGTTTCTTTATTATGTCATCCTTAAAAGCTCTGATTTTAATTCCCTCAAGAAGATGAAAAACATAGTTTCATTTTCATTACACAATGCAGTGTTCAGTAAATGAACTTTGTGTCACCTATTGTTCTTTGCTTTCTATCTATGCAGTAGTATAGGTTTTCGCATCTACGCTGTATTTATGGGTAGATGTTCGATATCCTTTTATGTTTTTTGGTAAACGAATTCACATTTAATTCATTGAATATTTCATACAGGGAGCTGTACCCAATAAAATTTAGAGGAAGGTTATCAACCCAATGATAATCTATCCAACTATTGGTGCCGATTAGTCCTTTCACTTGGGTATTCAAGGTCAGATTTGCATGTACTCTCTTGAAGGAAAATCTGTTCACTAATAGATTTTAGGCAACTCTGCTAGGGAAAGAATCATAGTTTCAGTGTTTTCTTTTCTCAAAAATCTGAAGGTACCTCCCCAAAGATGGAGGTTGGTAGCTCTATTGAGGAAGAATGTCGAAAAGTCTTCCTTACATATCAAGAAATCTTGAAGGATTGGGTTCTAGCAAAAGAAGAAGATACATCAGATATCGTTATCTTCATTCCACCATTCCAAAACAATCCTATCAGAGAGGTTACCGAAGAACTTTCAAAACAAGTAGGCTGATGGGGACACAACCCAAGAACCAAAATGGACACAACAGCAAAAGGGAAAATTATATTAACTGAGAAAATAAGCTAGTACAACAGTACAGGAAAATAAATTTCAAAACATGCCCTAAGGGCTTACAATAGCATAAATCTGGAGATAATTTCTCCTTTCAGTACCTCCTCTCAAACTCCACTTCGAAATGCCTTTTACAATGCCAGAAATCTCCTTAAATAGACCCTGGAGGGTTAAGGACTAGGAGTACATTCTAGAAAGTTCTAGTAGGCATCCACCGACCACATAGAAGGTTTCAGAAGTTGCGTTAGAAGTCGGTGCAAATCTAGAAGAATCTAGAAATGATAACCAAACTTTTGAGAGGCATAACTTTTCAACCGTAGCTCCGATTGACGAACCGTTTACATTTTCAGAAAGCTCTCAAAGCGCTCTATAGCCCTATGGACAAGCTTCACTCATCCCCCATTTTTTGGCCCTTTTTGAGGTCATTTAATGCCCCTAACTTGACTTTGAAGCATTCTTAGGAGGTCTCCAAAACCTGAAAAATTGCAAGAACTTTCAAACCGTGGGGCCTTTCGACCTGATTCTTTTTCTGGAATGCTCTAAATCACAATTACATTCGTCTGGCCAATTCACACCTTCTAGGTCACCAAAATGATGGCCAAATTGCATGCTCCTATTTTTTCAAGATTTTCTAACACACTGATAGTGGAACTGTGGGAGTTGGAACCTTTATTTGACCCAAATGGGTATCCAAAAATGAAAAGACATGAAATAGAAACTAAGTCTAAGTACATTTTTTTGGGCTTATACCTCTGGATGCTCTTGCATCATAGGCTGGTTAAAATCTTTCTATGGTGCTATTCTCATCAAGAAGAAACCCCATGTGCAAGAAGCAGCAAGTGAAAATGAGCAAAGCAGTAATGAAGAGTTTGTAGACTCAAATGAGAAGGCATTACTACATTCTTTCTTTAGCTTGGAGGTAGAATCTCACAAATCCATAGTACTACAACAACAAGAAAGATTAGTTATCAAAAAAGATGACCTTGCTGTAAAAAATTCAGATTGTGGTAATGAGGTTGAGCACCATGAAGATTTGATAAATGAAGAAGCGGATGAGATGCCTAGTGTGCATAGCAATGATGCTTTACTTCTACCAAGTGAAGCTGAAAGTGATATGTTCGATTGTGAAAATGGTGGTCAGCCCATTGAAGAACCTTGTTACTTTGAAAATGGGAGTGATGTTTGTGATGAGATAAAGATGCCTTGGGCTGAAGCTTCTCATGATGAAATTCTTTTAGAAAATCTTGATGGCTCAATCGAAGTGCTGAAAAACACCTTTCTCAATGAAGAAGAAGATATTATGCAGAAATTTCTATCATCACTCAAGCCAAATTTTTCCTCTCACGTTGATTCAGGTATTCATCCAAGTCAAGTTGAAAATGAAACATTAGTAAATGAATATATTTTTCAGTCTTCTATGCATGGTTTCTCTAATCTGGATTGTAGAAGCAATTCTGACAACACCTTTGAAAAGAAAGAAGACAACATACATTGCATGCTTGATGAGAGTTTGTTTCTTGGAAGAAGTGGAGATGTCATACATTTGGGACTTTATCTCACATTAGAGGAGGCATCTTTTTGCCTAGAAATTGATCATGATATTAAGAGCCACATGCAAAAGGTGGGTATTAATGACAACATTTCTAGATATCATGCATCTTTTCTTGAAGAAACTTCAACAATCTTTCCTTTTCAATTTGAAATGAAATCCTATCTGATGAGTGTGGAAGATCAATTCTCAAGTCAATTGGAATGCTATGATGAAATGTGGTTTTTTGGGAAGGAATGTTTGGCTAGCACATTTATATGTGCTTTTAGCTTGCATTTTGGCATTGAAATTGTTTCCTATACATACTGGTATGGTGCTGCTCAAATGAGACATGACTTGCTGCTCCAAAAAGGATGCTACTTCTTCCAGCCGGTAAATGGATTTGCATAGCTTATTCTTTCTTTTGGTTCTCTTGGTAGGTTTTCTTCCTACTTTTGTAAATATTGTAAATAAGTTTTTGTTGTGTGTAGCGGTAGTTGGAATAATGTGCAAGCCTCGTGCTTGCTGGTAGTTTAGGTGTGTGTTGTTGGTTTGAGTTTGCTGGTTTTTCCCTGCTCCCCTCTGCCTTCTCTGCAAGTAGCTCCTAGTCTTCTCTTGATGACTCTATTTGCCCAATGGATAAGGCACTGTTCTTTCCCAGAGATTTCTCGAGTTCTTTAATTTTGCATCAAAATTAGTCCCGTAGTTAGAGCCCCTATTAGTACCCAATATGGTCACAGTTCTAAAGCTTTTAGTTCCAAATGTTGAACCTCTTTGAACCACTTCGAACTAAAGTTTGAAGTAGTTCAAAGTAGTTCAGAATGGTTTAGTGGTCCAAATAACCCATCCTACAGGTTCAATACAATCAAAATAAAACTTCAGGTTCAAAGTTTTTGAACCACTTTGAACTGAAGTTCAAAGTAGTTCGATGGTTCAGAAGCACAAGGTGGTTCACTGGTTCATCTTGCAGATTCAAGTCCTGGCTCAAAATTCTCAAGTTCAATGATTCAGTACAGTAATTTAGAGGTTCGATGATATGTTTTGAGAAGCTCACATGTATGGTTCAATGGTAGTTTTGCTTTCGTTGACAACAGTTCTACATCAGGGTTCACGGCTAGGTTCAGTAAATTTTTGTTGTTAACTATATATTCTCCACAGGATTTGAGTTATGGTCATTTGAATAAAACTTCATTGGAGAACTAGATAACTATTTTGTGAGTCCTATTTATATATCATCTAGCCACTCTTTCTTTCTATTGGTCTAGATTATCGACCACCAACTGGAGGATGGAATCAGTGTCAAAAAGCAAAATGTTGAACCACTATGCCAAATTAGTTCTCAGATAAAGAAGGGTGATTTGATTGATTTGTTTATTTCACCTATGAAGAGGCTTGCTACTGTTAAATGATTCATGAATAATGAAGCAGAAGTGTGTATTGTGGCTGCAAGAAAGGTGAGAAAGTTTTGTAGAATTTTAGATCCTCGGCATGCTATTCAGCACATCCTTCCCTGTGTGAATAACTCGATAGCCAATTCTTCTCAATGTACTAATTAGTGAAAATGGTAGAAAACTCTTTGATATAATGTGCAATAGAGCCTATTTCTACAAGCATTAATAAAGACAAGTTTCAATGCTCCCATGACAGCAAGCCTGAAACACCATGCAAGAATACAACATGCAAACACAAATTCTCTGATGACAAAAAAATAGTCATATTTCAGAGGTCATAAATCCTAATATAACCATTGGATTTGGCCAAATGTTAGATATTTCTTGGAAAACCTAGTTTTATAAATCTTCGCCAAAGATTTTTGTTATATTTTATATGGATCAAAAGTTACAAGTTCTTAACTGCACCACTATCAGATCAAAAATAACAGTCATAAATTGCAGATGGCAGAAAATAGTCATATTTCAAGGGCCATATGTCTCAATCCGACTATTGGATCATGCTGAATTTAAGATATTTGTTGGAAGCCCTAGTTATCTAAATCTTCTCCAAATATTTTTATGATATTAAGCATGGATCAAGAGTTATGGGTTTTTGTTCATGCCTCTATCGGATTAGCAATTAACAATTACAGAATGCAAACAACCAGATTGGGTCTCAGTACGGGGGCCGTAACTTCCAATAGAACCATTAGATTTGGCTAAATTTAACATATGTTTCTAATAAGAAAGTTATGCATGATCTGAACAAATAATTTTTCGAACTCATTCCTTGTTAATGAGTTACAACTGATTGAGTGGGACACTGTCAAAACTGTCAATGGCAGTTATAAAACCATGATAGAACATCATCACCAGCAAGTGCCACCTATTAGCATGAGTATGTCATAGAGGCCATGAATTTGAAAAGATATAAAATTGAATATTAATTCCAAGAAAATGTAGTCCAAAATCATTAATTGACACCTTTCAATTAGTTATGTACACTTGTCCAAAGCAGATACAGCCACATGAAGATGTTAGAACTTTGGTTAATAATCTTTGGAGACTCTCACATAGGAAAATATTGTAAAACTGAAAGGTCACCGAAATAACTTTGAAAAGGATTATTATTTGTGAGAATAAACTTTAATAAATTTTATGAAAGTACGCTGATTAGGGAAAATGAAAAACTTCTTGGGAATGTGTAAAGAAAAAGTTGGCAAGAAGCAGTTAAAGAAATTGAAAGGTCCCCATGGAGCAAGAAGAGATAAATATGTGAAATAGGGGGGAATTCTTCCTTCTTCCTGACTGTAGACTTTGGGCTCTAGGCAAGGAGGGGATTTTGTAAAATCTTTTCATTTTCTTGAGAGACAGTGAGAGGCAGAGCATGGGTAGATTTTCTTTCTTTCCAGAACTGTGTGTCTGAGATCAAGATTAAATTTTGGTGTTTGATGTAATATTGTGGAGAAAATTTATATTTTCTTTGAATAATGGTTAGATTTTAATGTGTGAAAGAGGCTTTGTAATCTTTATAGTTAGGAAAGGGAGGCTGGAGGTTAAAAACATTAAACTTTGGTTATGATGTGTTTTTCCTTCCACTGAATTCAAACTTTGAGTCGTTTTTAGTTTTCTCTAAAGTTATAGTTTGATATCATTGTTTCTTTATTATGTCATCCTTCAAAGCTCTGATTTTAATTCCATCAAGAAGATGAAAAACATAGTTTCATTTTCATTACACAATGCAGTGTTCAGCAAATGAACTTTATGTCACTTGTTGTTCTTTGATTTCTTTCTATGTAGTACTATAGGTTTTCCCATCTACGTTGTATTTACGGGTGGATGTTTGATATCCTTTTATGCTTTCTGGTAAAAGCATTCACATTTAATTCATTGAATATTTCATATGGGGAGTTGTACCCGATAAAATTCAGAGGAAGGTTATCAACCCAATGATAATCTATCCAACTGTTGGTGTTGATTAGTCATTTCACTTGGGTATTCAGGGGCAGATTTACATGTACTCTCTTGAAGGACAATCTGTTCACTAACACTTAGCTACCTTCTCCACCATGAATTCCTTCTATACTCTTAGCATTTGTCTCCTCATGATCCTACATACCTCTTAGGGTTTACCTCTTTAAATATGCAATTATGGAGATGGGCTAGGTCATAATCAATGACCATGGTTGATCCTTATTGCCACCTCATGCTTCTCTTAATCTGATTGGCTCCATGTATTACATAGGCCTACATAATATGACTGGATCCTTATCTCTACATATCAAAAATTCAAGTTCATATTGGCCAAAAATAGTTTACATAGAAGTTTGTGCCATCACAAACACCTATGTCAAAGACTAGTAACTCAACATTAATAGACTTTGATGCTTGGCCTTTATTGTGCTCTTTATGCTGATACCTAGCTTTTGAATAACTTGAAACTCAGTCTTCTTGGCACTAGAATCACTTAGCTGACACTAACTGCTCAGCACCAACTATCATATTACTTGGCATGTATTGTCTAAAGGGTTATGCAAGACATATACTATACACTTGGCTTCTAGTTCTCTTTTCTAAATAATGACTAAGTGTTTTGTCACTACCTTGTCAAAACCAACATGAGATTAATAGTTTCATGTTAAAGGATGTGCAACTCCAAATCAATTTTGAACTACACTAAAGGCTCTTTTTGGGAAGGTAGATGAGATGCTTGGATAATATCCTTGAGAATGAGCTCATTTCATTAGATCCAAAGAGTTTTGATAATATCCAAGATTTCCTCACAAAGTTCAAATCTTTTATTTCTTTAACTAAAAAGATGTGGAATTGAAAAAATCAATTAAGAAAGAAAATTTATCATTTCTATTTTGTCAAAATTGGGTCTATAATATAATGTATTTGTCTCCACTTTTCACACAATCAGGCGTCCAATAGGGAAAATTTTGAAGATGCCCACTCTTGATACTTTTATCATGTCTTTACTACACAAGTAGGATAAGCTCATAACTATGGATACTTTAAAAAATTTCAAAGCTCATGCTCTTATTGTGCATACAAGTGAGAAGAAGAAATTAGAATACAATAAGTAATTCAAAACAAATAAAAAGTTGGAGTAACCTTGCAGTTGTTGTGGTAAGGCAAAACATGCAATCAATAAATGTTGGATGAGATAAGATGTCTTGGAGAAGGCTATAAAACAACATCAAATTTCAGCCCTTGAGTATTCTTCATCACTGAAAATTCAAGATCATGCTCTTACTACATGGGTCTTACCTACATATCCTCTTTAGTGACACCTATTTTTGTGGATTTTCCATACCTCTTCATGCCAATGCTTCCTTGATTTCATATTTGGTCAGTTTTCTTTTTTTGACTTTTGGCACTTATATTTTCAATGAATAATTTATTCTAAAATGGTTGAATAGTGTCATTAGGGTCACTTGTATAGATTCATGTGTCATCTACATCCTTGAATGATAGATAGTTTTCCTTTGGTTTCCATATATTCTTTGTTTGATGGAGCTGTGTAGATTATTGTCTATTATATCTTTGATTTGATTGACATATGTTTTTCCTTTATTTTCCATCCATTCATTGTTTGAGTAGTATTGTTGGGGGCACTTATGCAAATTGATTGAGGTCTTCACCTTGGTTTTAGAGGAGGTTCTTCATTTAGCACTATGATGATTATCATTCAATAGATGTCCAAAGTTTTCTCATCTTAAAGAACTTTTAATGCATCTTTATAGATTTATTTATTTTTTGAGAGGGGAGGTTTATTCCCATTAGGTTTTCCATCTTTCCTCATTTCTCTTATTAGTTTTTATTTTCCTTAGTTGGAAGTAAGGGGGATGTTAGTGTCCATGATAATTTGTGATGTCTCCATTTTGGCAAGTAATTTAAATAATAATAATAAATATTTTATATAAAGTAATATTAATAAATAATATTAAAATAATAATATTATGCTATAAGTAATATTATAATAATTATATTATGTCAGTAATATGAATGAAATAATAAATAATGATAAAGACACGCTTTAATATAGCAATACTATATTAGTAAAAGTATTATAATAATATTATTTATAAGTAATACTATTATAATCATATAATACTTTATAATCATATTAGACTTATAAATTCAATATTATATTATAATCATATAATAATGTCATATTATGTATAACGTATTATAATATAATCAATGAAATAATAATAATAATATAATATAATGATATTATGATTACTAAGATATATTTCAATGTAACAATACTATATTAATAATGAATTATAATAATGTATAGTTGATATATTATTAAATTAATATATATTGCAATATAATATATTAACTAAAGCTTATTAATATAAATATATTATTAATATAATATAATCATTATTATGAAAAGATGTGTCTTTTACTATTAAAATGTATATATGTGGAATAGTAACTTTGAAAGTGTATCATACGAAATCAAATAGAAATCATCAAAACTATCCATAGAAAAATGATGGACCCCCAATTTGGGTTCATTACAAATGGTATCAGAGCACAGATCCTGCCAACTTGTAATTCCCAGAGACCTACTAGAGGCACCTATTTTAATTAATTTATTTCTCAAGCCTATCACCAGTCAAGCCAAAAGAAAGAAGCATATTCCATCACCTCCATACTCATTGTTAGGATAGTGCATTGAAAATACAAAGCGGGTGCTGAAATTGGAGAAAAATACGTAAAATCAATTTACTGTCACAAATTATTGCTAGTGAGAAGAAATTGCTCTAAGTTCTGTTGATGTTTGTTGAAAAAAAAGATATATAATATCTGAGTTCTGTAAATTGTAGTTTAAATTTTCTCACACAAATATCCAATGAAAGTCTGAAACGGATAATAAGAGCAAACCCAAAATCAAATTATTTTATATGTAGTTTTTAAAATGAGTTTGCAAAATGTAGAATGTGGAAAAAATGAGCAATTAATGGTCACTAGAGAAATTAGTGCTTTGACATTTTGAACCATTCACAAGCTTTCATTTCTTATTTGTTACTCTTCGTACAGATGCAAACACTCTTATTGGGAACCTCAACACCTGAGAAGACATTTAGAGGAATGCTCATATAATTAATTCTACAAATCAATGAAATAGACGCGTTGAAGATGTCAATTCCTAGAGAGGAAAATAAGCTTCTTAAATTTTGCTCCAAGGATTTTGAGAAACAAAAGAATGGTGATATAGATGCTATAATCAACTATGACCTTGAATGCCTAGATTGAATGATCATCTTTACCTTTTGGAGATTGATGTCAGTTTGGATGGCCCAAAGACTACAACTTAAAAGCATAGAAAGGCAGAGATTGGTGAAAAACTCATTGCCCAAAAATTGAACTCAGTCATTTTCATATAGACACAGAGTAATCTTAGGGTTCAATAAGCCTATCGCTTCCATCGATAAGCCTTTTAGTACATCTGAGTGGGAGGATCATTCATCACTTCAAATAGTCAACCATGCAATACACATATTGCTCACAGCTTGATTAGGAGAAAACTGGTGTAGTCCAGCGCATGTCCATTCTCAACTATAGCCTGCTAAACAAATTCAATCTTAGATCAACCACTGATTACTTGAAAATAACCCATGATTTGATTCTACATGGAACCAATTTGAAGTATCCTTTCACTATTATTCTCCTTACTGAAAGCATTCTTGTCAAGTGACACATTCCTCCATTATAGTAGTGGAAATGTAAGCTAGACAACTGGGAAGATTTGAAGAAAACATATTGTTCATTTCCTCATCAAATCGGGTGATAGCCATAAGATGGACGCTAAGTAGCTCAAAAGGAATGGAAATCAACTTCAAATTCATCCCATGACATAAATGGATTAATAAGCCTTGTATCAAATAACAACTTCCTGATAGAGACCATCGATATTGAATAAATAAAAGTTACGAAGAATTGCATTAGGATTCTAATAAGTCATCAGAAGCATAAATATAAAGCAGCAATCTTATGGGGGGGGCTGTTAGTATTAAGAAATGGTTAAAGATTGTGTTAGAAATAAGTCCACCATGAAGTTATACGGAAGTGATTGAAACAAATGTTTATTAGAAAAACAAATATAAAGATAGATATCAACAACAATATTGAATAGATAAATTAAAGTGAAATTATTGGAAAGTGACTTAATCACTGCTGACCAAGAAATAACAAGGCATCCACATCATTTGACGAAGAGAAAGGTTGCTCCTATGAACAAGGTAAAGATGCAAAACTTTCCCAAATTGCAACCAATGGCTTCTACTCACCAACCGGCATTTATAAAGGTAATGCTAAGGTAAATCAACATTAAGGCAAAAAAAATTGATTATACAATCCTCATACCAATGGTAGTATCGATGAGAAAGACCTATAATAAGGCCTTGATAAAGAAATGTCAGAAGAGGAGTTTCATTGGCTGGACTAAATTAAGAGACTTTAATATAGAAAATGGATATGAAGGTTACTTTGTGTTCTTAAATGGCCACTCAACACAAAAAGGTGATGAGGTAAATTGTATGTTTTCTTTATTATGAAATAGTCTTTAGTGTTTTGTTATTATTGACACATTTTGTTATTTTGAAGAATATTGAATAATCTATCAATGATTCTAGTTACAAAATAAAATGAAATCAGAATATATGAAAATGGAAAATATATATATGAAAAATGAAATATAAATATGTTGATTCAAGGAAAACATAGTAATTAGAATACATTTCAATTATAGTATAGAGAGTCTGTCTCTTGTCCAAATTATGTAATCTTAGATAGGGAGTTGGTGGGGGGAAAGGTAGAGTAATTTCGAGCACTTGTCAGATACGCTTGGAGCTTGTTTCACGCGCCCTCTACACCATCATTCCACCGTCAAGATGATCGTAACAAGGAGAGAGAAAGTTGTTTGTGTACTATAAGAAGAAATCTTTCAAATGAACTAAGTAAATTTAATTTAATTCTCATCTTCTCATCCACATTATGATATCCTAAGGTAGGGAGTTGGTGGAGGGAGAGGTGGAGTAATTTTGAGCACTTGTCAGATACGGTTGGAGCTTGTTTCATGTGCCCTTTGCACCATAAATCTACCATCTTATGATGATCGTAATAAGGAAAGGGAGAAAGATTCCTTCCAAAGGATTATGTAAACAAGAAAAGGGAACCCGACCACTTTCCTATGGAGTCTACAATCAGGAGAAAACACCCTATTGTAGTGCTAGTTAAGGGAAAGATAGTAATGGTTCCTTTTCACAAGAATCTTTCTAGCCAAACAAGCAATCCACTAAGTAGACCACCTCGTGCGGATGCCTAACACCCACCATCGAGGCCAAGGGGGCCAAAGTTTCGCTCGTGGGCTTAGTATGAAATTGGCTTGGATTAACTTATTATTATTCAAATTTCTTTTGAAGCTTATATATATTTATATATATATGTATTGATGCTTATTTTGTGGTTGTAGGGTTCATAAGCCTAATGAAGAAGTATAGTCATTGCACATTGTTAATTTTAGGATCTAATCAAGGTTATGTATGATGTGTCTACATCATGTATGCTTCATGTCTTCATTTGTCTACCCCGTGTTTGCTTTGTGTTTTCATTTATTAAAATCTATATTTTATAAATCTTTTAGGCTTTATATGCAAATATGTTTGTATCTATGATTGATATTTCTTGAGGACAAGCAAATTTGAGAGGGGAGGACTGTGATGTTCCCATTTTGGCAAGTAATTTAAATAATAAAAAAAAAATATTTTATATAAAGTAATATTATGCTATAAGTAATATTATAATAATTATATTATGTCAATAATATGAATAAAATAATAAATAATGATAAAGACACGCTTTAATATAGCAATACTATATTAGTAAAAGTATTATAATAATATTATTTATAAGTAATACTATTATAATCATATTAGACTTATAAATTCAATATTATATTATATTCATATAATAATGTCATATTATGTATAACGTATTATAATATAATCAATGAAATAATAATATAATATAATGATATTATGATTACTAAGATATATTTCAATGTAACAATACTAAATTAATAATGAATTATAATAATGTATAGTTGATATATTATTAAATTAATATATATTACAATATAATTATTAATATAATATATCAACTAAAGCTTATTAATATAAATATATTATTAATATAATATAATTATTATTACGAAAAGATGTGTCTTTTACTATTAAAATTTATATATGTGGAATAGTAACTTTGAAAGGGTATCATACAGAATTGGATAGAAATCATCAAAACCATCCGTAGAAAAATGATGGACCCCCAATTTGGGTTCATTACATAATTCCAACATCACTTCCACCATTAGTTAAGTGTAGACCACCATCAATTAGGAGAATATTTACAATGATTCGTATACAAATTGACAAGTTATGACCCATAATATTTCGATCATCATTTCTTCTTCTAGTTTTGATCAGTTTGTAATTCCATACCCTAATCTCTTGTTATATACGGTGGTTTTAAATTTGTAATCATTCAATTTTTCTGTTCATGAAATAAGATATCAATTTTCTCTATTCTTTGCATGCTCTATTCTTTGCATATGTTTTCTCCTCCAATCATGGTTGCTATCTTTCTAGCTAGATCTATGGTTTAACTATTAAAAAATTCTATAATATGCAGCACCAATAGATATTATTATACTCTATTAATAAAATGGTTTATCTTATTAAGAGAAGTCTTCTCTTCATTTTTATTATGAGTGTTGTAGTGATAATAGAATCCCCATTATTTTGTTTTTTTAGATAAGGAAAAATGGTTGTAGTTGCATATATAAGAGAAACAATACCAATCTAGATGAGATTCATCTTATTGAAAAAGATATCAATTTTTAATGAAGAGAAAGACATTTGTTTGGACTTAAAACTAATGGATATTGGTTTGGAAGAGGAATGAATGCATAATTTAATATGTAAGGATAACCTGATTTGGATTGGAAAGATATTAATTATTAAATTGATGGGCTTTTATGTGGGAGTTTGGTTCCCAAATTTTAAAATTTCTGCCAAAAAATTGTTAGCCCTTCTTGTTGATATTTTTTTCCAACAATAAAAATTAACAACCTATAATTTTGAGAAGTAACTTTTCTTAATTTAAATTTTTGCCATAATTTTTGTCATTACTTATTGATTTTTGAATTTTTCAACTGCTTTTTGATGATGCTCTTTAAAATTAATGTTTATATATATATATACTCTTCACTAATCAAATCTTACTTTCCTTATTTTTAGCTTTATTTCTTTTTGCTCGAACATTCTAATTGTGTAATTTAATATGCATAATTTAATGAAAATATTTTTAGTTCTCAAATCCATTCCTTTCAATATATTATAATTTAGTAGGTTCCCTAAGGAAGAAACATGAAAATTTTATCATCTACTTTTATTATTGTTGGTGTAGACATTTCAAATAATAGAATTAGTATATTTTTATTGGTTATTCTAGTCATAAATATTTGTTGTTAATTTTTACACTACTGTGTTGCAAGTATTATGACTATGAAAACCTTGTCATTAAATGGAGTTTTGAACTCTACAATGATGGAAGTGATATATGAAATCGACAGGCGTGTCGGTAATGTCCCCTAATTTTGGGACATTATAATTCTATGTTGTCAGCTCACTTCACCTAGGTTTCAAGGGCAAAAAGGTTCTTTACGGGGTTCACTTTGACGTTTGGCCTAGACATTTCCAGTTTTAGACCCATCAGAGTAGTTTTGGAAAGTTGTTCAGATACTTATTATTTTTAGTAAGTAAACAAAGCTCAGTATTCTTGATATCCCAGTGTTGGTTTGGAAGCATCTCACCAAGAGCTTTCCAACAAGCTATTGCACATGTTTATTTGAGATTGTTTGATTAGTTAGTTTAATGCCTAATGATTATCTGGTTTACTGACTAAGTGACTATTGAAGTTCATTTAACTTGTCACTTTATTTTTAAAAAGGTACTATGTTCACTTAAGTGACTAAAGGACAAAAACAAATTCTTTATCCTACATTGCTTAAAAGAGTGTGCATCACATTGGGAAAAGAGATAAAGGTAAAACAAGCTCCACATGGAAAGTTATGAAGATTATAATATTTAAAACAAATATTAATCTGGGAGTTGGAATCAGTTGTTGGTTATCTCTTTGAAGATGCAAACCCTTAAAGAAGCATTTGAAGGTTGGATGCAAACCTAGCCTTCTTATATGTTTTATCTGCATTTGCCAATCCAACTGTTATTTCTATTTATAAGATTGGATTATTTAGATTATTGCATGTTATTGTATTGCTATTATATAATACAGTAACATATTGGCAATTATTTGTGTTAATTCCTGATTCATATATGTACTTCTAAATATTGGATGAATAAAATAGACTTTTTTGAGTTTTCTTGTATTCAAATCTACTAGTTATAAATTGATTATAGTTCTAGAATTTATATCAAGTAGTGGTTTTCTATTCAATTTTAAATCTACAAAATTTATATCAAGAGTTTTTTAGTAAAATATCCAAAAAGGAATACTGTAGTAGTATCAGAGCCAAGAATCTTGGCATCCTATGGAATCAAACAACACAAAGATTTTATCAAGCAACACAAAGATTTTATGAATTCAAAATACTCTTTGGTTTTGGTTGTGAATAAAGGAAATTCCATTGTTTTTAGCAAGGAAGTATTGGAAGTAAGTTACCGGTCAACACAATCACTAGTAATGTAATGCCTGCCAACTTTGATAGAAGTACAAGATGTCCTGACGAAGTTTTTCGAAGACTTAGAGTATCCTTTTCATTTGAAGATTTGAAGATTCCACTTGGAAAGGTCATTTGCTAAAAACATATGATACATACTCTGGTAAATTTGTCATCACCCCTTGTAAGTGGAGGCCTACATGGAAATATTATGCAGCTGAACTTCTTGAGCTTTCTAATTCTCAACTCTTGCTTCAATGTTTAACTTCACCTCATGCAGAGAGCCCATATTTTGTAGAATCAAAAAGACAGTTGAAAGTATTTTTCATGCTCTTATTTGTAGCCATAAATATCAGATTTCAAGTTTCAAGTTTGTTGCTACAGTAGCCCATGAACAGTGAAACACTACTGGACATCAGTTCATGCTCTTATTTGTAGCCATAAATATCAGATTTCAAGTTTCAAGTTTGTTGCTACAGTAGCCCATGAACAGTGAAACACTACAGGACATCAGTTCAAGGATTTCATTGAAGTTCATTTAATTCATCAACTGTTGTTGAAGTTTGAGCAAGTGAAAGGAAATCATCAAGGGCTTTTGCCACTCGTTTGCAACATGATGCTTGCATATTTGCTTAAGAATCCAAACTGGCATGCACCTTTCCTAATGGTCAACCAAGAATATTTACAAGGACTGATAAAGGAGATTGGTAGCACGAGCTAGAGATTAGCCAAATAACATTTTAGATAGCTGTCTACAAAAGTTAGAGATTGTTTGAAGTGAGGACAATCGAGAATAGCAATACTAGAAATTGTTATCAACAGTTGGCATTGGGATGGCCAGATGAGAGTAGCAAATTTAACTGCATTCTATAAGGTAACAATCCCATGAAACCTGCTCTCCAGTCTAGATGTCTAATAATGAATGAGATTATCTTAAGGAATACATAGCAGATATTGGTTGGGTAGCAGTTGATAGCAGACAAACACGTCTATGCATAAGCAAGGTCCATACTATTAGGATAAGGTGGAATGACAACAAGCACATGAGTTGAAGATATGACATCCAAGACAGGGATATGGAAGTTGGAAAGTGTAAAATGTCAAGGTGTGTGTCCATTCCTTCACCCAGCTCTATTCTACCCTTACTATCTTGTAAATGCAGTGATTATGGCTAACTAGCATGTATAGTTGATAGATTCAGTCTATGTTCAGGTGGTTAGAAAATCAGAATGAGAACCCATGCTTTCACTAGTCACAAACTGAAATGGAGTACAGCTAAGTGGGAATCATGAATACATTGAGCCCATTCTTTCCTCAGTGTGGTTTGCATTTCCATAAGCAATCGGAAACATTTTGAATGCGAGCCATTCATAGCATCATTTCCTTATAACCGGATGGGACTGACGCATGGGAAGAGCAGAAACATTGAATAGTTTGGGTCACTGTAGGAAGGAACCTTGTCATTAGTATAGCCACACCATTCCGCCAACATATAGGGAGCAAACCAAAATCACTTTACAACATTCTCCTAAACACGAGTCTATGCATTTCTCTTTCCCTTTGTAATTAAAGTTGATTGTTGTTTACGGGTCTATAGATTTGTAATAAACTTATCAATTTACTAGTCATAAGTTTGAGTTCTTAGTCCTCAAAATGCCTACAAATGGTTTGAGACACTCCATATTTCAACATTTGGTTCTTATCTATATGCATGTTTATGCTGTGTGAATGTATTTGCTATCTCCATTTGCAATATATGGTTTTAGTTGGACAATTATATTGAGGATTATAATGAGTTGTATGCTCCCTAATTTTCTTTCAAAAAGATAACAACTACAATGGTTCCCCTTCCCCCCACCTTATTCAACAATATAAATGCCATCTGTTTGGAAAAATGTTTTGAACAAAAAACATAACAAATTTATAAATATCTAAGTATTTTACAAATTGAAAACAGGTGCTAAAGACAAATATAACAAGGATATCTACAACACATTTCCGCACTATTGAAGAAGAAGAGTTACATTCGAAGGTCATTAACAAGTCATGTTTGTTAAACCAGATTGTTATTGTGCCTACAGTAACATATTAGTACAATGTGTTCAAGACTTGGTATTCATGATAACTGTTTGACATAATACCCTAGTTTTAAATCAGAACTTTGTGGTTAGAATTAGTAAAGTTTATTATAGTGGTAATATAACATTCTAAAATTTTGTATTTAACTTCAAGGTGCAGTTTGCAAAAGTAAGCCTATAGGTAGAACTTATGAAATAAGATTGGGTCCATCTTAGGCACTTGAAAAGCTAGATGGTAGAAGAAGTGGGACGAGATTTCCAATTCGATATTAAAACCAAAGAAAAGAGACTGTACAATAATTATAACAATTTCCCATCAAAGCTTCAAAATGAATTTCCTTTCATTAATTATGCGAACTTTTAGCTAGAGCTACAAAACAAAATAGATATGATAAGAAATAAATACTGTGAATTTGCTCAAGATCTCCTTGCAGAGGATAGTTATAGAAATTTGCATAGGGAAGATATCAGTAAACCTAATAGTAGCACTAAAAAGGAAGAACAACCTTCAGATGATAATGTGCAAAATACTAATAATGGCACAAGTATACTAATAGGTAATTGGGAGATAGAAGTATCTTATGGAGTTTTGTTTACACTAGTTCTTTTGATGAGCAAGTTAATGGCCCATGTAGAAGAGTTGACCAAACTACCAACATTGGCAACTCCCTATCTTATTTAGACATCGAAAACTCCAACATTTTATTCAGTGAGATGGAGATTAACATGGATGAATTTTATGGTGATACTAGGCTAGAAATTATGTCAAATTTTGAGGAGCAAATGGAACACAATGTTGGTAGGATAGATGATCTAGCACACGTTGAGTTAGAGGATATATCTCAAAATGTTGTTCCCCTAGATTCAATGAAAAATAAAAAAATTCTATGGAGAATAGTCCCCTTGTGTTTGAAGGAGATGGTCAAAAACTATTATCACTCCTTGACTTATTAGATATGCTTTTGGTCAAAGAGGACAAGATTGTCAATGTGTTGATGAGGATGGATGACTCTTCCAATTTGATTGAGGATCTCACGCAGAAGATTGTGATAGAAGAGAGGGATGAGAATGTATGTGATGTCACAAATCCTCTTTTACATACTATTTTTGAAACTTTGAAAATGATAAAATATGAGTACTTGCAACTATTAATGGATATAGATCTAGCAATAAAATTTAGAAAGGACAAGGAGAGTGAGGTAGATGAGTTATGTCTTCAATTGAGCTTAAAACATTATTCCATCCACAAAGCTGAAAATCAAACAAGTGGGGCAGCCACTTATGAAGAAGATAACAGTGGTTCAAGGGCACAAGAAATCAAGAAAATCACTGAAGAAAATCATAAATTAGGCAGATGTGAAGGAAAATAATGTAATTCAATCATGTGCTCCCCATCTAAGACTTTCTATGATGAGAAAAATCCTATGGATCAACAAGTTGATGAGTTTGGAAATTATAATTTTTATGAGAGTAGTTATACATCTTCACATGAGCACATGGTTAGTGATACAACAAATGAGGATAATTCAGATATTTCAATTAATGGCGAACCATCCTTTTACAAAGACTTTCACATAAGCAAGAGTACTTATGGTAGAGTAGGAAGTTTAGATTTATCCTTAGCATGCTCTAAGGGATTTTTCAGCTTACCTAGAGTTTTATCACCCAAATCTTATTAGATGGTCATGGCCTACTTGTTGATTGGTGATTGTACTTGTTGGTATATTTCAGCGATTAGTGATTTTTCTACATATGTTAGTAGTATTTTTATTGATTCTATTGGCCTTCAAGGTTTAGTGAGTTATTTGCAAATGAGTGGGGAGAACACACATTATCCTACATTCCTCATGAGGTGTCTACATTTTTTTTTCAGCAGTATCTTGAAAATAGTGTTAGCATTCATGATGTTGGTGATTCACCAACCACTCTTCCCTTTATTCAGGATCATGTTGATTGGGTGATTAGGTATCTAGGTGTTAATAGTATCTTACATCTAGTGGATTATGTTGTGTTGTTACACAATCACTAGATCATGATCTATGTGTTTTAGCCTTCTGATACATCAGAATTCTAAAGATTAGGATTGCTCTATTTTCACCAGGGTAATATAGTAGTGGAGTTAGATTGGCCAGATCTATCATTGTCATCGGTATAGATATTATAGGAGATGGTCAATGGGATCTCAGATAGTGCATGAGTTCTCACTTGGGACCCAAGGGGAGCATCCCTATGTATTTCCTTTTATTGGAGAGTTAGGAGGAGATTGTGTTCGTTATCATCTTGGGGTGGATATTGGTATATTGTCGAGCTCCCATAATCCCTTGATAGTAGAGACTTACTAGGTCACTCATGGAGTGAGGCATTCATTCTGACTAAGGGTTTGGGTACACAGGGCAATAGCACATGGTAGTTGGTGTCCCTTAATGGTGAGCCTTAGGATCCTAGCATTCAGTTATTTGGCATATCGATTCCTATTGTAATATTTTACCATTCCAAATTTGGGAAGATGCATGTTGAGTTACATTGATTGAGGAGTAGAATCTCATTCTCAAGGTGAGTATGGGATCTTGGCATTTGATTTTGGCAAGTATGAGTAGATTGCTTGAGGGCAAGAAATCTTTAAGAAGGGAGGCTTTGTAATGTCCCTTTTTTCTAGGACATTATAATTCTGTGTTGCCAACTCACTTCACCTAGTTTTCATGGGTGAAAAGGTTCTTTACAGGGTTAAGTTCAAAGTTTGGCCTAGACATTTCCAATTTTAGACCCATCAGAGTAGTTTTGGTAGGTTGTTCAGATACTTGCTATTTTTAGTAAGTAAACAAAGCATAGTATTCTTGATATCCCAGTGTTGGTTTGGAAGCATCTTGTCGAGAGCTTTCCAATGAGCTATTGTACATGCTTATCCGAGTTTGTTTGATCAATTATTTTAATACCTGATGATTATATGGTTTACTAACTAAGTGACTATTAAAGTTCATTTAACTTGTCACTTTATTTTTTAAAAGGTACTCTGTTCACTTAAGTGATTGAAGGACAAAAAAAGGTTCTTTATCCCACATTGCTTTAAAAAGCATGCATCACATTGAGAAAAGTGATAAAGGTACAACAAGCTCCACATGGAAAGTTATGAAGATCATAATATTTAAAACAAATATTAATCTAGGAGCTAGAAAGAGTTGTTGGTTATCTCTTCGAGGACACAAACCCTTGAACAAGCATTTGAAGGTTGGACACAAACCTAGCCTTCTTACAAGTTTATCTACATTTGTTAATCTAACTGTTATTTCTGTTTATAAGATCAAATTATTTAGATTGTTTCATGTTATTATATTGCTATTATATAATGCAATAACATATTGGTGGTTATTTGTGTTAATTCCTGATTCATATATGTACTTCTGAATATTGGAGGAATAAAACAAACTTTTCTGAGTTTTCTTGTATTCAAATCTACTAGTTATAAATCAATTATAGTTTTGAAATTTATATCAAGTAGTGGTCTTCCGTTCAGTTTTAAATTTGCACATTTATATCAAGGTTTTTTTAGTAAAATATCGGGAAAGGGATACTATAGTGTCTACAAATGGCCATTTTGAGAGCATATAGTATGAATCACCCATAGAATCAGCAATGAAGTCAAAGTCTTCAATGATTTGCATACGTTTCAGTGATAATTTTTTCAGTTTATTTAACAAGGTTTATGAGTATTTTACAATCTTATAAGAGAATGTCTATCTCATGTATTTGATTGTAAATATTTATTCATTAAAAATCAAAATATTAATCAAGATTTCAATTAATGAACATTTAAAGTCAAGCATGCATCTAATAATAAGTAAAGTGGAGTGTTTAAAAATAAGACATATATATATATATATATATATATATATATATATATATATATATATATATATATATATAACACATGTCTATTCATTTAAGTTGGAAAGATAATATGGAAAGTTTTTTAAGGAAATATAAATATGTATTCAATGATTTGGATAGAAGATTTCTTTAGAAAATAATTCTCTCATAGGAGAAGGTGTTTATAGATGAGCCTATTTTAATGTTTGGTATGATATTTATTTTTATTTAGCTTGCATGAGAAATTTAGTGATTATTATTATTGGTATAATCTGAATTAAGAATTTCTTTTTCTATTTTAAATGGGTGAAATGCTAAGGATAGTTGTGGATGAAACTAACATATGAATTATTCAAGTTGAATGTACGAAGAATAGTGTCTTGATTAATTAATGAAAATCGAGTTAGTGAAAGTGTGGTACACTTTATGCTATGCCCAAATTTATTTTAATTCTAATTTTGTTTCCTCCCTATTCAATTCATACAAAGTATATGGTTTCATTATTCATTAAAATTTTATTTCCATAATAATTGTGAACATGTTTGCCAAAATTTGGCATTGATAAGAGTTGTAAGATTTTTAATTAATTTTGATGTAATTGATTTCTTTTGCTTTATTTGTCTTCTTATTAAAAAATATTAAAATAATCATCTATAATTTTTATATGTATTTTTTTACATTATTATTGGATATTTTCTATATTCTATCAGCGCATTGTTGCATGCACAAAAGCATGCAACTGCTAGTTTAAGATGTGGTAAAAGATTGATTTAAAAGAGAAGATTATATCAATCTTAAACATCATTTTGAGTGATTGATACTTGCTAGTTATATTGAAAGAAGAATGGAATGAAAAGTCTCGTTATGTACGAGTTGAAATAGATAGAAGTATTTGTGACACTTTTAATAAAATAAAAATGCATATTCTTTGAAATGGATTTTCTAGACTATTCATGTACATCCTTGATGGCATAACTACTAAATATCCAAATAACTATATCAACTAAATTTTTCCACATTACAAAGAAAAAGGGTTGACTACTTCATGAGAATGGGAGAACAAGAAAATTTTTCAATGGTTGCAAGAAAATGAAGATTTAAATTACTATCAAATAGAGACAATAGTAAGTCTTTGGGAATATATCCACTTTATAATATAGATCTTTGTCATGTCCTTATTTTTCGTAATAATTTTTTGCATATATCCACTTTATAAAGATAGAGCTTTGTCATGTCTTTATTTGTAATCTATGAACCATGCAATGTTATTCTTAGTGTTGATTCTAACTTGACTATATTAGAAATATGTGTGTCACTCTAAATGCAATGTGCATCTAACTAGTGAAGGGTTCTTGTTTTATTTAGTTTTATTAGATTGATTCTTAAATATTAGAATGTATGATTATATTTGGAGTGTTATACTTAAATTTATCCTCCAAAGTATGATTGTGGTGTTCAACTTTTGAGTTCCTGCCAAGGTAGGAAACTATTGTTGAGGCTCACTATTAAAATGTTATAATCTTGTTTTCCTCAACCAATCAAATTCTCAAGTTTCTTTGTTCTATTTCTATTTCTAATCTATTTAAAGTGCAACTTACAAATTATTTACTCACAATATTGATATGAAATATTTTGGGAGCCTCTTATTTGCTTTGGAGAGGGTGGGAAAACCCCTACACAAGAGAAGGTATGTCCTTCCAAGGCCTATTCTATCAGTTGCAAGGAAAATGATGTGATTTTTTATAATTGTATTCTGAAAACATCCTATTTCTATCTTTATGTGCCACTATCTATAATGTGATGACATCTTAAGCTTTATATGCATGCTACTTCAACGTGGACATTTATGGGCAATACACTTGTTCAAGTCCCCCTCTTCTAGCATTCAACTAACATGATATTGCTTATTAGCCTTATATTTGTGCATATTTTATATTTTCCTATTGTGATTACATTCAATTCCTCATTACAGAGATGCATGATGGAACATAGAGTGCTCTAGCTTGCTACATGAGGTTGTGGTTTGGGGTTTATTTATGGCTGCCCCATCTCTGGATCTTTCTTTAGGGTTCTCTTCTCGTAGTGGTGAGTGTACAGTCCCTTGCTTTCTAGGATGGAGATAGTTTCTTTGTTTCTTTCCTTGGGCCATGGAGGTGTGAGGACACCAAGGTCTCTAGGTTGTATTGATGTTGGGTGTTAGTCCTTGTAATTGGGTCCCAGGGTACAAGGATAATTTGTGCTTTTTTGGTCTATGTTCTAGGTATGGGTCTTCTAAACAACTGATATTCTAGCTTCTGCGATATGATGAAGTGCACGGTTTATGATCTATTGGGCACTATTACTCTATTCAACATTAAAAAAGTGATTTTTGAAGATGCCAATGATGGCTCTGAGGAAACCTCATGGAGATGGAGAAATTTGAAGGGGAGTTTGTTGTCCTTGGATTTGGTGTGGTTATTTTGAGGTAAAATTCCTATTTAGTAGCATATTTGATATATCTAGGATATTAGCCTAGTTTTTTCCATGTTTGATTCCTTATAGTTTCCAGCCTACTACCTGCTATTGCAATTGATCCCTTTATTTGTCTATTTATTTTTCTAAACTTTTAAGGTTTTATGACAATACTTTCATTGAATCAACTGCAATTCCATTTTAATTAAGGTGTAGCTTCTGGTAATGAAGTCTCACGAATGCCATGTAAATTTAATTATTGGCCTTTTCAAAGTAAGGCCCTATTTCTTTCCTTACCTTTATGTAAATTTATGTTTCTTCATTCAATGGGTAAAATTTCATTAGGGCATAAGTTATCCATTTTTTAAAAATAGGAAAGCCAATAGAAGTGCTTAGTGCTAGAATACTTATGGATTCCTTTACATGACTATGTGCTATGTCGTAATGTTTAGTTTCTGGAAAAATTTATATTTCCAAGACTTTACATGGTCCACTTATTGGAATAATCCTCAAAATTCCCACACTTACTTTTAATTTTTTGCATAAATTTGATCACATTATTGTGGGCGATGAATTTCTAGGCCAATTACTCAATTTTTGGGTTGATTTCTACCCACCCAATTTTCTTAATTACCTACACTAAATCATTTTTAAATTGAAAGCAAGCTTTGGGGTGCAAATTCCCTAGGGATATGTTCCTATTTCCATATCCTCTAGTACTCAAATTACATTCATAAATCTTGGTAGTATATATCATGTCATCTCTAACTTTGTCTTTTTATTTACATGATGCCCATTAATTTACATGATCCATAGTGTAGTGTGTAATGCATCTCATAAGGATACATTTTTGACATGTTTTGTTAAATATGTCTGCATCTGTGTAGCATGGACATAAGAAAATCTTTTTGACATGTGATGTTAAAGATTCCCACCTCTATGTGGCATGGAATTGAGCCTAGGTTGTTGGAAATGATTGAAAAGATCATGAATGAAGACTAATGGAACTGGTAAAGAATGTTTTCAATCATTTTTTTGTCATTGATGTCAAACTTGCTACTTGTAGGAATGACAATTTCTTAAGTGATCCAAATACTATCAATTGGTTAATTGACAAGGAGGTGGCAATCAATAAGATGTAACTAGAGTACCTAGAGAAATGTTGAAGTTATGATGTTGTAAAGAAGTATAAGGATCAGCTAAGCCATTGTTGAAATAGTGTATTGATGACATACTCTAAGAGGATGGACACACTAAGACACAATAAAGATGTAAGGTTTAACTAAGTTATTTGTTAAACCTAACTAAGCTCATTGGAGAAAGCCGAACAAGCTAGTTAGAGCCAAACAAATTCTTAGTTAAAGCTTAGTACACTATACATGCCGAGCCACAACATTTGTCGAGTCAGAAAATCCAACAGGTGTCGAGTGATCTTCAGGTGCCGAGCAGCCTTCAGGTGCCGAGTTAAGATCAAGTGCTGAGTGACTTCAGGTGTCGAGTCTTCAAGTGCCGAACAAAGTAAAAATGCTATAGGTGCCAAGAGCGAGTAAAATAACAATAGAAGCCGAGTAACATAGAAGGAGTCGAGCATCAATAAACTAATGATGCCGAGTTGCTGCATTATTTTTTAAGTCAAAGATTCGCCAAATTAGCAGCGATAAGTTTGTTACATAGAATTTTGTGAATTGGATGATAAGGATGATGATTAGATGTCATAGAATTTTATGTAAACCATGTAAATCAATTCAAGGTGAATTCTAATGGATTTATCATGAAGTTTCTAGAAGAAGCAATTTGGAGGGAAAATAATACCATTTTCTCAAGATCAAATTAAGATTTGAGTAGGAAATGAAGAACAAAACTTCTTTATAAGGAGTTATAGGTCAGAGATCAAATGTGCATGTATGAGAGGGAGTTGGTCATAAGTGTGGTCGTGCAAAGAAGCCAAGAGGAGTAAGAACAGAGTATCAAGACTCTGATTTGATCAAGCGACCATAGAGTGCATTGGCATAACAAGTGGAAGAACTCAAGGAGATAGATATTGAAGGGTGAACAAACTGTCAACACTGCAATGGAGAGCAAAGAAAAGGACTGAAGAGCGATCTGAAATCTGCAAGGTTGAAGTTTCAATCTGTATCAGGTCAAAACCCTTCTAATACTTTCTTACCATTATATTAGACATTGAAACCCTACATTGCTAGGTTAGCTTAACAACTAGGTGGATAAGCCTCAAGAAAAGGATAAAGAGATCCCTAGGAGAAGGATAAAGAGATCCTTAGGAGAAGGATAAGAGATCCTTAGGAGGAGGATAGGAGATCCTTAGAGAGGGATGAAAGATTCTTTTGAGAAGGTGACTATAAATCCCATGGATTTGGGTGAGCCGAACAGCTCTATGTAAATCCTTTAATAGGGTGGCATTGTAAGTTGAATGTTCTTAAGTCCTCTAACAAGGCACACTCCTAACAGGGTGTAGAAATCCTTTAATAGGGTCACATTTGATAGTGTGTTGTAGCCTTTAATAGGGTAGGCCATCAGAAGTGATTGAAATCAATTGCATAGTTATTTTGTGGGTATCATCCCCACCTCAGTTTTACCTTCTTATTCTTGGAGGATTTTTGGGTCATCAAAATCCTTAGTGTTATGGTGTGATGCATGTTTACTTTTCATGCTTGTTTAATGTTTAATTGCATGCATGATAATTTCAGCTATGTGCCATTAAGGATTTGACAAAAAGTTTGGATTGGACATCATTAGACCTTGGATAACTGATTCACCCCCCCCCCCCCCCGCCCCCCCCCCCCCGCTCGGTTATTCTAAAGAATTCTAACATAGGTTACTCTCTTACAAGTTCATCTATAGGGATTGTGGGCCTCTCACTCTAGTATTCAGTCAAATATACTCAATTTCAATGTTGTAGAATACCAATTATCAAAATTCAATTATTTTCTACATCAATTTATTGCCAATTCAATAGAAGGCTTTGGGGTGCATGCAAGAAGGGACATACATTAGTATTTTGACAACTATCACAATAGTGACAACTTTAGTGTATGCCTTGTGGGAAATCCCTAACTTGATATTGTTGTTGTTGTTTTTATTATTATTATTATTATTATATTTTATTTTATTTTTGTGTGTGTGTGGCATTCATTTTCAACCTATTTAGCATAGTGCATATTCCCCTCTGTTGGGATTTTGAAACCTTTAGTAAGATTGTATGAAGTATCTTCTGAGTTATGTTGATTGCCATATACCATTGTAGACCAGTGTTGCTTTCTATAATCTTTATGGCTCTTCAATAAAGAATGATTTTTCCTTAGTTTCTATCTTACTTAATAATCCTTTCCAACATTTGTTGGACTAACTGCCAACGTTCTCCTTCAAGATTTGTGGCATGGCTTAACCACCTCCTATGTTTTATAAGTCTAGTGGTTGTATTAGATGTTAAAAGGTCAATCTTTTGGTGCAACAACAACTCTAGCTTGTAACAACTGGTATCGGAGCTTGGTCATAGATTCAAATATCCTTGGGTAATGCTGAGGGGGGCATTGTTGGACTAATTGTCAACATTCTCCTTTGAGATTTCTGACATGGCTTAACTACCTCTTGTGTTCTTAAGTCTAGTGGTTCTATCACGCATTGAAAGGTCAATCTTTTGGTGCAACGACAACTCTATCTTGTAACAACATTTACATTTCCAATTATTATTTGTGAAATATATATATTTTTTCTAGAATAATGATTTTGGAAAACTAATATGTTGGCATGGTATAGATAGAAATGTTCAGCACTATAGGATAAGTTTTATATTGATTATTTTTCTTGACTCCTTATTAAGTCAAGATTTCTACATGTACCATAGTTTAGGCTTTTTGAGTTATGCTTTTAGGAAGCAAGTCTATCCTACTTTCTCTAGCTGTGTATATCTCATTAAGGATAATAAGGATAAAGAATTAAGTCAAGATTTCTCCATGCACCATATTTTAGAATTTTTGAGTTATGCTTTTAGGAATCAAGTGTATCCTACTTCCTCTAGCTATGTATATGAAATTAAGGATAATAAGGATAGAAAATAGGATTTATAACGAGACATGTCTGTTGACTACCTCCTTGTTATTTCTCTATTCTAAACTATTTCAAATATGTTATAGAATAGTATAGATGTCATTATAATTTTTATTGCAAGATTTAACATCTTTATTGACTCTCTCTCTCATTACTTATTTTCCTTAACTATCTTATAAAGATATTTCTATATGCTTAGAGTAGACAATACGAAATGAATTTGGTTTCCTCTAAGATTCAAGAAGCTTTCTTGATCACAAAGTATATATTATTCCATCTTTTTGTTTTACAGTTTGACCATGTCTTGTTCCTACCTCTCTAATCCTTTAGAAGTGCTTTGTGCCCAACACTTGATAGGAACTATGCAACACTACAACTCTTGTTTTTAATGTCAAATAAAATATCTATTCATTTATTCTTATTGTTTTGCAAAATTGATATGAATATATTTTTTCTTATTAAAGAGATCAAATTTCCACGATCCATTGTATTATATTGATTTGTTTTTGAATTTGATTGTGTAAAGATTTTTACCATCAACATTTCGAATCACACTAAATGATCCATCATCAGGATGAAAGAGAGAAAGAGATGAAAAGAAATGTGAGTTGTAGATATTGATTGACCAAAAGATATAGGGACCAAGAGAAGAGAGATTGTATGCACATCAAGGTTAGACATAAAATAATAGATAAGATGATTGGACAAGAAACCACAAGGAACAGACTCCAACAAACAAAATAGAAAGAAAGAACAAGAGAAGTAAAAGTGAGAACAAAATAAATAAATAAATGAGATGTTAGAAATTGAGGATAAGTAAATATCAAACCAAAAGGAAAAAAGAAAAAGATAGGAAAAAGGAAGTCATAACTAACTAAACCTAAAAAATAAATAAAATCGAAGCATGGTCAAACAATTATATTATTATTAAACGTATTGTATGTAAACATATAATATATTTAACATGTATTATATGTTTACACACATGCATATATAAAGCATGTGTGTTATATTATCACAATATATAATGTGTATATGGTTAATTATATATAATACCCACAAACAATATATAAGTATGTGTGTGTATCTCTAAAACAAGTGTGTGTGTGTGTGTGTGTGTGTGTGTGTGTGTGTGTGTGTAAGTGAGTAGTAAAACATACATGCAAATAATGCATGTTTATTAATACATATATCAATATATAAAAACACAAAATATACATACATACATATACATATACATATACATATACATATATATATATATATATATATATATATATATATTTATTTATTTATTTATTTGTGTGTGTATGTATGTATATATGTGTACAAACATGTACAAATGTATATACATACATACTTACACACACACACACACACACACACACACACACACACACACATATATATATATATATGTATGTATATACATACATACATACATACATACATAAATACATGTATATATATAACTTGTTAAATAAAATGCATGTACACACACATACAAGATAAATAAATTTATTATATTCTGTTTTTTTTTTTTTTTTTTATCGGTAAATAGCCAAAGCTTTGATTGATTTTATTAACTAAAAAATAAAATTACATCAGCTTGACTTCGTTCAAACAAGCACTGGTAGGAAAGAATGGAGAAGAAAACCTCCAGTCTTGCTTGGGACAAAAGTCCTATATAATTACATTTTAAAAGGGGCATACCCTAGTGAGAAAATAACCTATCATATAAAGTTTCACTTTACATAACCTATCAAGTAAAGTTTTGAATTACAACATAGTGAGGGACATACTCCTGCCAACATAGTATCTGATAAGGATAATAATTCCAAAGGGGAAGGTCAAATTCTTGCAATCTGATATCCATCACCACCTCATAGCACATAGATTCATTGGCTAAAACAACACTCCTTACATAAAACTTAATTGATCATCAAAATTAATATATAAAAATAATCATTAGGAACCACCTAAATGGAACTAAGAAAAGAAGAAACCTGTACTCAAAAGTAGATGGTTAGTAGATAATAAAATAGAGTACTTCATTATCAAGATACCTCCAAGTCTATGCAAAACACAATGCAGAGTATAGAAAATATCATGAAGAAAAATAATTGAGCTTCATCCAACCGAAGCCCTAACCTCTAGAAGAGATCTCTGAAGGAATGTAGGACAGTTACAAATTAGATTCAAATTACCCTTAAAATCAGTGTCCAATTTGTAATTCCACTATCAACCAAAGCAACATAACCAAACCAATGACACTAAATAAGAATAGAGGCAATCGGTCTAGAGAGCCTTCTTCTATCTGATTTTGAAACTAAATGCCAAAAGATCCTGATAGGGATCAAATCTAAACATTGATCTATAGAGACAAAATGACCCAGTCCCAACCCTAGATTTATCGAAACAAAACCTAATCTAAGGCTTTGGACAAATAATATCTAGTCTGTCTACAATCTAGGAATAAGACTAAATGATGAAGCTGCATCCCCTCCTTTAATCGGGTAGATATCAACAAACTCTTAGGTTGAATTGTTTCATTCTAGTCAAATCTTACATTTTCTTTACGCTTACCCTACCTACAGAGTATCTCTATATTGAGACAAAGGCTTGAAGAGTCTAAAGCCTAATATCATCAAAAGGAGCCAACTAGAGTAATGATAGGAAACTGTAATACTAGTGAAGAGTAATGAAAAGCTAATTTAAACTCAAAATTAAAATATCCATCATATAGATGAAAAGAAAATAATGCTGAATTAATTACCATTAGAAATAGGAAGCCAAATCACTTTAAAACCCAAATAATTTAAACAAAGATAAATAGACAAATGCTTATTAATAAACATACTTCATATATTCAGCCTAGTTTTAAGTACATTTTTAAGAAGAGAGTATTTCTACTAAAATTTACAAACCAAATCTACATACATAAACTATGCATATATAGTAGATGATATATTATCATTTGTCAAACATCTTAATAGCTTTGTGACAAACTATACCCACCCAGACTACACATGATACCTTATATATCCGCTAATAGACAAACCCTAACTATGCTTAAAAAAAATCCACAAAAAAACACTAGAGACCACACCTCATTTCCAGAACACCATGATGACTTCAGAAATATAATTGGGGTTCTCAATATTACATTCAGGAGGAAATTTGAAACTAGTCTTGGCCCTGCTAGATTTTTTGGAGTTCAGTGTGCATAATTCAAGGGCATCCAAGTTGTCAAAGTATACTCCCAGTTGTATGTAGGCCTTGGAGAGAGTGAGGTATTTCATTAACCAATCCTTGTTTTCTTCAACTATGATTCCTTGCAAGCAGAGAAAAAACTAGATGCTAGCCTCCATTTTTGACCATTCATGATAGAAAGCCACACTCTCCTAAATTACTAGAGACAAATGTCGAAATGTAGTTGTCAATTCAAGGTCACCCAATAGCAATTTCATATACTTCTCTAGCAATGGGATATCACAGAATGTATCATCAATGCTTCTAATGGCTTTCTCCAAGCCCTTCCTCCAAGTTGGGACAAAAATGTCAGAGCATAGTCTTATAATGGCCTTAGCTTCCACCTTTTCCCTTATCATGCAGCCGATGAAGGAATTGATGATGTCACTATTGGTCCTCTAGGTGAATTGGTAATCGAAGACCCCTTCTCCAATGGCTCTTCCAATGGTCGGTTAAGACATGTTATCTACTAGGTAGAGTATCTTGTTCCAACACTCCAGTTTTACATTTCCATGAAAGGCCATAGTTCAATTTTTAGTTGCATGAAAGGGACAAATATTTGTTTCCATATTTAAGAAATGAGGCCGGTAAGCAATAGCATGAACATGAGAACCCATATAAACACAAAAGAAGCCTCTAGAAGGTGTAATTCATGATTTCATCCAATGATGTAGCCTAATTTAACTCAACATTATCTTGCCTTGGTTCCATTATGATGAAAACATCATTGAATAGATCGAAGCCAAAAATGCCTATAAAGGCTAAAGAGGGGACATCCCAATTCACGATGGGGAATGAATCAACAAGTGGACCTTTGTATGAAATGAGATACTATAAAATATTATTATTAGACCAAGACCTGCCACAAGATAGTAAATTAAACCAATAGATACATCTAATAAGGACTTAACCTGAAAGGAAGAGATTATATATATATATATATATATATATATATATATATATATATATATATATGTATATATGTATATGTATATGTATATATGTATGTATGTATGTATGTATGTATGTATGTATGTATTTATGTATATATATATATGTATATATATATATGTATATATGTATGTATGTATGTATGTATGTATGTATGTATATATGTATATATGTATATATGTATATATATATGTATATATGTATATATATATATGTATATATGTATATATGTATATATATATATGTATATATGTATATATATATATATATGTATATATGTATATGTATATATGTATATATGTATATATATATGTATATATGTATATGTATATATGTATATATGTATATATGTATATACATATCTACATATATATATACACATATACATATATACATATATATATACATATATACATATATACATATATACATATATATATATATGTATATATATATATATATATATATATATATATAGAAAAATATATTTATATGTGCATACTTACAAATATGTATGTGTCTCTTTATATATATATGGGATAAGAGACTCTAACAATAAGAAAGCTACAGCCTTATACCTATGGGTGGAAATGGTTCTGAACAAAATAAGAGAACTAATGAGAATATATATATAAGTTTATATATATATATATATATGAGTGAGTATCCAAAAGGAGGATAAATGTGAAAAGAAGAAAAAAGAAAACTTGAGAAAAAACTTGGAAAAGAAGGGAGTCAGATGAGAGGTCACCAGCTAGCATAAGCAAAACCAACATTCTTCTAGTAGAGGCAAATGGTCCTTAATGATAACTGAATTGACCACATCTACCCCCAAGTTTGCTAAACTATCTACTTTCTGATTGCCTTCCCTATAAATGTGATAGATCCTATATTTTGCCAACTTGTCAAGAACAACAAGGACCTCTTCTAGATTGGAATTGAGTATCCAATTTTGGGTTGATCATTTTCTAATTGCATTTAAAATGATTTGAGAATCTTCATCAATAATAACTTTGGTTAATTTCAATTTATGGCATAATTGGAGTCCTTGTTTCAAAGCTTCTAATTCCACAAGGTTATTAGAAGTAGGTAGAATAGACATAGCTTTTTTTGGCTATCCAATGACCAACCTCATCATTAATGATGCATTCAATGCTAGCCTTTCCAGGATTGTCTTAGGTAGCACCATCAAAGTTCAATTTGGCCCACCCATTCAGGGGTGGTGCCCATCTACAATTTGCTCTAGCCTCCTTACTATTCTTTAGATAAAAAAGTGGGGGATTGATCAGTTTAGCCTAGATTTTCTTCATTTGTTCATCCCATATGGAAAAGGAACCTTCCTCTTTTTGGGTATTTCTGAGATGTAAGTTAGTAGTTTCCACAATACTAGCTTCAATTTTTGTAATTAATTCTTCAGGACCCAATTCTTGGTTGTGGAAGATATGTCGATTTCTTTCTTTCCAAATTTCCCATATCAAAATAGATAGATAGATGTTCCATAGTTTATTGTAAAAAACCTTGAACTGACTAGTGGGCCATTCCTTAAGCAGGTTAGGCAAAGAATTTGGGAATGGTGTCAACCATCTCAACATTCTCCTAAGCCATTCCCAATATTTTTAGGAGAAGGGAGAACTGAATAGAATGTGATCAAAGTCTTCACTATTATGCTTACATAAAACACATCTAGAAGGACCTTGCAAACCAAACTTCCTCATCCTATCCATGGTCAAGATTCTATTTTAGAATGCTAACCATAAGAAAAAACCTACTTTTGGGAGACACAAAGAATCCCAACATAGCTTGAGTAGAATTTCCACATTGTCCAATCTTTGGGAGTCTAAAATAGCACTATATCCATTTTTTATGCTATAGTTCCCATTGTTAGAGGTTGCCCATATCAATTCATCTTTCTTCTTAGATTACCTAATCCTTCTATCTTCTAATAGCTTTTGATAGACTTTAATTGTTTCGACATCCATGTGTAGGTCCTCCAAAGATTTCCACACCCATTTTGGATTACCATCTTCATAAACCATTGTCCCATAGTTGCAAACTCTGCTTCCCCATAGAGAACTTAATTTTTCTTTGAGATCTGTAAAAAATGATAATGTTGAGCAAGGAACGAGAAACAATCCAAGTAAGTTAAGTGTGAAACAATGTTACCATAAGATAAGCAACTCCAAGAGTATACACCAAGATGGTTCAACAATGGAGACAAGGATTTATAAGGGGAAAGCAAAGAAAACCCCTTGTGAGTTATTATGAATGAAGGAAAATGCCTAAAGGAGAGAGAGAGAGAGTGTTGGAGCAAAGGTAGCTCAATACAATAACATCAAGTGCTTAGAGTGGTATGTAGTTGTGAAGAAAGAAGGAGGAGCATCTCTTATATAGAGATGAGGGAGGAGTTGCATTTGTAACTCCCATTTCTATGAATGCCACATTCATAATAGGTGTGTGCAAAGTGTCACAATCCTCTTAAGGAGGATAAACTAAATAAAGAAATAAACAAGAGTTGTCCTTACATGTGGAATAAAGGACAAACAATGACATGTCCTCCACATGTGTACAAGTGGACAAACTACATGTAGGGACCCTTGGAACATCCCAATTAAAATATATCCAAGGAAAGATTAACCTTTCTAACATCCCCCCTTAATCTTTACTTGGGGAGTTTACTTCAACGGGTTGTAAACCCAAATTTTTACAATGGAACTGAAATCTCTCTTTAGAAAGTGGTTTGGTTAAAATGTCAGCCACTTGATCTTCTCCTTTACAATAAAGAAGAATAATTTGATTGTCTTCAACTTGTTCTCGAATGAAGTGATGTTGAAGTGAAATATGTTTGGTGCGGGCATGATACACTGGATTCTTTGCCAAGGCAATAGCACTTTGATTGTCACAATGTATAGGTGTAGGTAATTGTTGAGGTAGACCGAAATCATTAAGAAGTCTTCGAATCCACAAAGCTTCCTTAGCTGCATTGGTACAACCTTTGTATTCAGCTTCAGTTGAGCATAGGGAAATAGAGTGTTCCTTTTTGCTTTTCCAAGAAATTGGACCTGAACCAACAAAGAAAAAATAACCACAAGTGGATTTCCCATCATTGGGATCTCCACCTAGATCGGAATCAGTATAGCCATGTAAAATAAATTCAGAGTTTGGATCATAAAATAAGCCTATATTAATAGTTCCTTTAATATACCTTAAGATGCGTTTAGCAACTTTAAAATGAGTTTGTTGAGGTTTAGACATAAAGCGAGACACTAAACCAACACTATAAGCAATATCAGGTCTAGTAAGGGTTAAATAATTTAAACTTCCTACTAACTGTCTATACAAAGTTTCATCAACAAAAGGAGTATTCATATCATTCATTAATTTAGTCCCTAATTCACATGGAATTGAAACATGGTTAGAGTCATTCATCTTAAATTTTTCTAAAAGATCATAAGCATACTTGCTTTGAGAAACAAAGATACCATTAGGAGTTTGAAAAATTTGCATACCTAAGAAGTAATGTAAGATACCTAAGTCTGTCATTTGAAATTTTTGTTTAAGTTGGAATTTAATATCAGAAATCAAAATGTCTAAACTAGAAGTGAGAATTAAATCATCTACATAAACAATAACAATGATAATATCATCGTTAGTATGTTTAATATACAAATTAGGATCATTTTTGCTTCTAGTAAAACCTTGAGAAATGAAGAAAGAATTAATTTGAGAATACCATTCTCTAGGTGATTGTTTAAGACCATAAATAGATTTATTCAATTTGCAAACTAGATTTTCACTACCTTTCTTAACAAATCCAGGAGGTTGAGCCATATAGATTTCTTCATGTAACTCACCATTTAAGAAGGCACTTTTAACATCCATTTGATGAATGGGCCAATTCATTTTAGATGCTAAAGCAAGAACTAATTTGATAGCAGGCATTTTAGCAACAGGAGCAAAGGTTTCATTATAGTCTAAGCCTTCAATTTGGGAGAAACCTCTAGCAACTAGTCTAGCTTTAAATTTACTAATTTCATTATTAGTATTCAATTTTGTTTTATATAACCATTTACATGAAACTAGATTTTTGCCAGGAGGTAATGTGACTAAGTCCCAAGTGTGATTAGCAAGTAACGAATCATATTCCTCTTGCATGGCTTTCTGCCAATGAGGTTGAGAGTTAGCTTGATCAAAAGACTTAGGATCATTAGAATTCATAATAGTAGTCATCAAAGCATAATTACAATAATTAATCCTTCTATGTTTAATTCCACCAGATTTGGAAATATAATCATCAGCTTCATTGATGAGGTTTTGAGCCCATTTAGGTTTACGTTTAGTTGTAATGGAATTATCACTAGAGGAAGAATCATGAGTAAGAAAAGTATCATTAGTATCTATTTGAGTATCATGAGATGTAGGAGTAGAAATAACCGGTGGTACTTGATTAAGAGAAAGAGTAGGGTTAAGAGAAGGAGGTTGGTCCTCCACTAGCACAATTTTAGTGCCACTGAATTCTTCATCCGTTGTAGTAGAGCAATCATGAACTCCATTTTCTGCAATACAAACATCTCTAGCAACTTGAACTTTGTTAGTAGTGGAATCATAAACACGATAACCCTTAGTGTTTTCATCATAGCCAACAAACATATAAGGAGATGACTTAGCATCTAATTTATGCCTTTTCTGTTTAGGCGTATGGACATAAGCAATAGAACCAAATATCCGTAAATGATGTAAATTCGGTTTCCTACCAGACCAAGCCTCTTCTGGAGTGATAGCCTTGAGAGCTTTGGTAGGAGTCTGATTAAGAATATAAGTTGCACAAAACATGGCTTCAGCCCAAAATTTATAATGCAAATTCTTAGCATGCAACATGCTTCGAGCCATTTCAAAAATGGTCTGATGCTTTCTTTCCGCTACACCATTTTGTTGTGGTGTATAAGGAATAGTAAGCTCGTGCTTAATTCCACACGATTTCAAATAAGAATGAAAAGCATTATTCACATATTCCTTCCCATTATCAGTTCTAAGAATTTTAAGTTTATACCCAGATTGCCTTTCAACATATAACTGAAATTCAATAAATATATCAAGAACTTGATCCTTGCTATGCAAAAAATAGATCCAAGTTCGTCTAGAAAAATCATCAACAAAGGTAAGTGCATACCGAGAACCTTGGATGGAGGTATTCTCCATGGGACCCAAAAGATCACTATGGACAAGATGCAACTTATGAGTTGCTCGCCATGATTTTCCACTTGGAAAGGGCTCCCTATGCATCTTACCACTCATACAACCTGTACAGGCAATCTTGGAAGGAATAATGTTAGGCAAGCCATCAACCATATTATGCTTTTGCATGAAAGTAATATAATCAGAATTTAAATGACCAAGTCTTTCATGCCATATATTGAAATCAATAGAAGTATGTAAAGAATATCGTGAAGTAGCAAATTCATGGAATTTAAACAAATTTTCATTATCCATTTTAGCATGAGCAATCACTTTGAGGGTTTGAGGATCTATAATATAACATGTATCTTTGTAGAACTCAACTTTATAGTTCTGACATAGCTGTGAAACAGAAAGTAGATTAGTTTTCAAGTCAGGTACATATAAAACATCATGCAATTTACCATTAGTAATAGTAACATCACCTAGTCCTTCAACTTTACAAGTCTGATTATTAGCTAACTGAATAGGAATGTTAGCAATATCAGGCTGTAAGGAATCAAAAATTTCTTTATGAGAAGTGACATGTTGTGATGCACCGCTATCAACAATCCAGTCTAAAGGTTTACAAAGATTAAAGCTACAAGTAAAAGCATGACGAGGATTAGAACTGGTTGAATTACCTTTTCTATGGTTTGAGGTTTGATGATTGGTACTATGATTCATAGGTTTTTTATCATTTTGTTTTTTAAAACAGTTATTGACAAGGTGACCATCTTTGCCACAATAAGAACAATGAGGTTTGGAATTGGAATGGTTCCTTAGATTATTAGTATTACGAGTATTATTAGGATGATGGGTATTATTATATTTGGGATGAAATTTATTGTTGGTGTTATGTGAATTAGAATTAGATTGTTTGTAATTATGATTATTGGAACGAAAATTATTAGTTGAATTTCTAGACACAAATGCATGTTCAGTTGATTTGAGAGTACCAAACTGAATTAGCTTAGCTTCTTCCTGTCTTAATAAAGTTTGAAAAATAACATAAGTTAACTGAGAAGTTAAAGTAGGAATAGCAAGCTGTGCATGAATATTGGTTATAAACTGTTGAAATTGTCTAGGAAGACATTTTTTAAGAATAAGATGGATTAAACGAATGTCCTCTAATTGAACACCTAAAGCCATAATTTGACTTTTAAGAGAATCAAATTTTAAGAGGAATTCATCCATACCTTTAAAATCTGCATACCTGAGATCTTCGAGTTGATCTTGCAATTGTATTTTGCAGTATTTATCGCCACTGTCATACTTGGTTTTCAAGATGGACCATGCATCATGAGCTTTAGAACAGTGAGCAATTAAGACATATAAATCTGGAATAATAGAAATACCAATTAACCCTAAAGCTTCTTCGTTTTTAGCTTTCCAAGTATCTTTCTCGTCTTGAGTAGCCGCTGAACTGGGCTCAAGAGAAGGGTCAGTGGCTATTTCGAAGAGATGTTTAAAACAAAAAATAAATGAGATATGAGTTTTCCAAGAATGATAATTAGAATAATTAAGTTTGATTTCTAGAATTAATGTTGACATGATTAGGAAAAAAAATTCTTCGCTTTTTGAAAAAAAAAAAAAAATGCCCTTAATTTGAAAATCAGATGGATTGGAAAAAAAATGTTGTTAAATGAGAGAGAAAAAAAAAAAATTAAATTTTATTAATTGAAAAAAAACAATTAGTTTTTTTGTTTTTTTTTTATATAAGATTAAGAATATTTTCTTTTAATTTTAACTAATTGTGATAGAGAAAATTAAAAATTAATTTATTAAACAATTAAAAAATTAATATAATAGAAGTTGGATTAGTTTTAGTTAAAACAAAATTGTAAAACAAAGAGGGGGAAACTTTTTTTTTTAAAAGTTGAAAGGGGAGGGAAGCGGTCGGTGGCTGCCGCATGGCAAAAGGAGGGTCGTGGTCGGTGGTTGCCGCGTGGCGGGAGCGGCCGAGGTCGATGGTCGTCGCGTGGTGGGAGCGGCGGAAGCGGTGGTTAGGGTTTAAAAATGCAACCAGAGTGGGGAGCGGCGTAAGAGTGTGCGGCGGTTGCGCGCGGCAAGGGTCGCAGAGTTGCAGAGCTATACTGGCGGCGGCAGTGTAAGTTTGAACCGGCGGCGGTGGCGGCGCGAGTCTGCAACGGCGGTGTTTGCGCGCGGCGGTGCGAGTCGGGAGCGGCGGCGCTTGCGCGCAGAGAAATGGGAATAGTGCCGTCGGCGGCAGTTGCGCGCTGAGGCACGGGGTGGCGCGTGGGTGGCGCGGCCGCCCAACTAAAATAAAAGAATGTTTTTATTTTATATATAAAAAAAACTTTGCACTATGTTTTTAAAAAAAGGCACAATATAGTAAAATATATTATTTTTTTTCTAAAGAAATTTTTTTTTTTTTTATAAATGAAGTAAGAAAAAGTAGAGAGATAAAAAGCTTTACTAATGTAATATGTTTTGTTTTGGCGGCATGCCGTCCAAAACAAACCAAAAAAAAACTTTAAAAAAATTAAAATTTACTAAGAAAACCCTTTGGCGGCAAGCCTTCCAAAGAGGGTTAGTGAAAAATATGAAGCTTTACAAGAAAACCCTTTGGCGGCAAGCCTTCCAAAGAGGGTTAGTGAAAAATATGAAGCTTTACAAGAAAACCCTTTGGCGGCAAGCCTTCCAAAGAGGGTTAGTAAAAAAAAATGAAGCTTGCATGCACAAGATTAGTTAAAAAGAGCTAAAATCACAACACAATCTTCTTCTCTCAATAACATCTCCAAATAAGGTGTGCTCCAATGAATGGCAACCTTCACCACAAAACTTAAAACAAGGATTAGATAACCAAGCTCTGATACCATGTAAGAAATGATAATGTTGAGCAAGGAACGAGAAACAATCCAAGTAAGTTAAGTGTGAAACAATGTTACCATAAGATAAGCAATTCCAAGAGTATACACCAAGATGGTTCAACAATGGAGACAAGGATTTATAAGGGGAAAGCAAAGAAAACCCCTTGTGAGTTATTATGAATGAAGGAAAATGCCTAAAGAAGAGAGAGAGAGAGAGAGAGTGTTGGAGCAAAGGTAGCTCAATACAATAACATCAAGTGCTTAGAGTGGTATGTAGTTGTGAAGAAAGAAGGAGGAGCATCTCTTATATAGAGATGAGGGAGGAGTTGCATTTGTAACTCCCATTTCTATGAATGCCACATTCATAATAGGTGTGTGCAAAGTTTCACAATCCTCTTAAGGAGGATAAACTAAATAAAGAAATAAACAAGAGTTGTCCTTACATGTGGAATAAAGGACAAACAATGACATGTCCTCCACATGTGTACAAGTGGACAAACTACATGTAGGGACCCTTGGAATATCCCAATTAAAATATATCCAAGGAAAGATTAACCTTTCTAACAAGATCCCTAATTGAGCTACTATGATGCATAGGAGGGTGACCATCCCATGAATCTTCCTAAAACAAAGCCTTGTCACCTTTACCTACAACCCAAGTCAAGTACTTTGAAATCAAATGTTGACATTTTAGCATAAAATTCCAATATTTTGACCCTTTCAAGGGATGTTTCATCCAAAAGATTGATAGAGGATCCTCCTCATTTAAGTATTTATTGTATATTATCTTGGCCCATTTGTGATCTCTATCCTTATATAGATGCCAAATAAGTTTTTCCCCTAGTGCTTTGTTTTTCCATTGTAGATTCTTGATCCCTAACCCACCCAAATACTTGGGTTTGCAGATTTTCTCCCATTTAATGAGTGCTAATTTTTTGTCCTCTTCACTATCTTTCCAAAGAAAATTCCACCTTTTGGTTTCAAATTTAAGGAGGTTCTGTTTGGATAGAGGCAAGCAAGATAATGGGAAGGTCGAGATGGTAGAAATACTAATATGATCTTAGTGCATTTTTCGGCCTTTGTTAGCCATCCATCCTTTCAACAACTAAGTTTGGCATCCATTTTTTCAGAGATATTACACCACACCTTGCTGGATTTCATTCATTTTTCTAGAGCAATTCCCAGGTACTTGTAAGGGAATTGACCTTTTTTGTATCCCATGATTTTGCAGATCTATTGCTCCAAAGCTGGTTTTGTATTCATAAAGTAAATCTCAGATTTGAGTTCATTAACTTTTTGACTAGAAGCTTCCATATATTCTTTAATGATGGATTTAAGACCCAAAGCCTCCTCTATCCTACTTGTACCTGGAAATATAGTGTCATTAGCGTATTGTTGGTGAGTAATATTAAGTACATTTCTAGTGATCGTAATACCTAATTTTTTTGCCTATTATAAGCATCGGTTACTACTCTCCCAAATGCTTCAGCCATGATGATATAAAGGGAGGGGGATAAAGGATCTCCTTACCTAATGCCTCTAGATATATCAAAGTAGCCTTCCAGTGTTCTGTTAATAAGAATCAAGATTTTGGCAATAGATATGAATTTGTAGATAAGGTTGATCAATTGATGAGAGAAGCCAAAAGCATCCAAAACCTTACAAAGGAATCTCCAATCAACCATATCGTATGCTTTTTTAATATCCAATTTCATGAATGCACATGGCTCTTTGTTCATACATGCTGAATGGATTACCTCTTGGATGGTAATAATACCATCTAGGATAGATCTACTTGGCACAAAGCTCGTTTGTTCTTCTAATATAATTTTAGGGAGTATCTCCTTTAACCTATTAGCTAAAATTTTATACACCATGTTGCAAAGCACAATAGGTCTGAAGTCTCCTGGCATTTCAGGTTCTAATTTTTTGGGAATTAGGGTGAGGAATGAATGGTTGATCTCTACTAAAAGAGCACCCCCATTTCTAGATGCTTCAATTGCTTTCCCAAGATCTATGCCTATGATATCCCAACATTTTTTATAGAAGAAAGCTTGGAAGCCATTTGGGCCCAGGGATTTATCTAGATTCATTTCAAAAACCACCTTTTTACTTCTTCCAATGAGATAGGTTTGTTTAGAGCCTTATTATCTTCTTTGGTGACAATTTTAGAATCACTTTAAGTAGCTTGGGTTGTGCTACTCTATTAGACCCTTCGTAGTTGTTTAAAATGTTTTAAAAGTATTTAATGAAGGTATCTGTAATTTCACTTGGTTTACCTATTGTAATACCCAAATGATTCTTAATAGCCATTATTTTGCTCTTAGATCTATTGTATAAAGTGGAATTATGGAAGTATTTCGTGTTCCAATCTCCTTCATCTAACCATTTTTCTCTGGATTTTTGCCTCCAAAAGATTTCCTCTTTGGTTAGAATATGCTCTTGCCTTGCTAATAAGTCTTTTTCTCACATATAATTGTCATTTTCCATTCCTTTCTTAATCACTTCTGAATTTAAGTCTTTTAATTATTTTTCTAAGTCTAATTTTCCTTTAAAAATATTATTAAAGTGCTCCTTATTCCATCTAAGGATTCATTCCTTGAGCATCCTCATTTTGGCAACAAATATGTACATCTCAAATCCTTCAAAATTGTCCTATACACACCATTCTTTGATGTTGTTAATGAAGCTAGAATCTAATAACCACATTTTCTCACATTTAAATGGGTTCCTAGTAGGCTTGTGTGGTTCTGAAAATTTGAATCTGACCGAAAAGTGGGTCTGGGTTCCTAGTAGGCTTGTGTGGTTTTGAGAATTTGAATCTGACCGAAAAGTGGTAAGATCCAGTGATAGGTAGCATGAGAGAGTGGAAATTTAGGTTCTTAGCATCAAGGTCTCCTTTAATTATGAACTTGTCTAGTTTCTCTACTATGTATGCAAAATCTTGTCTCCTATTGTTCCATGTATAAACACCATTACTAATAAGTATATCTATTAAGCTATGAGAATTACACCATACCTTGAAATCCTTAGAAGCTTGCAATAGTTGCTGATTACCACCTATTTTTTCGTTAATATTTAAAGGTGTGTTAAAGTATCCTCCTAATAAGAACAAATTATCTTTAAAATCATTCATGAAAGAGCCAATTTATTTCTAGACTAATTCTTTATCGAGGTTGGAAATAAGCCCATAAATATTAATGAGGATGAATTTGAGGTTAGATTTTAGGCTCTGTACCCAACCACTCATCCAATTATTACTTAAATTAATGATATTTATACCTACCTTCCTAGGATTCCAGAGGATCCCTAACCCCCCTGAAGCCCCTATTGATTCTTGAAATACTAAGTTTCATAATCCTAACCTTTTATCTAATTTAGGAGTTTCTAACTTATTTAGTTTAGTTTCCTGAATGGGAATAATGTTAGAATCAAAGGATTTGAGGTTAGATTTTAATAACCTCTTTCTGCTAGGGGCGTTAAGGCCCCTAGCATTCCATGTCATGATCTTCATTTCTCCTTGAAAAGGCACTTCCCCTTCCCCACATTAAAAATATGATCAATCTTTTGTTGTTCTCTACTATGCCCATCTACTTCTCTAAGTTCTTTTAGTGATCTTCTACCTCTTTTGCTCTTCGTTTTGCCATAGATAGGGGATTTAAGCCCTTCTTGATTCATGTAAATTTCCAACTGATCTAGGTTAGCTTTTGTCATCTTAGTTGTACCAATTTTTCCTTCAGGGCTCCTATCCTTTTCTTCCTGTGCTAGTTCTTTAAGAAGCTGATATACTAGGCTAGAGTAATTCTCAAAGTCTATACTCTGATTCTATTATGCCATTTTTGCTTCCATCTTTGTCCTTTTATTCATGTCCAACATCTTGCTATTTAATCTAAGATTGCCTCAGATTATTATCCTCCTTGTCAATTTTTAATAAACTTTTCCTTAGATCTTCATATGTGTAGTTACTCCCTCCTAATTTGAGGATTTCTTTAATGAGTTCCTCCTTTTTGTGCATCTGTACTATCATCAATATTTTCAACACAAAAGACCTAAACCAGTTGATCAATAAGATGGTTCAACCTATCTTCTTCTAATTTAGATATGCTCAATTCCTCCATTGTTGAATCCAAGATAGTGTCCTTATTCAAAAATTCTTAGAGTTCTTTTAATGGTACCTTATATGTAGTTCTTAAGTTCATCTCTCTACTCTATTGGATGTTGCTAGGTGTGAATGGAGAGCTCTTTGAAGTATTTGGTGTTTGCCAAAATTTGCATAGCTTCATAGATGCCAAAGATGGAGTTTTGTCTGTCCTGACTTGAGCCTAAATGTTCTCCAATTCATTTGTTTCTCCATAATTTCTTCTTCAAAGTTGAATAATAAATGATTCTCCATATCCTCTATAATACTCCCTTCATTATCCCTTTTTGTTTCTGCTTGGTTGCTTCTTGAAATCTTCTCCTACTTAGCACCTTTATTTGCAAGGTTTGAGATAGGTATAGAATGCTTTTTCGAGGCTCCATTTTCTCTTTCTTTATTTACTTGCTGCTACTGAGAAGGAAGAGACTCTCTATTTCCATTCTTACTTGAGTCCTTATTGCTTTTAGATGTTTTCCTTTCCTTTTTTCCTTTCTATTTTTTGTAGGATAGGCCATCAATAACCATATCTATTTTTTTCGTGTAGTTAGTCACTATTATTGATTTAAGTCTTCCTTTATCTGGTGGGGGATCTTCTATCCGTTTGATGCTTGTCTCTTTTGTCTGAAGCAGCTCTATATAGAATACATACTCCTCCTGACCATTTGCTGGAAGATTCTATTTTATGTAATTTTGGTTCCGTTTGTTCTTCATTATTCTCATCCAAGGAAACCTACTTCTGAAATTAGAAGTGAGAGGGAGGGTTTGGGTCTGATCTTGTGGATATCATCTAACTTTACAATTTCAAATATTTTTCCTTCATATATGTGAAAGTTAAGATCATATGAGGCTTTATTAGTAATTACTCTCTTTTGACACTTTGTTGGATGATTAGATTTGGTATTGATAAGCAATTTAACACTATTACAGTAATGAAAAGAGGAATCAATACCTATAACTTCTCCCAGAGCTGATCCTATAGACTTAATAATATCTAATTGAAGCAACTCCGGAGGGAGAGAAGGCATATTAAACCATATAGGAATTATGCAATGCAAATTTTATATGCAAAATTCATGAGACCATTCTATGAATTTGATGCTGTGTCCATTGAAAAGACACTTAGAAATTGAAATAAATTCATTCTTGATAGATTCTTCTTCAAATTGTAAGTAAACAATTCTATCAGAACAGTGAAAAATACTTACCTAATCCTCGCAATTTTCTTCCATTATGTGTGTGTGTGTGTGTACACACACACACACACACACACATGGTTTGTTTTTTTATATATTGATATATGTATTAATAAACATGCATTATTTGCATGTATGTTTTACTACTCACTTACAGACACTTCTTTTAAAGATACACACCCGTACTTATATATTGTTTGTAGGCATTACATATAATTACCCATATACACATTATATATTGTAATAATAGAAAAAACATGTTGTATATATGCATGTGTGTAAACATATAATACATGTTATATATTATATGTTTACATAAAATACTTTTAATAATAATATAATTGTTTAACCATGCTTAGATTTCTATTTTATTTTTAGGTTTGGTTAGTTGTGACTTCCTTTCTTCCTATCTTTTTCTTCTGCCTTTTGATTTGATATTTACTTATCCACAATTTTTAACATCTAATTTATTTATTTCTCTTTTTCTCACTTTTACTTCTCTTGTTCTTTCTTTCTATTCTATTTGTGGGAGTTTGGTCCTTGTGGTTTCTTATCTATTATTTTATTTCTAACCTTGATGTGCATGCAATCTCTCTTCCCTTGGTCCCTATATCTTTTGTTCGGTCAACATCTACAAGTCACTTTGTTTTCCATCTCTTGCTCTCTTGCATCTTGATGATGGATCACATAGTGTGTTTTAAAATGTTGATGGTAAAAATCTTTACACAATTGAATCTAGAATCAAATCAATGTAATTTTTCTTATTGTCTTGCTAAAATAGATATGAATAGTGTTTTTTTATATAGGTTGGTCCTTATTTCTATAAGACATAAAGTTAATATCTTTTGATTATCTCTTGTTATTATTTGTTGGAAATGTTTTAGAATAACTGAGAGGGGGGGTAGGGGGGGTGTGAATCAGTTATCCAAGGTCTAAAATGTCCCAATAATACTTTTTCACTAATTATAGTAAGCACATTAAACTACTCATCCATCCAAGCTTAAAACAACCATCTTAGCAAGTTACAACAAATCAACATACAGGAATAAAACATGCAAGATCAACAAATGACACAGTGATTTATGTGGTAACCCAATTTGGAAAAAAACCACCAGTAACATGCTACTCAATTCTCACTTTTTTGAAGTGATACCTTGTTAAAAGCCTTCCCTGTTAAAGGCTTACAACACACTATTAAATGTGACCTTGTTAGAAGATTTCACCATACTGTTAGGAATGGACCTAGTCAAAGGACTTTGGAACATTCACTTGGAATGTCACCTTGCTAAAAGATTTACAACATGGCTATTAAACCAGCCTAAGTCCATAGGATTTATACTAATTATTACAATTGCTAGAAAGCAACAATAAGAGCTTTTGATCTGATACAACTCACAACATATCTTGCAGATCACACTTCAGTTCAATCCTTTGCTTGGCTTCAATCACTGTGGCTCTAGCAGCTTGTCTTACTTTCAAACTTCATCTCCTTGAGTCTTCTTGCTCATCATACCAATGCAATAATCCATGTGGTCATCTATTGAAATAGAGTTTCTATGCTCTCTTCCTCCTTAGCACCTTCTTCAGCACTTTATGCTTTCATGCTTGACAATCTCTTTTTTTTGCTTTGTGACCTTATGACTCCTTAAATAGAAATTTGAAATACTTTTCCCACTTGATTCTCCCTCTCCAACTTTAGGGTTTCCATAGATTAATTAGGATACAATGTATCTATCCCATATCTCGCTTTTATCTAGAACCTTCATCTAGAATCCAATTGTATTCGCCAAAAACATTTTACATAGTGTTTTGTGCCTACTAGCTCATCATTCTTATCTTCTATCTAGTTCACAAAATTCTAGATAACAACCATGTCAGTTCAAATCTGGTGAATCTTTGACTTTTCAAAATAATGCAGCAGTTCAGCACTTGATATTTCTGATGCTCGACACATGAACACAACTTAGCACTTGATCTTCACTCGGCACTTGATCTTTACTCAGCACTTGATCTTCACTTGGCACTTGATCTTTACTCGGCACTTGATCTTCACTCGACACTTGATCTTTACTCGACACTTGCTCTTCACTTGGCACTTGATCTTTACTCGGCACTTGATCTTCACTTGGCACTTGATCTTTACTCGGCTCTTGATCTTCACTTGGCACTTGATTTTTACTCGGCACTTGATCTTCAAGCATATTGTCAATACATCACTTTATCATTGTCTTAACTGATCTTTGCACTTCATTCCAAAACCATAACTCAACCTTTCCCTTAGGTTCTTTTGTTACATCTGATTGATCTCTCATCAATCAACTAAGTGATAGTGCTTGGATCTTATAAGCAATTTCCATTCTAGCAAATAGCAGGTTTGACATCAGTGACAAAATAATGATTGAACACATTCTGTAGGAACAATATCTTTCATACAATGATCTATTTCAATCAGATTACAACAATCTCCCTCTTTGGCATTGATGGAAAACCAAACTGATCAACCAAACCAAAATTGACTAATCAACCAAGTTAACAAAATTTTAACTAGGCTAAAATAGTAAGTCAAATGCCAAAAAGAAAACTTGTTGACTTTTATATTTCCCTTTGATCTTATTCCTTCTGAACTATCTTTTGTTGAGTCTCCTGAGCTGTTCCTTTTGAGATCTGATTAGTGTCTGCTATTCCTCTATTTTAGGAATAATTTCACCAATTTTGGCTATTTTCTCCCTCTTTAATCAGTTCCTTCTATTTTATCCTTTCTCCCTCTTTCTTTTCTTTGATCAGTTTATGCTATTTCTCCCTCTTTGAAAATAATGCCAAAGACATGTTATTTCACCATCTTATCATGCAATTGTAGCTTTTTACAAGAACTTCCAATATCTCCCTCTACCACCTTGCTTGTGACTTGTTTGTAATGTCAATACTTTTATTACTTTAGGCTAAACCTAAAGTAAGTTCCCTCTGCATCAACTTATATCATCTAATCAATCAACTTATTTGATGCAAGGCAGTCTTGTTGTTACTTAAGCAGCCTTGGTTAGGGGTATCACCCCTAACTTACTTCTAAGATATTCAAATGTATCTTTAGGTAATGGTTTTGTGAAGATGTCATCAATTTTTTCTTTTGTATTGATATATTCCATCTTCACTTGCTTGTCTTCCACCAATTCTCTTACATAGTGATACTTGATTGCAATATGCTTTTTTTTGGCATGCATCATAGGGTTCTTTGATATGTTGATAGCACTTGTGTTATCACAATAAAGTATCACAGGTTCAGTTATTTCTTCCTTAATTCCTTTCAACAGATGCTTGATCCACACAATATTTGTACAATTTATAGTAGCAGCAACATACTTAGCTTCTAATGTGGATTGTGATGTACAACTTTTTTTTTACTAGTCCAAGAGACTAATATTTTTCCTAAGAAAAGTGCTCCTCCACTTGTGTTTTTTCTATCATCTATGTTACCTCCCCAATCTGCATCAGTGTAGGCCTTTAAATCAAATTTTTTAGTCCTCTTGTAGTACAAACCAAAATCTTTTGTACCTTTTAGATACCTCATTATTCTCTTGAAAGCTATAAGATGATTTTCATTTGGGTTTGCAAAAAATTTGCCACTATTCCAACAGATAAAGCAATATCTGGTCTACTGTGTACAACATATTGTAGTTTTCCAATCATGGATCTGTACATTTTCTTATTTACTTCAGTTGAATCATCATTCTTAGATAACTTCTGTCATGTTGTCATTGGTGTACTTACTATTTTTGATTCATCTAAACCAAATTTTTTGAGTATTTCCTTGATATATTTTGACTAGGTTACAAATATACCATGTTTTAATTAATGTACTTGCAATCCAACAAAAAATTTGATCTCTCCAAACATTAACATCTCAAATTCATGTTTCTTCTAATTAGCAAAATCTTTACATTGAGCATCTTTTCCTCCAAATATTATATCATCAACAAAGATCTCAGTTATCAAAACATCTACACCTTTCCCATCCTTGATATACAGATTGTTGTTGTCAACTATTTTCTCAAATCCTATCTTGACAAGATATTTGTGAAGTCTCTCATACCATGCCCTAGGTGCTTGTTTCAAACCATAGAGTGTTTTATGTAGTTTACAAACCATATCCATGTTGTTCTCATCAACAAATCGCTCTAGTTGTTCAATATAGACTTCCTCTTCCAATATACCATTCAGAAAAAGTAGACTTTACATCCATCTGATAGACTTTAAAATCTTTATATTCATCATATGCAAGTAAAGTTCTTACTCCTTCCATTCTAGCAGTAGGGGCAAATGTTTCCCCATAGTCTAGTTCTTCTTCTTGAGCATAACCCTTACATACTAGTCTGGATTTGTTTCTAGTAATATCACCATTCTCATCTAGCTTGTTTCTGAATACCCACTTGGTGCCAATCACATTCTTGTTAGCTAGTTTGGGAACCAAACTCTAGGTTTTGTTCTTCTTTATTTGATCAATCTCTTCTTCCATAGCTTTATACCAGTCACCATCTTGCAATGCATCATACACTGTTTTAGGTTCAAATTTTCTTAACAGACATGATTCATTTCTTAGTCTATTCCTTGTCATAGGTCTTGCATCTTTGTCACCAATTATCTATTCAGCAGGATGATGGGTATGTGTAGGATCATGATGTACCAAACTATGGCCTTAAGTGGCAGTGAAAAATCAGCAAATCAGGTTTATGTCAACTTGACACATAATTTTGAAGTGGTTATAGACTTTATATCAAAATTTTGTAAGAAAATAATTTGTAAGAAATTGAATGTAGTTTCTAAACTACTAGGCCTTATAAGGAGAAAAAATAATTAATTGGTCAAAAGTTTGAATTTTAATGCAGTACTAAGAAAATTTTAGGGCGAAAATAAAAAGTAGGTGTATGTCTGACCACCTTAATCAAAATCAAATCATAATATTTTTTTAATATAATTATAGATATGAAAAGTAGACTCATGCTTGGATGTGACGCATATTTTTCGGTATTTTTATTCCAAATAAATAATTAAATATAAATTTTCTACCAAAACTTTTTCAGAAATAAAAAAGTCCAGTGTTTGACCACCCTAACTAATAAATTTTTTTACCAAATTTAAATTATTTTTTTTCTTATACTAGCCGAAGTATAGAATTTGACGCAACTTTTAGATTTAAAAAATGTTATACCATTTGAAAGTTATAGCTATTTTTCAATCAGTATGTCAATCAGCACTTTACAATTATCTTCATTGATAATTAACTAATAAATACTTATCGAACTCAAAATTTGACAGAAATTATATTGATGGAATCTAGAGAGCGATATTAAAAGACTCTTTTCATTTTATTCAATTTTGATCAAAATAACATTGTCAGAGGGCTACCCGAAGTCTGAGTATCACTAAAACCCTCTTCAAACACGTCTTTTGGGTTGACCGGGTAGGCTTGGTAAATACCAAGCCTAAGTGGATATCCGATTTGAGTCAGATATTCGATGAAATGTCCCTTTCTCTAATTTTATATGATATTTCAATCCTCTAATCAGATCTTTAAGATCAAACAACCAAACTTTCAAAGATCCACCAATTTCTCAATAAACCCCAAATCGAGTATGTTGGAAATAGTGGCAAAAAATTCATAGCTTCACATATTATTAGTAAATCTGAAAGTGGACATTTTTATAAAAAAATTCAGCAGAATAACAGCCTACAAAATGACATTTTCATATCTGTATAACATTTACACAATAGCTCCCAAATGGAGGATAAAAACAATGCTCATCGAGCTCTCGAAAATAACATAGAATAGCCTAGAAACACCACAAAAACACGAATAATCTATCATAGAAGTATATTCATGACCAAATACATATATTTGGCTCTATTTTAACATCTAAAAGTCTATAATACAGCAGCAATCCAAACTGATATGGAATACTCAATCGAAAACACCAAACTCTTACAGAAAACACACCCAAAAACTCACAAATCTGCATTGTTCAGCACAAAGGCAAACTCTGCATGAGCATGCACATGGAATGGCTTCAAACTCCCATCCTTAGCCTTCCTAAAAACCTGAAAACTCCCATTCTTGGGTCTCATTCTCCATAGGTTTGGCAGCCTCTGAAGAACAACAAAGCAAAGCGCAAAAATCAAGTTCTGGAATCAGCCCAAAATGCCTCCAAACCCCTTAAAAGAGGGCATAACCCTAACTCACATCCAAGAGGGGTTAATAAAACATATTTTAATAATAATCTTCATTTATTAGTCCATTAGCTTCCAAAGATTATCCCCTTTTTCCAAAACTTCACCTTTTTAGGTCTGCCTGCCTTAGCAAAGATCATTATTTTTAATTATTTGAAAAGGGGACATGATAAGTCCTCCCCTTCCAAATATTGCTTGTCCTCAAGCAATGGCTAAACAATAAACCAATCAATCCACCTGGATCCCAAATGTAGCCATGAACTATACTATTTTCAATTAACACAAGCTCCTGCAATATCCTCTGCAATATAACCATGAGGAATCTATAATCAAACTAACAATTACAGCTCAACCAAACTCCAAAGTCACAACTTCCACAATCAGAAACCCACGAGAAACAAACTCTTAGAACATCAAAAATCAAGTAAAGTGGACAAATCAAACTACCAACAAAGTAAATACCATCAACGCATCCCACTAGCCTATACAGAATGTACAATCCAACTCTGCAACAATGGTGAATGCTCCCGAATGAAACTATACCAAGTGTGGAGAATCCACACATTGTACAACTCTTGCACTCAACACAACTCTGCAAATCACTAGCCACTATCTCATAACCATAACTCCCATGCACCCTTGATGGTGAAAAGCCATCACAAGATAAACAGCAAAAAATGGAAACCAAACCAAGTTTGTTTGCCATCAACTCCTCAACACAAGGATCAAATGCTAACTGATGTACATACCCTATAATATAATGTTGATAAAAAAAACCAACCTCATTCAACAGCTCACCATGAACAAGTGATACAACCCAGTGTGATTGATCACCAGCTAAGTCAGGAGATGTCATAGCCAAAGGAGTAGAATCAATAACAAAACCTGCTAAAGCATTACTCCAAAACTCCTGCTCTAAGTCATGTATTATCCAGCTGTCAACTGCAAGACCTATCGCCATGTTGTGCCCATCACAACTCTCATCCCGAGGCATCAAACTATCCCATAACTGATGATAAGCACTAGGAACCAAAGTACATCTATGTATCATCATCTCATCACCATGGTCATCAAAGGTGAATTGATGAGCATACCTAACAATGTAATGTCAATAAAATGCACCAATCTCAGTCAATGGCTCAGATTGCAATCTAGATGTAACTAACTGCAATTGATCACTAACCAAGTTGGAACTGACTGCTACCTCTGAAGAGATCACCAAGGGAGTAGTATTACTAGTAGGAACCATGCCAACTGTCGGCTCACCAACATCACACATGGTCTTTGATACATCATCTCTAGTCTTCATGCCATTAGTACTAGAGGTCACCACCATGTCAAGCATACCACAACAATCTGTTGTAGCATCCAACTCAACTGAACTTGACTCTAGTGGGGAAAAACCTGATATGCCAATGTTAGTATCAAGGATGGATGCATCCCCATCTCCATTATCTTTAACAATCTTGACCATTGACATCCTCGGATCACCAGAGACCATAGCTTGTGACTGTATAGAATCTAGTAAAGGCTGTAGTTTCTCTAACTCCATGGTCACCTCAGCCAAATGAAACTATGACTCCTTGAAAGCCAACTATGTACTCTCAATAATCTCAGAAGTCACCTCAAGCTACTGAGTAAGCTCACTCACCTCATCTTCCTTGGCCAACAATGCATCGTATGTTGTACTGCCCCACTCCATAAGATAATCTCTATCAGCTACCAACTGCATATAATCCTGTCTCAGAATCTGGATAGCCTCTCATAAAGAGTGGAACTCTGTCAAGGAAAGATAACTGCCTCCCTGCTCATCACTAGTAGGAGAACCCCATCCATAAATGGCTAACAACTGACGAGTAGCATCAAAATGCTGGCAAGCGATAGCAATGTCTTGCTCACTAACTCTCAACTGATTAGACACATGATGGCACTGGCTAGACTATCTCCTACAAACCTCCTCTGATGCATTGTCTAAAGGAGTATCCTCAAAGTTACTAGTCTCTAGAGTATTACCATCCATATCCTGTGAATCAACTCCAAAGCTCATATCAACATATGGAGTATCAAAAATTGTAGCACTGATGTCTAACTCCTCTGTACCAAAAGAAACTACCAAGGAAACTAAGTCTTCAAAACTACCCACTGCATCATCCTGGATGTCATCAATGCCAATATGATCCTGGGACTCATCTATACACACTGCCAAATATGAAAGATCATCAACACATTCCAGCAAGTATGGTCAACTAGATATATGAATAAAGCCCAACACTGGTGTATAAAAACTAATACCAGCATCGGACAAGCTGCTGGCACGAGAAAAGACAACACCGTGCAATCTGCTAATCAAATCCGTGATAGCACCCAAACAAACACTTCTACTAAAAAGGGTTAAAGATCTCCAGTCAACTGAATCCCAAATGCCAATATAACAATCTTGAGTCCATATCTGTAAACTAGAATCAGCTGGTAACTCAAGAAAACTCTACACCTAAGTAGTATGACCAATACCAACTAACTCCACATACCTGTCATTATGAGATAATGAAGTCACAATGCTGTCTTTGTTCACTTTCAGCTAGCTGGACAAATCATGTGAAGTACTACCAACCTCAACCTCATGTGTCGAAGCATCTAACTGTGCCTGGTACTCTTTCTCAACAAAGTCACGAATTCTCAATGTCTGCTCATCTCTACCAGGTATCTCACCATTATGCACAACAACATCCTCATAATCATCATCTGAGCCCACTACGTTGTAGTCACTACCTATTGTAACTATACCATCTTGAATACCTGTGACATCACCCTTTGATGACCTGTATACAATTATCTCAATTTGAGTATCAATTTGACCATTACTATCAATCTGCGTAATATCCTTTCTCACTACCTCCTGTGACAGAGTAGAATCTGAGACCTCAGCCTGGCTATAAGCTAGTTTCTCAAACTCCTCATGCAAGTTCTTGGTAATTGTGTCATCTACCCTATGAGAAAATCTGCCAAATAGAAATCCAGTCAACTTATCCACCTTAGTTGGGTCAGACAACATGTCATTCATTATACGGTGGTGCTCAACCAACTGTTCAGACATGTCATGGCTTACTTTTCTAATTTTATCTCGAATGTCTAAATAACCATCCTTTCTACTGTTCTGACTCTGGATATCAATTGTTCAAGATCGTGTCCTCTAAGACTCTGTACTATACCTATCCATTCTAGATAAAGTAGAGTGTAACCCCAATAGGTTATAACTTCTTCAAACACCAAGAACTAACATGCAATTGATTAGAAGTAGCATGCAACCATAGATTTTGACATGTAGCTGATTAGAAGCAACATGCAACCACCAAATTCACCAAGGACTAACATGCAAATGATTAAAAGTAGAATGCAATCATAGATTTTGACATGCAACTGATTAGAAGAAACATGCAACCACCAAATTCACCAAGAACTAACATGCAAATGATTAGAAGTAGCATGCAACCATAAATTTTGACATGCAAGATTTGGGTAGTTGTCAAAACTGACATGCAAACTTCTACAAACCCTCAGGCTGGCAAGATCATAGCTCTGATACCACTGAAATTTCCCTTTCTCTGATTTTATATGATATTTCAAGCCACTAATCAGATCTTTAAGATCAAACAACCAAACTTTCAAAGATCCACCAATTTTCTAATAAACCCCAAATCGAGTATGTCAGAAATAGTGCCAAAAACTTTACAGCTTCACATATTATTAGTAAATCTGAAAGTGGACATTTTTATAAAAAATTTCAGCAGCATAACAGCCTACAAAATGAAATTTTCATATCTGTATAACATTTACACAACAACTCCCAAATGGAGGATAAAAACAATGCTCATCGGGCTCCTAAAAACAACATAGAATAGCCCAGAAACACCTCAAAAATATTAATAATCTATCATAGAAGTATAATCATGACCAAATACATATATTTGGATCTATTTTAACATCTAAAAGTCTAAAATACAGCAGCAACCCAAACTGATATGAAATACTCAACCGAAAACACCAAACTCTTACAAAAAAACACACCCTAAAACCCACAAATTTGCACTATTCAGCACAAAGGAAAACTCTGCATGAGCATGCACATGGAATGGATTCAAACTCCCGTCCTTAGCCTTCTTGGAAACCTGAAAATTCCCATTCTTGGGTCTCCTTCTCCATAGGTTTGGCAGCCTCTGAAGAACAACAAAGCAATGCGCAAAAATCAAGTTCTGGAATCAGCCCAAAATGCCTCCAAACCCCTTAAAAGAGGGCATAACCCTAACTCACGTCCAAGAGGGGTTAATAAAACATATTTTAATAATAATCTTCATTTATTAGTCCATTAGCTTCCAAAGATTATCCCCTTTATCAAAAATTTCACCTTTTTGGGTCTGCCTGCCTTAGCAAAGATTATTATTTTTAATTATTTGAAAAGGGGACATGACATTCGATTATAAATCCGATATTCGATATGTTGAGATTGGAAAATTCAAAATTCCAACCCATTTTGGAGGGAAAATTGGATTTAAACATCATAGCTTATTATTTATAAATTATTTCACTTATATTACTATGTAAAGACGTATTTTAATACTATATATATATATATATATATATATTAATGTAATGTAAAGATATAAAATATAATCTAGCAATATATAATAATATATTATGTTAAACTTATTACATTCTATAAATATAATTTATATTATTATTATTTTTACTAATTATAATAACGTAATTTTTATATATATATATAATACGTATTATATATTATAATATTAATATGTATAATAATATTATATATATATACTAATGTAATATATTAAATATAAATATATAATATGTATTATAATTATATATATATGTATGTATGTATGTATGTATGTTATTAATATATATAATAACGTCATAGGTATATTATATATGTTAATAATATACATATATATTTTATATTAAATATGTATACATATTAATATATATGAATCAAAGGGGGTCATAGGTCAACCATTGACCCCCTTTGATGCATTAACGATGACATATGTCCTTAGGGGTCCTAGGAGCCCTAGGGACATATTACAATGGTTAATCTGGGTCAAAGGGGGTCATAGGGTGACCTATGACCCCTTTTCACCCATTAAATGACGATATATGTCTCTACGGGTCCTAGGACCCCAAGGGACATATTTGAATCATTCATATGGGTCAAAAGGAGTCATAGGGTGACCTATGACCCCCTTTGACCCATTAAACAATGACATATGTCTCTAGGGGTCCTAGAACCCCTAGGGACATATTCGAATGGGTAATATGGGTCAAAAGCAGTCATAGCTCCCTTTGACCCATTAAATGACACCATATGTCCCTAGGGGTTCAGGGTTCTAGGACCCCTAGGGACATATTCGAATGGGTAATATGGGTCAAAAGGGGTCATGGGGTGACCTATGACTCTCTTTGACCCATTAAACGACGACATATGTCTCTAGGGGTCCTAGAACCCCTAGGGACATATTCGAATGGGTAATATGGGTCAAAGGGGGTCATTGGGTGACCTATGACCCCTTTTGACCCATTAAACGATAACATATGTTGCTAGGGGTCCTCAGACCCCTAAGAACATATTCTTTCATATGGCTCAAGGGGGTCATAGGTCCCTTTGACCCATTAAATGACGACATATGTCTCTAGGGGTCCTAGAACCCCTAGAGACATTTTGAATTGTTCATATGGGTCAAAGGGGGTCATAGGTCACCCTATGACCCCCTTGACCCATATGAACGATTTGAATATGGTTGGCATATGTCATTAGGGGTCCTAGAACCCCTAGGGACATATTCAAATTGTTCATATAGGTCAAAGGGGGTCATAGGGTGACCTATGACCCCTTTTGACTCATTAAATGATGACATATGTCTCTGGGGGTCCTATAACCCCTAGGGACATATTCAAATCGTTCATATGGGTCAAAGGGGGTCATAGGGTGACCTATGACCCCTTTTGACCCATTAAACGATGACATATGTCCTTAGGGGTCCTGAAATCCCTAAGGACATATTTGAATCATTCATATGGGTCAAAGGGGGTCATAGGGTGACCTATGACCCCCTTTGACCCATTAAACGATGACATATGTCTCTAGGGGTCCTAGAACACCTAAGGACATATTTGAATTGTTCATATGGGTCAAAGGGGGTCATAGGGTGACTTATTACTTTCTTTGACCGATTAAATGATGACATATATCCCTAGGGGTCATAATACGCCTAAGGACATATTCAAATTGTTCAAATTGGTCAAAGGGGGTCATAGGGTGACTTATGACCCCATTTGACCCATTAAATGACAACATATGTCCCTAGGGGTCCTAAGACCCCTAGGGACATATTCGAATGGGCCATATGGGTCAAAGGGGGTCATAGGGTGACTTATGACCCCCTTTGACCCATTAAATGATAACACATGTCCCTAGGGGTTCTAGTACCCCTAAGGACATATTTGAGTCGTTCATATGGGTCAAAGGTGGTCATAGGGTGACCTATGACCCCCTTTGACCCATTAAACGATGACATATGTCCCTAGGGGTCCTAAGAATCTTAGGGACATATTCAAATCATTCTTATGGGTCAAAGGGGGTCATAGGGTGACCTATGACTCCCTTTGACCTATTAAACGATGACATATGTCCCTAGGAGTCATGAGACCCCTAAGGAAATATTTGAATCGTTCATATGGGTCAAAAGGAGACATAGGGTGACCTATGACCCCCTTTGACCCATTAAACAACAACATATGTCCCTAAGGGTCCTAGGACCCCTAGGAACATATTCGAATGGACCATATGGGTCAAAGGGGGTCATAGGGTGACTTATGACCCCATTTGACCCATTGAATGATGACATATGTCTCTAGGGGTCATACGACCCTTAGGGACATATTCGAATCGTTCATATGGCTCAAAGGGGGTCATAGGGTGACCTATGACCCCCTTTGACCCATTAAATGATGACATATGTCCCTAGGGGTCCTAAGAACCCTAGTGACATATTTGAATCATTCTTATAGGTCAAAGGGGGTCATAAGGTGATCTATCACCTCCTTTGACCCATTAAACGATGACATACGTTCTTAGGGGTCCTAGCACCCATAGGGACATATTCGAATCATTCATATAGGTCAAAGGGGGTCATAGAGTGACCTATGACCCCCTTTGACCCATTAAATGACAATATATGTCCCTAAGGGTCCTAGGACCCATAGGGACATATTCGAATCGTTCATATGGGTCAAAGGCAAATCATTCATATGGGGCAAAGGGGGTCATAGGGTGACCTATGACTCCCTTTGACCCATTAAACAATGACATATCTCCCTAAGGGTCCTAGGACCCCTAAGAACATATTCAAATCATTCCTATGGGTCAAAGGGGGTCATAGGGTGACCTATGACCCCCTTTGACCCATTAAACGATGACATATGTCTCTAGTGGTCATAGGACCCATAGGGACATATTCAAATCCTTCATATGGGTCAAAGGGGGTCATAGGGTGACCTATGACCCCCTTTGACCCATTAAATGATGACATATGTCCCTAGGGGTCCTAGGACCCCTAGGGACATATTCGAATTGTTCCTATGGGTCAAAGGGGGTCATAGGGTGACCTATGACCCCTTTTGACCCAGTAATCAACGACATATGTCCCTAGGGGTCCTAGGACCCCTAGGGACATATTCGAATGGGTCATATGGGTCAAAGGGGCTCATAGAGTGACTTATGACCCCATTTGACCCATTAAACAATGGCATATGTCCTTAGGGGTCCTAGGACCCCTAGGGACATATTCGAATCATTCTTATGGGTCAAAGGGGGTCATAGGGTGACCTATGACCCCCTTTGACCCATTAAACAATGACATATGTCCCTAGGGGTCCTAGGACCCCTAAGGACATATTTGAATCGTTCATATGGGTCAAAAGGGGTCATAGGGTGACCTATGACCCCCTTTGACCCATTAAATGATGACATATGTCTTTAGGGGTCCTAGAACCCCTAGGGACATATTTGAATAGGTAATATGGGTCAAAGGGAGTCATAGGTCCCTTTGACCCATTAAATGATGACATATGTCCCTAGGGGTCCTAGTACCCCTAGGGACATATTCGAATGGGTAATATGGGTCAAAGGGGGTCAAAGGGTGACCTATGACTCTCTTTGACCCATTAAACAATGACATATGTCTCTAGGGGTCCTAGAACCCCTAAGGACATATTCAAATGGGTAATATGGGTCAAAGGGGTCTTTGACCCATTAAACGATGACATATGTTGCTAGGGGTCCTCAAACCCCTAGGAACATATTCGTTCATATGGGTCAAGGGGGTCATAGGTGAACTATGACCCCCTTTGACCCATTAAATGATGACATATGTCTGTAGGGGTCCTAGAACCCCTAGGGACATTTCGCATTGTTCATATGGGTCAAAGGGGGTCATAGGGTATTTGAAAAGGTAGTTTATTTTCTTGGTATTTTGGAAAGTTTGGGAAAAAAATTAAGAAAACAGGGTCTGTTGATCCAAAAAAGAGAATAGCCTAGTAAAGGGCAAAACTGGTCTTTTTTGTATCTACTAAAGATTTGTGGGTTTGGAAACCTTAGAAACATGTTGGTTGAAGTTTTTAAAGGTGTGTAGAGGTGAAGGGAACACTTGGTGAATGTAAATCCAAGTTTGGAGTCTTTGGTGGCATTGTGTGCATTTGGGAACACCATTGAAACATAGGGGTTGGGTCCATATTGTGCTTGAATTTGCAAGTTTGTGGTTAGATCCTCCATCCTCTGCATCAAATGGTATCAGAGCATCAACAAGGTCTTTTGGGAGTAGATAAGTTGTAGGTTTCGTCATCATAGAAGTCTTTGTCATCCTTAGTGTGTTGGTCCCTTTGTTGAAGCCTTGGCGTGTCTAATTCCTCCGTGTGTGTCCCAGAGTTGAAAGGTACATAAGTGGTGTCCAGAGATTTCTTGGTGAGGAAAGAAAGAGAATCAGTGAGTTGGCCCTTGGGAAGGAAGAAAACTTGTTGTGAAAATTCCTCCTAAAAATCAAATGGCTAGAGAACTTGAAGAATTGAGAGAAGAGTTGGCAAGAGAGAAAAGAGAGAGGAGAGAACTTGAAGCATCTAGAGTGAGGGAAGAAAGACAGATGAGAAGAGAGAGGTTGAAGCTTATTGCAAGGATAGAATCCTTATAAAAGGAAAGGCAAGAACCTAGAGGAGAATAGGTTAGAGGAAGAAATCATGGAGAGAACCATGAAGAAGAAGAGGTTGGTAATGCAAGGCAAGAGCATGAGACAACAGATGATCCTGAAGAAAGGAGATTTATGAGAATCATTAAGGTAGTACAAGGTAATGGTGGGAAGAACCATATTGATTTGCCAATATACTAGGGTAAAATGGATAGTGAAGAAGTGCTAGGGTGGATAGAGGCCCTTGAGAACTACTTTGATCTTGAAGACATAGAGGCAGATAAGAAGGTAAAAGTAGCAAAAGCAAGAGTGAGAGGAACAACACTCACTTGGTGCACTAGTGCTCAGAATGAGAGAGAGGAAAGGTGGTGTAGGGCACCTAACCTATGTGGTAGGGGGGAACAAGTATCTATGTTGTCGGACACCTTGCCACTCCATGAAAGCGAGGATTCAAGTAGATTAGAAAGTTGGAATAAAGGTTTGGTCCATATTTTACAAGTTGGTCTATGTTTTTTAGTAAAGGCACATGTAAGGCCCACAAGGATTTTTGTGTGGTTATAAACCAAGTGACTCCATGGGACCAAAAGGCCTTAGAATAGGGTATTTAGAGTTTAAACAGTATTAGCAAAAAGTGGTTTTTTTTGTTTTATGGTTGGAAACACCTATATGTTTGTTCCAACGATCATGTAGACCTTTATATATGTCATATGTGATCTCAGTTGAAAGGGGGAGATCAGAGTGTACGGTGGTTTGGAGAAAAAATATTGAAAACTTTAATTTTCTGGAAATTTACTGGTAATCGCTCGGTTGTTACACTGGTATGAATCCATACAGAACTGTTATGATTGCTAAGTGTATGAAATAGTTGCAGGGGTGAGTTAGGAAACTTTTGGTTTTGGTTTGACTCAAAAAGGAGTTGGGGTTTAAAATTTATTTGCATTTTAGTAGAAGGTGGTCTGAAAAGCCTTGTTTCCTAGACCCTTCCACAAATGCATCCCTAACTTGCATTCCCACCAGTGGAACCCTCTAAAACTGAGGGATGTGCAAGTTAGGAGACTAGGTAACATAATGCCAGAGGTTGGAGGCCTAGAGAGAAGGACAACTATTTTTCCAAGTCGGCCTTAGGTCAAGCAAGCGCATGTGCTTGATCGATTTTTGCAAGGCAATTGGTGACAGTCATGTTTTCAAGCACTTCTGATCAGTTTGAGTGTTGGAGTTGGATGTATTGACTGTGTTGGAGATTGCCTTAAGTGTTTTGGGTCTTGGGAACCCAACTTGCCGATTCTTCCTTGAAGCCCTAGCCTAACTTGATCAACTATGCCTAGGTACCAAGAAGCAGTTTGGAGGGTGCTAGAGCAAGATCAGCCCAAAAGCTTTTGGATTCTTAGTAGGTGCCAAGAATGGTGTTTGGACCTATGGAGAAGTCCCTATTTTGTTAAGGGATACTGGGAGAAAAGTGCAAAGAAGCTAATTGGAAGGCTACAAGGTTTGTAGGCCTAGAAGTGCAAAGGTGTGTTGAGATTTTGGTGGAACCAAACAAATTGATGATTTTGGTTTGGAATAGTATGTCCATGATTGTCTCCATTTCTGGTGACAGTTGGTCAGGCTTTTGAAGTGGGATTGCCTTGTTTGGCTTGGAGGTTCAGTATACTTGGAGTGGGTAAGAGGACTTGTGAGAAGTCCTATTATCCTAAGTTGGATTGTGATAGCCATTTATTGGCTTGTGGAAGGTAGTTGCTATAGACTCTGCATCAAAAGGGGATTGAATAAGATTTTAGATTGGGAGAGAATGAAGACCATGGTGAGAAATCAATTCTTGCCATCTAATTTAGCAATCCAAATAAAGATAAGAAGGAACAATTTGAAACAGAGGGATATGGATGTCATGTCCTATACTGAGAAATTTCATACCCTAAGTATTAGGAGAGGACTGGAAGATGAAGATGAGAAGGTGGCTAGATATATTAATGGCCTCAAGTACAATATTCAAGATGAAATAGGATTGAATGTACCAAGAACACTTGGAGAATGTTTTGAGTTGGCAATCCGAGCAGAGGAGAAGTTGAAAAGAAAGAATGAGATGCAAGAAAATCAGAAAGGAGGTGGAACAATGAGAGGAAGAGGTGTAAGAAGTCAGTTTGACACTTCAAACAATCAAGACAAAGATAAAGGAAAAGAGATTACATCTGAGACAAGAGGAAGTTTCAGGGGAAGAAGATTTGGAAGTGGAAGAGGTAATAGTGTTTTCAAAGGTAAATGCTTCACATGTGGAGGAGTAGGCAATCAATCCTACAACTACCCTGAGAAAGGTGTAGATTTCAGGAAGGAAGAGAGGAGAGTCACCTTGACCCAAGGAGAAGAGGAAGAAAAGAAGTATGATAATGCAGACCCTGAACTTGAAGGAGAATCTTTGATGGTGAGAAGAGGACCACAAATGCAGTAGCAAAAGGAGACTAGACCATCCATTTTCAGGACAAATTGCATGAGCCATGGTAAGATTTGTAAGATGATAATAGACTCTAGTTCCTTTGATGATTTAGTGTATTATGAAATGGTAAATAAACTAGGATTGAAGAAGTATCCTATTGATAGACCATATAGGGCATCTTCGGTCAGTGATGCACAAAATATTGTTGTAAGGGAGCAAGAAATAGTGGATTTCTCTATAGGAGAATATAAAGATCAAGTTATATGTGATGTCATTCTAATGACATGCTACCATGTAATCCTTGGAAGGCCTTGGCAAGCCTCAACGAACACTATTCATTTTGGCTCATCAAATGTTTATATAGTACACAAAGATGGTGTGAAGTTTAAGCTAAATCCTTTCACTGGTCATGATGAGGAAAGAGTTATTTTTTTGGCAAGAAAGAGTTTGTGGACTTGCAGGGGTAGAGGGAGAGTAAACATGATATGACAGATCTGCCATTGAAGCCATCTCTTTTGGTTATGAAGATGAGATTGTTAAAGACAAAACTCAGAATTTTGCTTACAAGCAGATAGTGACAGCAAAAGGAGTGATGATAGGAATAGTATGGTGTCCTTTGGTGATGAGAGTGAACAAAGAAGTGAACATATCCATGGAGGATAAGAGACAGGGTCAGCATGACCTCAAACAACAAGTTATTCAGCCTTTGTCAAGGATAAAACATGACTGTTCACAATTAGTAGGCAGTAAGGTTACCATGACTGGTAACAAGGATCCAATGCTTTTTGTTTCTAATGATTTGTATGCAGGTGTGCAGGGTAATACATTGCAGGTGCAAAGTTGCAAAAATCCCTCTAGAAGGATGGGAGGAAAGAAGATAGTACCCCTTAACTCTTGGGACAAGAGTTGCTTTGAAGGTGGGGTGTTTGGTGCAAGGGCACCTATTAAATCATCTAAGAGAGCCTTGGTACCAGATGAAGATAGAGGATCAAAGACATTATTGATTGTTAATTGGGATATATTAAAACCAATAATGGAATTATGTAATAAAAAATGTACTTTGAAAGACAAAAGTCATAAAATTCCTAGTAAGGACCTAAGGGCAACATGATGTAAAATGGCCAAAAGAGCCATATGGGGTAGTCTTAGGATATTTTCATACTTAGTTGCATTTAATAAATCCATATGACCAATTTTGAGTCAATGGAATATTTAGAAAGTTAGGGAATGCATAAAAACTATAGTTTGAAATTTGAATTTCAAATTCAAATGGTCATATTAGTTTTGGAGGGAAAGTAGTAATTTGGTATTTGTTTGATTAAATAAACCTTTGTAACCAACTTGGTTAGTTGGACGGTTGCATATAAGCCTATTTAAGTTTTAATGAACATATGCAAGACATGAATCATTATTGGTACGAAAAAAATCACAGAAATTGTATGGAACAACAATCATACTTTCCTTTGCATCAATAAGAAAAATAAAAAATAAATGATACTTATACATACAATGGGGCTCTCTGTGCAAATGGAAATCCCTGATGATCTAGGATGCCGAATCTGTACAGGCTCATCACTAGTAGCCACACCCTATATACAATAAAGAATGTAATTAAATGAGATTACCAAAAACATTTTACAAGAATGCATCGATATTTAATCAATTAGAAAACATCTAATTACCTTTCCTTTCTCAGTGCATGCTGGCTCACCCCCCACACTTTGTCCCCCTGGGACAGGTGGTATCTACAAGATAAAAGAAAGATTAGCAACCATATATGCTACAATATCAAATAGAAAAAAAAAATGCAAACACAACATAATGTACCATAGATGTCTCAAGGCCAAATGAAATGGCCGAGAGTGTAGCATCGTCTATCTGTCTAAGCTCCTCCTCGGTCATCAACTAAACATGAATGAAGATCACATACATGTAAAAGTCAGTATGGCTTAAAAATTAAAATTACTCCATTATAAAAATTAACTTTAAATCGCATATGTCATAACAAAAAAATGTATACATGTACCGACACCGAAGGCATCCATGCCTCTGCATTCCCCTCCTCTCTCGCATCAGGGTTTGTAGCCTTTGCACGTGCGTCTGGTGTATCCTCGTCTAATACAAAATGATACTCAAGAAGATCACCTATGGGACCCAAGCAAATATTCTTGCATGTAATGCAAGTGTGAGGCACACAAATGTGTGATGAACTAGCCGATGATGAACTGGCACCAACATCATCAACACGAGGAGGCAGGACTGACCTAGCTTGAGATATCATTAGGCTACTCAGCCTATTAATGGCTCTGATGGTCTAAGAGCTAGCCTCTGCCATAATATCTGGATGTTGCACTCAAGGAGGGGGGGAGATATCAGGGGGGGGGACAAAAGTGCCAAGTTTCTTCCACTGGGAAGAGGGTCTACCCTGAGGAGCTCCTAGTCCTAAGCCCATGTTGGGCTTCATGCTCCAATAGTTCACTTTAAGTTTCAACACAAATTTTGCATATAATTTTCTAAGGAAATAAAATGGTATGTCTTAATTGCCATGTGGAGGGATATCAAAGACCATCCACCAATGATCCCAAAAATTTGCGCATATGGCATCATTTGTGCACCATTTAATCGATAGTTTGGTTTTTTGGGGTCAACTAGTATACCCGTTTTTGGGTTAGCAAAAAGGCTAGCCAAATCGTCTTTGGTTATGTTGAGGGCCGTGACCTCATCATAATCCAAACCATCATCAAACATCGGGTGTATTTCATCACGCCAACAAAGAGTGGCATTTTTTTGGTTTGTAAGGGTTTCAATGTTGTCCACTATGGTGTTTAACGTGGACAACATAGGAGCCAGTGCAGGTACATTATTATATGTTCTATGCAAACCTCTCAACTCAGTGAGATTTTCATTTATCAAATCCTCGATTCGAGGAGAGTTTTGAGGAGGTAGAGGATCATTTGGTGGATGGTTTTGTGCGGATATTGGATCGTTTGGTGGTGGGTTACGAAGAATATTATTCCCTGCCTCAGTGTCATCATTTTGATAAGCTATTCCTATTGAATTGCAAAACATAATATATATTAAAAAAAAATCTAAATTTTAACCATTTTTGTCAAAAAAACCCTACATTCAACTAAAACAAATAAAATCATCCTAAAATCTATTAAATTTAGGTTAAAAATGAGTTGGGGGAAAAAAAACATACCCGAATATCTGATATCCGATCTCGTATCCGATATCCGATCCACAGTGGTAATACTGGCCCCAAATTCACGTTAAATGAGGGCCCGCGGGTTTGTGATTTTATTTATCCAATGCGCAGGTATCGGATATCTGATACTATATCGGATATCTGATACTATATCGGATATCCGATATTGTATCGGATATTCGATACTATATCGGATATTCAATATTGTATCGGATATCCGATATAACATCGAATATCTGATATGTCTGAAACATATAACATATAATATATATTACATTATGTTACATTTTATATATTTTTTAATTATATTTTATATATATTATATTAATTTACTATATATTATAATATAAAATATTATATTATATAATAATATTATTATAATATTATAGTATTATAATTTATAATATATTATACTTTTTTATTATATATTATATTATAAGATATTACTTTTTATTATTATATTATATCTTATATATATAATATTACATTACTATATACTATAATATATTAAATATTATATTATATTATTATAATATAATACATTATAATATTATTATTATAGTATAATATTATACGATTATAATATAATAATATTATTATTATTATTATTTAATATGATATTATTATTATTTAATATAATATTATTATTATTTAATATAATATTATTATTATATCTTATTATTATTAAATAATAATAATATCATGTAGTAAATATTAATATTAAATAATAATAATAATATTATTAAATAATATATCATACTATTATATGATAATAATAATTATTATTATAATAATATTAAATAATAATAATAGTGGCATAATAATAGTGTCACATGTCGGTTATTCGATTTAAAATCGGATATTTGATATTATCGGATATCCGATGTCAATATTATCGGATATCCGATGTCAAATCGGATATCCGATAAGGCTCGGCCTTACCTTCCAGGTTTGGTTCCTGGATAGGTGAAAAAAAGTCAGAGTGGATTTTGAAGCACTTTTAGGCATCTTCAAACTTTCTTTTTTTCACAATGCCACTTTTTGGCACACCATGATCCTGCACATACCCTGATGTCTCTTCACATATTTGGATAATCTTGGTTCTATCCTTGCTTCCATATTTGATCTTTCAGATTCAGGGTTACTATGCACTTCCTTGTCAGGTAGTTCTACATCTCTTTCATGTGTACTGACTTCAGAATCAGAATGTGCATTTTCTTCATTCTGCAACTCGACTTCTAAATGCAGCTTGGCATTCACTAGTTGTGACTCGATTGAAACTGAAACTTGTTGTTGAATCCCAATTTGATTGATAGCATCCTCGTCAATAGGCATTCTTTAGTAAGAATATACAAAGGTTATGTATTCATCCATTCTCTTTGGTTCTTCAACTTGGACTTTTGTATGCTCATCAAATTTTACATTTGCACTTTCCACAATTTTGTCAGTGTTAGTATTTAAACACTTATATGCTTTACTTCTAGTAGAGCAACCAAGCAATATGCCTTCATCACTTTTCCCATCAAATTTTCCATTTCTAGTATCTTTAAAGATAAAGCATTTGCAACCAAATACTTTGAAATGCTTTACATTGGGTGAGTGACCATACCATAATTCAAAAAGTGTTGCATTTGTACCTTTCTTTATTTGTACTTGGTTCAGTTTATGAACAGCCACACTTACAGCTTCTCTCCAAGATTTCAGAGCAATAGTCTTTTCCATCATCAATGTTCTAGCACAGTCAATCACAGATCTATTTCTTCTCTTAGCAATTCCATTCTGTGGGGGAGTTCTAAGAGCTAACATTTGTCTCTTGATTCCTTTGTCATTGCAAAATGTCTCAAATTCATTTGATGTGAATTCTCCACCTCTGTCTAATCTCAGGCATTTCAAACTCTTTCCTGTTTCCTTTTCAACTCTAGCCACATACCACTTAAACATTTGAAAAACATCAAATTTTTGCTTTAAGAACATAACACTCATCATCTTGGAATAGTCATCAACAAAAAACATTATATATTTATCTCCTTTGTAGCTTTGTACTTCTATTAGACCACATAAATTAGTATGGACTAACTCAAGTACTTCTTTAGATGTATAGTTTTTACTCTTGAAACTTGACTTAGTCATCTTTCCTAGCGAACATTGTTTGCACATGATGTTGTCAGGCCTCTTCAGTTTAGGTAAACCTCTGACTTTCTTCATTTTATTGATATTGACCAGATTATCAAAGTTGAAATGACATAGCCTTCCATGCCATAACCATTCATCATCAAATTTTGCAACAAGACAAGAAGCATTTTCCATATCAAGATAAAATAGATTACTTCTTGTTTGATCTCCTTTTCCTATCAATTTAACATCAGTATCATAGATTTTTGCAGTTTTGTTTCCAAATTCTACTTTGCACCCTACATTGCCTAACTATGAGACACTCGACAAATTGTAGTTTAGTCCTTCAACATAGTATGCATTATCACATGAAATTTGGTCTGTAAGTTTAATGGAGCCTTTTCCTTTGATTTGACATGGCACATCATTTCCAAATCTAACACTATTTCCATCATACTAAGTAAAGTCAACAAACTTACTTTTGTCTCTTGTCATGTGATGTGAGCACCCACTGTCTATGATCCATTTGTCATTCTTGTTCATACATGTTACCAGTGTTGTAGGTTGTTCTTCATTAGACTAGTCCATCATGGCCACATAAACAACTTCATCGTCATTATCATCAGAATCCTTTTCAACGATATAGCATTTCTTGCCTTTATCTTTGTAATATCTCTTATCATCTTCTCTTCTATTTTTGAAATTGTTGCCTTCATTGTAATATTTTTTCTGTGTACACCTTGCAGCAATATGTCCTACTTCATTGCAATTGAAACAAATGATAGGCAACTTACCCTTGAATTTTCCTTTACCTCTGTGAAATCTTCTACCTAGTAATGCTTCCAATTGTTCCACATCTTCCTCATCAGTGCTACTGTCACTGGATACATATTTCATCTTTCTTCCCTTTTTTGATTTCACCTATTCAGTATCTTTCAGTGATAGCTTGGCCTTGAAAGTAGATTCAACATTCTCAGGTCTGTAGTTGTCAAAGTTAGATAACTCAAATGCAGTGAGTCTACCCACTATACCTTCAAAACTTAGATTGTTTCCTGGTACACATCTTAGCTCTTGTATAGCTGATACTCTAATAACATAGATAGGGAGTAAGGTTCTTAAGAACTTACTATTAAAAATATCATCATCTAATTGACCATTCAAACATCTAATTTCACTTACCACTTCCTTTATTCTAGAGGCATACTAAGCAACATTCTCACTTTCCTCCATTTTCAAGTCATCAAACTTTTCTCTAAGGCTTTCTCTTTTTGCTCTTTGGAAATTCTGATCTCCTCCATAAATGTCTGACAAGGCTTTCCACATCTTAAATGTAGTGTCACATCCTTTGATATCTTCGAATTCGGGTAAAAGCACAAACCCGTGTCACCTTTTATAAAGGAGAAGTGATATCAGAATTTAAAGTCTTCAAATTTAATGACATAAAAGTGGAATTTGTGCTTAGAATTTGAAGATGATGTAAACTAATGAAATGTGTAAAATTGGATGAATTTTATGTCTATAATTTTTTTGAAAAAAATTGAGTGAAAATTTTATCTATTTTTCAATTTTTAAAGTCTATTTTTTATTTTTATTAAAATGCTAAAAATATAGAGTTTTTTTTCCGTCAAACAAATATATGAAAATGTTCATATTTTGGTCTAATTTTGGAATATGTTAGAGTCAACATGTATACCTAGTGCACCAAAAAATAAAAATTGAAATTCGGCTAATATTTTATAAGTTATAACTGGTCAAAGTCAAAGTTATCAGAAATTGACAATTTTTTTCTCCCGTCAAACTTTTTCCATCAAACCTACATGTTTTTAAAAAAAAATTACATATTCTTGAAGAAGACTCTCTCCTCTAGTGCAGCATTAAAAAATAATAATTTTTGAATATGATTTATTATTTTTTTCTTATTTTTGAATAGACATCTTCTTGACTCTTAAAATACCTACTTGTACTATTTTCAAATTATAACATATTATCCATAATCAAATTTTAAAAAAATTACATAATCATAATCTTGACTCCGAGACCTACAAAACTATATTTTTAGTTTTTAAAAAAAATTTAATTTAGTAAGTCAAATTGGCCTTCAAAGTGAGAATTTTGCAGAAGTTTTTATTTTTGCTTGTGTGGCTGCCACCTAGGATGCCACATAGGTAGTTTCGGCTGAAAGGGTTTCAGCCGTAACTGTTTCGGCCGAAAGGGTTTTGGTCGTAACCCCCCAGTGTAGAAAATTAGCGTCAATCACTTTTTGGCTATTTTTATGATATTTTGAGTCATTTGAAACATGGGGGTTACGGCCGGAATTGTTTCAGCTGAATGTGTTTCGGTCATAACTATGCATGCCACGTCGACGAGGAAACTTGCCACGTATGTATGGCCGAAACACATTCGGCCATAACCATTATGGCCAAAACTATTTCGGCCGTAACCCCTCCAAATATCATAAATGGTGACACAGGTTTGTGCTTTCACCCATTCAACATAGTTGAGTGCAGAAGCAATCTCTAGCATTGTCTGATTGTGGTCCTGTTTGTTTTTCAAATCTTTTGCAATAAGAGTATCAGTTGGATCAACATGTTCAATAACAATTGAAGGCATAATCTCCTATGGATCCAATATGCAGCTTCATCAAACTTTTCCATGCAACAAAGTTGTCTTTGTTGAGCTTGGGAACTTCTCTCTTAGGCATTTTGATCTTTTTTGCTTCAAGTTCTTTTAAACTAAATCAACAACAAGGCTCTGATACCAATTGTTAGAAATGTTTTAGAATAATTGAGAGGGGGGGGGAGTGAATCAGTTATCCAAGGTCTAAAATGCCCCAATAATATTTTTTCACTAATTATAGTGAGCTCATTAAAATACTCATCCATCCAAGCTTAAAACAACCATCTTAGCAAGTTACAACAAATCAACATGCAGAAATAAAACATGCAAGATCAACATATGACACAGTAATTTATATGAAAATCCAATTTGGGAAAAACCACCAATAACATGCTACTCAATTCTCACTTATCTAAAGTGATGCCCTATTAAAGGCTTACAACACACTATTAAATGTGACCTTGTTAGATGATTTCACCATACTGTTAGGAATGGGCCTGGTCAAAGGACTTTGGAATATTCACTTAGAATGTCACCCTTTTAAAGGATTTACAACATGGCTATTAAACCAACCTAAGTCCATATGACTTATACCAACTCTTACAATTGCTAGATAGTAACAATAAGAGCTTTTGATCTGATACAACTCACAACATAGCTTGCAGATTTTAGATCATACTTCAGTTCAATCCTTTTCTTAGCTTCAATCACTATGGCTCTGACAGCTTGTCTTACTTTCAAGCTTTATCTCCTTGAGTCTTCTTTCTCATCATACCAATGCAATCATCTATGTGGTCATCTATCGAAACAGAGTTTTTGCACTCTCTTCCTCCTTAGCACCTTCTTCAGCACTTCATGTTTTCATGCTTGACCATCTCTTTTTTTTTCTTCATGACCTTATGACTCCTTAAATATAAATTTGGAATACTTTTCTCACTCGATTCTTCCTCTCTAACTTTAGGGTTTCCATAGATTAGGTAGGATACAATGTATCTGTCCCATATCTCACTTTTATCTAGAACCTTCGTCTAAAATCTAGTTGTATTCGTCAAAAAAATTTACATAGTGTTCTGTGCCTACCATCTCATCATTCTTATCTTCTATCTAGTTCACAAAATTCTAGATAACAACCATGTCGGCTCAGATCTAGCGAATCTTCAACTTTTCAAAATAATGCAGCAACTCAGCACTTGATCTTTCTAATGCTCAGCACATGAACACAACTCGTCACTTTATCTTCACTCGACACTTGATCTTTACTCGGCACTTGATCTTCACTCGGCACTTGATCTTTACTCGGCACTTGATCTTCACTCGGCACTTGATCTTTACTCGGCACTTGATCTTCACTCGGCACTTGATTTTTACTCGGCACTTAATCTTCAAGTATATTGTCAATACATCACTTTATCATTGTCTTAACTGATCTTTGCACTTCATTCCAAAACCATAACTCAACCTTTCCCTTAGGTGCTTTTGTTACATCTTATTGATCTCTCATCAATCAACTAAGTGATAGTGCTTGGATCTTATAAGCAATTGCCATTCCAACAAATAGCAGGTTTGACATCAGTGAAAAAATAATGATTGAACACATTCTGTAGCAACAATATCTTTCATAAAATGATATGTTTCAATTAGATTACAACAATTATTATCAATGAAAATACAACTATGTGGAAAACTTGATCTAAGTAGTATAACATTTTCTCTCTTAGAAGTCATTTGATTAAGTTGCTTTACAAGTAATAGATAAATTTAAAAGGAGTTAGGAATTATTAGATAAATAATATTATGCATTCACTATCATGACTTTGTAAAATTAAGAAATATTTTTGTGGAGTAAATGGATGAGTATGGTTATAGAGTCTAGTTGGTAGAGATGAATATGTCATGCCCAAAATATGAGGGCAAAAAACACACACAATTTTTTTTTAAAGAATAATTAAAGATCACTAAGTTGATAAGTTGATTTCCAGCTAAAGATATAGGTACACTGAAAGGCAGATACAAAATCTCCTATCGAAACATTTAGATTACGTCTCAGTTTTAAAGACACCATGAAGGAAAAGATTGCTAAGCTAAATCGTTCATTGTTAAATCGATTAATTAATCTAACGATTTGATTTGACTTAATTAAGATCCCTAAAACTTGAAGATTTTAATAACTTTTTAAACATTGCATCTTTATTACAATAGTTGATCCTTATGAACAGTAAATTAATTGAATAATCAAATTGAATAAATTCCCCATTTAAACTTATTTCAAAAAGGCGATCAACCCTTTTATACTTTATTTAATTTGGACAGACTAAAACAATAATAACAATTAAAACAAAACACTACTATCTATACTTAGATTTAATTAACAATAATGTTAAAACAACTAAATTACATTAAATTTAACTAATTCAAAAGTAATAACAATTTAGTCAATAATATAAAGTAACGATAAAACGTAATATATACTACTAACTAAAAATAATTTTAATAAATTAAAACAAATTTGTAACTGACATGCTAACTCAAACTATCTCACAATTCAAAATAAAATTTAACTAACTACTAATAACGATTTAGTTACATTTTAAAACTAACTAACTTCACTTAAAATAAAAACTAAATTAATTTAAAAATTAAACAAAACCTATAACAACTAACTAAAAACTAATGACAAAAATAATAATAGAAAAAAACTAACATACATTAAATTACAAAACTATATTTAAATGCCAACTATCTAATTCATAACAAAACATATGGTAAAACTTTTTAATTTTAAAAATAAACTATAATTAACTAAACTGAACTAACAATTGAGAAAAAACTTTAAAAAATAAACCAACCTAACAACAACTTATAAACTAATATTAACTAAACATAAATTTAAAACTAAACTAACCCTATACCCTAACCTACATCCTATACACCCCTAAGACCCTACACCCCTACACTACATCCTTAGGCAGCGCTTCCCAAGTGCTACACTTGGGACAGCGCGCTGCCCAAGTGGAGGACAAAAAAGGATGCAGACCTTTATATTTGCTAAGCAACTTTGATTTAAAACAAAAGTTTACTACTTGCCCTTCCAAGTTTGAGCGCCCACTTTGAAAGAAAAAGGTGACATCACCCCCCTCCCCCCCCCCATGTACATTATTGACTTGCACAACTAAAAAACATTTTAAAAACCTCCCTCCAAAACTGACGTCCACTAAAGAAGGTAAAGCATTGATGTAAAAAGTTTTATAGGTAAGTTGGATATTTAGTATGTGATGATATAAATATATATGTTTTTTTTTTTAAATTTTCTTTGTTAATTTATCATGTATATCTAAGTTTTACTCTATTTTGTCTTATTTCAAAATTTAAATAAAAAGGATAATTTAAGAATATTCTCTATTTTCCATTCCAAATTTAATTGGTCTCCCATACAAATTCCAGTGAGCTATTTGCTCTTGAGAGTGCTTTTTTTTTTCTTTTATCATATTTTTTTTCTAAGTATAAATTTACAAGACAATGCATATATTTCTTTTTGGTCTATATTTTAAAGTGTATTTTTTTGAATAGTTTTAAAACATAGATACCACAATTTGAGTCACATTAACACCATAGTTATTTGGTCTTCTATAAACCTAGAATTGAAATATATCAACCTTAGCCATTATATTTTCTTTCCTTAAGATAATTTTATTTTTGAACATATAATAGAAACTTGAAAATTTTACCTAATTAAACCATCATCTTATTTCATCCTATTTTTTTGATGTGCATCCATCTAAATTAAAATTACAATTAAATCACATGACAAGCAATCATATTCAACACCAATTTTTATTGGCAAACCTGATTCAAGGGCTCAGCTGAGAAAGAACCAGGAAGAAAACCCGACTTTTTCGCCATTACAACAAAGTTTGAAATACAATTACATAGGATATCAATCCAAAATTTCAACAATTTACTTGAATTCTCTTCATGACCTTCATCAAGGGATTCATAACGATTTCTACAACACATTTCAAGAACCATGTATGGAACAGAATTCTGATCAAGTGACAACAAGCATGACCAAGAACAATTCAACCATGCATATTCACACAAGGTTATCACTATATGATTCACAATGAATCAACACTAGGGAAATGTGGATTCTTCCAACCAGGAGAAGTCAAGCACAACACCAAACAGATGCCCAATCGAGGCTATAAACCAAGAACTTTCGTTCTTCCATTTCAACATACCATAATCATACAAGGTTTGTGTTGACAGGTAGGGGCCCATAACACCCTACCCTTTCTCCCTCTTCTCATCCTGAGAAGAGACTCTACACTAGTTGGAGTCCAACTAAATAGACCTTTCCCAAAATTGGTCAGTTCTGCCCTCTCCAAGGGTGAGTAATACCAAAACACCCATGCAAGAAAGATCTCAAAATTGCAAACATAACCCTGAAAGGAAATCATCCAAAAATAACATGGTTTTCAAAGCTTCCCAACATACCCACAAACATACAAACATTGAAACAACAACAAGGTAGCATAAGCATGAAACAAACATGGAAACTGAACAAGGGAGATGAGAATTCCAACCTTCACAAAGAGGTGATGACAAAAGAACAAGTTTGAGTAGAGTTTCGCCTTCCTTCCTTCAATCTTCAAGAACTCCTCTCTAAATGTAGAGATTGGGTAACGCCCCAACTAGACCAAGAAAGGCCTCTAAATAAGCCTCAAACTCAGCCACCCAAGGGATCAATAACTTCTCCACCCACTTGCCATTCTAGAAACTCCTAACTCTATCCTTACTATGCTTAAACACTAAGTGGAGATGAGGTGAGGTAACTCAAGATAACCATGGTCAATTTTCGCACAAAGGCAAAAAGAGACTTTTTGAGTGACCTCAAAAGTCAATAAAAGGGGCTTAGGGGTTGGAAAAGACCCCTAACCCATACCCATACCCTTTGGGTATAAAAATTTCATGTTTTAAGCCTTAGGAATAGGTTTAGAGCCAAACAAAAGCTAGGAAATAATTAGGACCAACTAACAACTCTAAAATGCAGATTAAGCACTAATCTGAATTAAGGATGACTAAACTCGATTAACAATCAAATTAGAAAACTGACACTCACTTAAACAAACTAAGGTCCAAAGGGTACACAGCTAACCCTAATCAGCATGTTGAAGAGCATACACAATTCACGAGTGTCAAGCGACACTAACAGAACATAATTACGAGACATTCACATTTACTGAACATAGAAAGATACATACATACATCTCAAATTAAAATACTTGAATTACGAACAACAAGGTTTCCAAAATTAACACATAGAGATCAGTTTTGCTCCTCCTGCACACTCATTGCACACGTCAGTAGTCTCAAAAATCACATGTACATATGTATATATACGTATCAGGAATCACATAAATTAAAACATCCATCTATAACAAAAATCAGGGTTCCTCTCATCCTATTCAATTCTTAACCATTTAAAATATCTTAAATCAAAATGTTAATCCTACCTTTTACTAAATTCATCGACATACATATACATAAAACATTAAATGACAAACATCAAATATCTAAAAGTGACATCACACAACATGAAATAATATAATATGTTCCAAGCATCAGATAATGTCTCGACATCTCGAGTCGTGAGTAACAAAAAGATAAAGTAATAACTAAGGCTACGTAGGGTCGGGGCGAGGCCTCACAGAATATAGAATTTTTTTAATAGATGTGAAGTAAATAAATATAGTTCTAATATTATCGTATGTAATAGAATCAATAATGTTCGAATATTCTTTGTAATATTCCACTAGTACTTTGGAATGGTGTAGTAGATCTAACATTTAAGTTATTAGGTTTATTAAGTAAGTCTGGCATGCTTGAAAATAATTATAGGTTAACTGATGATATTTTAGAATACTTTATAAGAAGAAAGGACTAACTTATACTGATGATCATTTATATTGATAATTATAAAGCTTCTTTTGGTTCCATGTTTTTTTATGATTGAACATGGCCAAATGAAAACAATATTATTGTATCACCTACCTTTAGTATAGAAAATTTTACTTTAGTATCTAATTGAAATTCATATGCAATAACTTAAGCATAAATGTACTTAATAATGTATATTTTACCATCACATGACCAAAAGCATGTACTAGGGGTGGAGAGGGATCTCATTGGGGATATAGACCTAGATTAATTGTAATTTAAGAGTCTACCATTCTAAAACTCAAAATAGCTGACCTAGAAGCGGGAAGAGAAACTTTCCAAAGCCCGATGTTTTGAAACTCCTAGAAATTAAAAAATGAACCTGGGGTCAAGGACAAGGTCAACCCTACCCTAGATCAGGGTCAGGGTCGACAACTTAACTTATAAGTCAAGATTCTTAGTTTTACAAAGCGGGTCATTAGAAATAGGTTGGAAATAGAGAGAGAGAGAGAGAGAGAGAGAGAGAGAGAGAGAGAGAGGAGGGGGGTGGGGGGGGACAAGGGGAAAACTACCAGATCCATGCAAAAACTCATTCAAGACACTTGACATGGCCCTAGACCAATTACTCAGAGGGCTAAACACTCTTGACATAAAAGTGCTTCCAATTTAAGATGATACAATCTTACTATTAATTTATTTAATAAGGATTACAAGAATAATAACCAATATCAATTTTATACCATTTGTGGTGACTATAGACTTATCAATATTCCTCTTCAATCATAGGAAGTAATTCCTTCCTTAAATGATATTATAGTCAATTTATAAGAAACCAATGGAATCTTATTTAGAATGGTCATTATTTAGATATTATGTGCCACATTAAGTCCGTGAGATGTTTAGTTTTCACAATAATTTATGTTTTACATTCCTTAGCATGATAGTTAGGTATGAGTTAAAATATCAGTTATTCTTCTTCCACAAAATGACACAATGACTATAATTTAGGCCTTATTTATCATATCTATCACATTATTATAATTCACTAGAAAATCAACTCAGGACTTTGTGATTGCAAGGGGAGAAATTTTTCCAATACATGGTCAAACTGATAACCACTAACATAGTACAACCTTCTACTATGATCTTATTTTTGTAATAACTAAAACGCTTGTACATTATTATTCAAAATCTTTAAAATTCATAGTATGCTCTTTGAAGAGATGCTTGTCTTAATTTATGTGTGTGGTTCTTGTATCTGCCATGTATTTATTACTTATTTCAAATGGGAGTTGAGATGGTCTTCCTTGGTATTGTGTGCCTTATTATATTGATTTCAACCCTTTTACATGTACTCTTTCTTTTCTTTTTTATTAAGTTGATAGGCTTCACTCCTTGGAAAACAATGGTCAATTTTTTTGGATTTTGCAATGGTCTTAGGCCAGAAAAAATGGGCAGGAAGTATCCAAATGTATTTGTCCATGGACAAAAATCATAGTGAAACATGGATCATTTTACAATTTCAGCCCCATGATATCCTCACTGATTAGGTGCCAGTTAAGCAAATCAAATAAAAAAGACTTGGCATCGCCTACATTAGTTTTTGTGTTGTTTTGGTGCTAGTAAAAGGATCACTTTCATGTGCTAACAATCCTAATGTCATAGGACAAGTTAGCTATCGAACAAACTTTGTGCAACTCCTCGTCATCAATTTTTTGTTAATTATCAATCTGTGGTGTCTGATTTAACATCATCGACTGAAGTCACTTTATCTATCTCTGACATGGAAATTAGAGGAATCATAATGAGAGGTGATGAAGAAAGAATATTATCTTTTTCAATACAAGAAACAAATTTTCCTGACCAATTACGAACGGCATCAAACATTTGGGGTTTTGTTTGAGATCATATTCACTATAGATATCAGATTGTGATGAAAATCACCACCAACTCCCTCATTTTGATCAGTCTCTAGGGAAAATTAGGATTCCTCTAAATTGTAAAGTTTAGAATCAAAATCACTTACTTTAATCTCACTACAACCAAAGTTATCGCTTCGACCAGGAGTGCACTCAAGGGACCCATCAAGGCTCGATTGTATCCATCTTTGTCATAAGCTCAAAAGACTCTTATTATCTTAGGACCTATGTTAATTCTAAAAGTTGCATAAAAGAGAAATTTTTGTTCTTCACAGGTTGGAGGCTTAGCTTTTAAATTGTTTGTGGGCTTCTGGACTGAATGGGCATATAAATATAAATAGAAAATTTTGGAGGATTACAACATATCGATCAACTTAGAAAAGTAAAGTGCCATCTTTATATTTCTTACACTCACTCAGCCACTAGATGACGTAATTGTGGATGTAAATTATACTTTCCATTGTAGTGTAGTACTTTTCTAGTAATAAATCATGTCCATCATTGAGATATTTCTTAATTTCTTTCGCTTATATAATTGTATAGTTTTATAGTTTGTCTATTCTTTATTATTTTGAGGTGGATACAAAGTGGAGCATGAACGGTCCTTTCTACTTCTATTCATGATAACTAAGCTTCATATATATGTGTATGTGTGTGTGTGTGGATAGATAGATAGATAGATAGATAGATATAGATGCACGTTGATTCGGATAATAGTTAGCGGAGAGAATTTCTCTTTTTTATCTAGGAAAAAATTCAAGCTAGAGAGAATGTGTTCCATTTTTTATTGAAGTAAATTAAGGAAAAGAAAATTAGCATTTATATAGGAAGTTGGTCCATTTTTTATTAGAATGAATTTATGGAGTCTAAGGAATTGGAAGAGTGAAAGTCTCCTAAAATAAAATCTCACTTTTTCTTTAATATAAAATGTTTAGTTTAACATCACTAGTACAGTTATAGTCTAGATACAACATAATGATACTTTTTGCAATAGAAGATGATACAGAAGACAACTCTTAGTGTTAAACCTATTCAAATATAATAAAATGTGTGTTGATAGTTAGAAAGTGTGTTGGCAGCATCTTCTATTAAAAATGTCTAATATTTTTTGTTTTCTTTGTTTTCTTTTGGTTGGTGAAAATATATATTCACAACATTGAAATCTATGTGTCTTCTATTTTCTATTATTTTTGGTAAAAAAGAATTAATAAATTTTTATATTATTAATTAAAATATTTTAAATAAATTTTTGTATTTTATGTTTATTTATTATAATATTTTTTATTTATATGGTTTTTTTTTAAATGAGTTTTCTATTCAATAAGTTTTTCTTTGAAGATCAAATTATTTGTAATATATTGATTACTTGATGATTTCCAAAAATAACATCAAAGGCAAATTTATTCTGATTCAAGTATCACTATGCACTATCTCATATTTTAAAAACTTTCATGGATTCTCTCACAATTATGAGAGCAAGCACCTAATTAATTATAATAATAATCTTGAACATGTTTGACATTATTAGATAATTTTTCTTTGTTCCATTCTATTAACAATTAATTGCCAATAAATTGAATAATTAAACTAGGAAAATTGAATGAGATACCATATAAGAAACTCATAATAAAATTTCAAAACCTTCATGCACAGAGAAATTCATTAAATACTCTCCTGGATACACATCTATTGAACAAAAATAACAAGGAGAACCCTTAATGCAATTAAATTTGGCATCACTAATAGCCACCATTGCTCTACAAACTTTCATATTCTTTTTCTATTTAATGTCTTGTCCATAGTTTACCAACATATATGATAAAAAGATAATATGTTTCAATGACTTGGCATCATGTCCATCCTAAATTCAAGGGAATAAGTTTTCCAATATAGCTCTTTAAATAAAAAGGGGATGACTCAACACTCATGAATATTGGTTCCTATATGATTCAAGATCTTAAGGAAATGTAATAAAAGCATTTGTCAATACCAAGGAGTGATTGCTATGCTGACCAAACAACCTAAGCTACCAATATCATTCTTATTATTTTGGAGAAACTCTAATCCACTCCAATTTATAAGATGTGTGACCAATAGAAACTTCTAGTTGTTATACATCATTAAAAATTGTCTTCATCAAATAAAATCCATTTTTCTATAGCGTACACTAACTCATATTTTAAAAAATTGACATGGGTTCTATCATGGTTATGAGAACAAACACCTAATTAATCATAATAATAATCATTCATGTTTGATATAATTAGATAATCTTTCCTTGGCCAATAAATTGAATAAATAAACTAGAAAAATTGAATGAGATGTCACATAAGAAACTTATAATAAATTTTGAAAACCTTCTTACATAGAAAAATTCATTGAAAACTCTCATGGGTAGACATTGACTAAACAAAAATAACATGAAGCACCATTAGTGCATTTAATTTTGGCATTACTGATAGCCACCATAGCTCTACCAACTTTCATATTTTTTCTATTTAATGTCTCATTCATAGTTCACCAACATATAGGAAAAAAAGAAAATATGTGCCAAGGAAATGGCATCATATCCATCCTAAAGTCACGGGAATAATTTTTCCAATATAGTTCTTTAAATAACAAAGGGTTGACTCAACACTCATTCATGAATAACATTTCCTAGATAATTAAAGTTCTTAAGGAAATGTAGTAAAAGTATTTTTCAACATTGAGCTATGATTGTGATACTAACCAAATAGCCTGAGATACTAATGCCACTATTATTATTATGGAGAAACTCTAATCCAATCCAATTTATAGAGTGGGCTACACATATTTTTTGACTGGAGTTTAATATTATTTTTTGGTAATCATGCAATAATTTAGGCATGAGAGACACATGTGAGAAGATGAGAATAATTAGATAAGTATGCATAATTAGGATAGGAAAAGGGAGGGGAAGATACACAATATAGGAGGAAGACAACACATTGATTCATAGAAAGATGTGCAACCAATAGGAACTTTGGTAGAATATTCATTGTTATGGGAGACTTGCCAAAGTTAAATATTATTTAGCAATGTTAGTAGCACTAGTCCTATGTGATGTGTTGATATACTTTTATATCTTTTTGGATGTCTAATGTACAAGATTCTATGAAGACTTTCAAAGAAGATAAATTCTTAAAAATACAAGATGAACCTCTCTTAACAAAAACTCTAATAGGATGTATTCCATGGGTACCAAGAAAGAGAAAACCATATGGATAAAAAATTATATTATCAATTTTTTTTGTGCACATGAAATGTTATAAAAAAACCTTTCACATGAGCACTATAGTGACAACATTCAATATATAAAACTATCAGCATAATCCTTGCACCCTTCAAAGGTGCAAATGCTAGTTTTTATATCTTCCTTCATATATATTGTATGTGCAATATAAAATATGTGTCATGATATATTTTATTTGTCTCATGACTTTTATCTTCAATGATATAAATAACCAATCAATTGTCTAAAAATACATGTAAGTCCTCTACACTATAAAATTTACAAAAAGGATTATAGACTTGAGTGCCTAGGTTTGCTTGTTTAAGTTGTCCACTTCTATGCCAAGAAAATATTACATTAAGCCTACATCATTCATTTCAAATTCATTTTTCATAGCATTTTTAAACTCATGTACTAACTTTTCACAATTTCTTGCATAGATGAAGTCATCAACATATACACATATTATGAGTAACTCACCTATACTCTAATATTTCACATAAAGTGTGTGCTCATTTTTACTTCTTTTACATTCATTTCTCTAGAAATAACCATATATCATGTTGTACTAGGCTCTATGTTCTTGTTTGAGTCCATAAAGTGCCTTTTTAAACTAATAAACCTTATGTCCTTATCCAGATCTGATAACCAAGTGGTTGTTCTACAAATACTTCCTCATTTAAATAAGAATTTGTAGAGGCTTCTATCTAGAGCTTGATGGCTTGCATGTTCTATAAAGATCTAGTAGCAACTCACCAATCATGCCAACATCAATCATTTTTCCATCTACTGAAGGTCTTGGTTTATACAAAGTTTTAATTATCTTAACCTTTCGAGATTGGGTTCTTAGGAAATGATTGGAAAAGCTCTATAGATGATAGAAAAAGTACTTATGGTTTTGTGTTCAGGTGTTGTTTCTTGGTCTTCAAAAAAGACATCATCAATATCTTTATCATCAACTAAAGTAGAATAAAATGCTACAACATCAGCTTCTTGTCAATCAATTTGGTTAAGGAGAATATTAGAAAATTTAAAATAAAAGCAGAATGAGACAATTATCATACATTATGACAACTCAATAATTACCATCACCAAGAATCATGTGTTTCATAGTAGAACAAAGCACATAGATATGTTATCATTTTATTAGAAATCTTGTGAATGAGGGACAAGTTGAGTTGAGGTTTTGCAAAAGTGTTAATCAAATTCTTGATATACTTACTAAAGCTATTCTAAAAGAAAATTTAGACAAATGATGGGGGTTTCTTCATTAAACATTAAGGGGGGGATTGAAGGTGTTAATGTTTAACATGTGTGCCCCTTCCCATACTGTCAATTTTCTTATATTAGGGAAACAACTATTGCATTTTAGGTTTCTAATATTTTGAGTAAATGTCACTGAATGATGGTTACTTTATTTTTGACACTTGTAATCCTTCTTGTAAATACCAATTGTAAATATATTTGTATCTCTTCTATTTTGAAATACAGATGAAATACATATCTAGTATGTAGATATATGCACAAATCGTAGTAAACTTCTTGTGATCAACTGTGTAATTTCTAAGTATATCAATGGAAAGGTATGATTTTATCTTTTTTGTAGCATAGTTTGTCATGTTCTTTTATGACTGGTTTTGAGTGCTTGGGTTTGTTTGTTCAAGTTGTGTTGAAACCCATAACATTTTCATTCCTCCTCATTTCCAATCATCCTACTTTTGTTTTAAATCTTCCAATATTCTCCTTGACCAAATTGTTTGACAAGAAGTTGATGTTGTAGCAATGTATTATGGTTCAATTGATGATAAAGATACTAATGATTTATTTTTTGAAGACCAAGAAATAACAACCGAACCAAGAATGAACACAAAACTAGAAGTACTTTTTTTATCATCTTTAGAGCCATCCCAATCACTATCTGAATACTCAATCAAACCAAAATTACCAAAAGGTTTAGATAGAAGTCCAAAAGAACTTGTGCTCTACACATATCTTAGAATCCTTTCTATGGCACATATATGAATCTTGCCTAGATTTTGCATGAACCTTGAAAGAAAACTAATAACATACATAATGTTGGGTCTTGTAGTTGTTAAATACATAAGGTTTCCAACAAGACTTTTGTACAATGCAACATCTACTCGCTGAGAATCATTCTCTTTGATTATTTTTTCATTCATGACCAAAGGTGTCTTGATGGGTTTACAATTTTGAATTTTGTGAGTAAATCATTGGCATATTTTTGTTTTGAAATGAAAATTCCATCATTTAGTTGTCTCACTTCTATGCCAAGAAAATATTGCATTAAGCCTAGGTCGGTCATTTCAAATTCATTTTGCATAGCATTATTAAACTCATGTACTAACTTTTCACAATTTCCTATATAGATTAACTCATCAACATGTATACATATTATGAGTAACTCACCTATACTTTGATATTTCACATATATTTGGGTTCACTTTCACTTCTTTCAAATCCATTTCTCTAAAAATAACCATCTATCCTATTGTACCAAGCTCTAGGTGCCCGTTTGAGCCTATAAAGTGCCTTTTTAAACTAATAAACGGTGTGTCCTTGTCCAAAAATTTGATAACCAAGTGGTTATTCTACAAACACTTCTCATTTAAATAACCATTTAAAAATTATGATTTAAAATCAAACTAGTAAAATTTCCACTTGTATTGGGCTGCTAAAGCCAAAACTATTCTTATTGTATCTAATCTAGCAATAGGAGAATATGTCTCAAAATAATCAACTCCTAGTTGCTAGGAATAACCCTTTGCCACTAACCTTACTTTATGCCTTTCAATAGATCCACCATCTTTATATTTAATTTTATAGATCCATTTCAATTCAATAATATCTAGTTTCATTGTTTTCAATGGAAGCAATTTCTTCATCCATAGCTTTAACCCACACTTTATGTTTTGCAGTTTCCTAAAACTATCTTGGTTCAACTTGAATATATGAAAACAAAGCAAAATTTACAATTAGATCAAGACTACTAGTGTCTTCATAGATTTGTTTTAAGGCTTTTTACTTTTCTTCGAGGAGGGGTAGAGCTTGTAGAAGAAGAAGGTAATGAATGTAAGGTTGGGTTTTGTGAAGGAGTGGCAACATGAATTGAACTTGTGCTTGGATTAAGTGAGGAGGATGAATCATTTGGCTCTAAATTAATTGTCACATGATTTTCCTTGTCCTCATTATTATTTCATTGCCAAGCTTCATTTTTATCAAAAATAACATCTCTACTAATTATTAATTTCTCACTGGCTAGATTAAATAAGAGATACCCCTTTGTCTCCTCAATATATCCAATGAAAATACATTTAATATTTTTTTTATCAAGCTTTTGCCTTAATTGATCAGCTATGTGAGCATAAGAAAGACATCCAAACACTCTTAAGTGTGCAATCCTAGGTTTTTTTCAGACCATCCTTCATAAGGTGTCATATTTTTTACACTTTTTGTTGGACACCTATTTAACAAATATACTAATGTAGCAACAACTTCAGACCAAAATCTATTTGGTAGGCCCTTAGCCTTGAGTATGCTTCTAGCCATTTCCACAATACTATAATCCTTTTGTTCAATAACTTCATTTTGTTGAGGAGTATAGCTTACACTCAATTTCCTTTGGATACCATTTTTCATACAAAATTCTTGAAAGTTGTTGGACTTGAATCTCCCTTGGGCAACAAGATGACACCTTTTTTTCTTTATTCAAAATATCCAATAGCGCACGTGTGCTATGGCTTAGGATCAAGCTTGTGGAGACTAGGCCATAGTGCATATGCACTATTGGAAAACACATAAAAAACAACACCTACTCTCTCTCTCTCACCCTCTCTCTCCCCCTCTCTCTCTCTCCCCCTCCCTCTCTCTCTACCCCATCCCCTCTCTCTCTACCTCTCTCCCTACCCCATTCCCTATCTCTTTCTTTGCATCCTATCCCATACACTTTACCTCATCTCCTACTCTCTCTATCCCTCCCTCCTTCCCTCTCTCCCCCCCTCTCTCTCTCTGCATCTTATCCCATACTCATTCCCCCATCTCTCTCTCTCTCTCTCTCTCTCTCCCCCCCATCCCCTACTTTATATCCCTCTCTCTCTTTCAATGCATCCTATCCCATGTACTCTTTGAACCCCCATCCCCTACTCCCTATCAACCTCTCCCTCTCTATCTCTCCTATCCCCCCCCCCTCTCTCTCTCTCTCTCCCCCTCCCTCCCTCCCTCTCCCCCCCCCCCCCCCCTTCCTTCCTCCTTCTATGCATTCTATCCCATGTACTCTTTGAACCCCCATCTACTACTCTCTCTCTCTCTCCCTCCCTCTCCCTCCCTCGCTCCCTCTCTCTCCCTCTCTCCCTCCCATCCCCTACTCTATGTCCCTCTCTCTCTCTCTCTTTCTATGCATCCCATCTCATGTACTCTTTGAACCCCCATCCCATACTCCCTATCAATCTCTCCTGCTCTCTCTCTAATCCCCTACTCTCTCTCTCTCTCTCTCTCTCTCTCTCTCTCTCTCTCTCTCTCTCTCATCCCCTACTCTTTTTCCCTCTTTCTTTCTATGCATCCCATCCCATGTACTCTTTCAACCCCCATCCCCTACTCCCTATCAATCTCTCCCTCCCTCCCTCTCCTATCCCCTACTCTCTCTCTCTCTCTCCCCCCCCCCCAATCTCTCTCTCTCTCTCTCTCTCTCTCTCTCTCTCTCTCTCTCTCTCCTACTCTCTTGATCTCTATCTCTATTTATCTCACTCTCCTCCCTTTCTACTTCTTCATTCCCTTCTCTTTCTTACTCTCTCACTCAACCTTAATCCCTCTCTGTAATGACCTTGCTCAAATCTAATCCCCAAATGCTAATAAAGGTTCAAGAAAACACTTTGCATACAAGGGTCATATGACTGATATAAAATTTTAGTTTGCTTTATGGGTCTTTCCTTCACTTAACATCAATAAGAATGCTTGCAAGAAGACTCTGAATTGACTAAACAATGACCTAACATGAATGTGCAACTTATTTTGACAATATTCAATGCATATATGTGACTGAAACTACTTGCAATATGCAGCTATAGCAACTAGTAATTTTGACAAACACTTGGGATGCAACCTGTGATGGCGTTAATGCACTTATAGCCAAGTGGCATTAATACAAACACTTGGTATAACATTATTTATGCCAAAAAGAAAACCTACAACCAATTGACATTTTGTCAAACAATTGGCATTCAAACTAATAAGCTGATCATGAATGATAAATACATATTCAATTACACTATATTAGACCAGCAATTTATGTCTCCTTTATTGCACATAAAATGTTAACTACAATGCTAGTATGAAATGGCCAAGACTCTTCGCTTACATTTGCAAGAATAATGTTTAAATTTGTTACAACTTACACTTACAACCTTACCTCCTAATATGCATCTAAATGATAAGAACAATGCATGCAATATCGAAAGGAACCTGATTGTAGATGGTTGTAATAATTTTCTCCAATGTTGCCTTTCTGCTTTGCTTTTTCTAATCTACTTTTTCACTTGCTTCTTTCGAATCTACTTTTTTCGCTTTGCTTTTTTGAACTGCTTTTTCGAATCTTCTTTTTTGGATAACTTTTTTGGATTTTCTTTTTTGGGCCACTTTTTCAGATTTTCTTTTTTAGACTACTTTTTCGGATCTACTTTTTCGAACTGCTTCCAAAAACTCAAACCCTTAGGCAGTATGAGTATACAAATTAAGCTCAACTTGAAATGGCTGAATACCACTTCCAAAGTGCAACCCTTCAGAAGGTCTTTCACTTCCTTAATTATGTAATCTCTTGAGAAGTACCATTCTCAATGATTATGCTGAATATTTGCTGACCTAGATGGTGCCACAAATCCTCAAAGAGAATGGTAGTAGAATCATCAATTCTCGTCCGTCCAAAAGAAAGGCCAAGCCCTCTATTTATTTACTTTTCTAAGAAGTTACTAATGACTTCTAGAAGCATCCTCTTCTAAGAAGTTACTAAGAACTTCTAGAAACATCCATTATAAAATCCCATTATAATGCACTTTTATAATTAAATAACTTTATAAAATAAAAAGTGCAACTCAACTTAGAATTATAACATGCAGGCCCAATATAAGAAATAATGATAAAATATAAATAATATCTCCAAGAGCATAATAAACCATCCAATCTCCAAATAAATTCCATAATGACTTTCTCATCACAACCACCCATCTACGAGAGTCCATGATAAACTGATTCGGCACACAAAATGATGCCAACCAAAATAGGGACATTACAGTCTGCCCTTCCTAAAATTGCTTGTTCCCAAGCAATGGTCGAACAACAAACCAGTCAATCCACCTAGATCCCAAATGTAGTCATGAACCATACTACTGTTAGTCAATGTAGGCTCCAACAACAACCTCTAAAATATAACCAAGAGGAATCCGTGAATGGATGATAAACCACTAAGCAACTGAACTCCAAATCCACTATTGCCACAATCAAAAACCCACGAGACACAAACTCTCAAAACATCAAAACCCAAGTAGAGTGAGCAACCCAAACTACCAACACCATACACACAACCTACCATGTTATGCGGAATGCACACTTCAACTCTGCTACAATGGTGACCACTCCTGCATGAAATTGCACCAAATACAAAGAATCCACACGCTATACACCTACTGCAATTAGTACAACTCTGCAAATCAATGGTCACTATCTCATAACCATAATTCCCATGCATCATTGATGGTGAATAGTCATCACATGATAGATAGTAATAACTAGAACCCAAACCAAATCTGATGGCTATCAAGTCCTCAACACCTAGATCCAATGCAAATTGATCAACATACCCTGCAGTGTAATGTTGTTTAAAAGAACCAGCCTCAGTCGACAACTCACCATACACAGGTGATGCAACCCACTGCAACTGATCACTAACCAAACCAGAACCAACTACTACTTCTGAAGATATTGCCAAGGGAGTAGTGTCACTAGCAAGAACCATGCCAACTGTCGGCTCACCAACATCACACATGATTTCTGATACAACATCACTAGTCTCCTTGCCATTCGTAGTAGAGATCACCACCAAGTCAAACATACCACCATGCTCAGCTGCAGCACCCAACTCAACTGATCTTGCCTCCAATGGAAACAAACCAAACATGCCAATACTAGTATTGAGGATAGATATACCCTCATCTCTACTGCCTCTATCATCCTTGACCATGGACATCCTAGGTTCACCAAACTCTGTGGTCTATGACTGTACAAAATTTGGTAAAGACTAAAGTCACTCTAACTCCATGGTCACCTCAGCCAAATGAAAATGTGACTCCTCGAAAGCCAACTGTGTACTCTCAAGGAGCTCAAAAGTCACCTCAAGCTGCTAAGTAAGCTCACTCACCTCATCTTCCTTGACCAATAATGCATCATATGCTATACTGCCCCACTCCATAAGATAATCTCTATTGGCTACCACTTGCATATAATTTTGTCTCAGAATCCAAATAGCCTCCCATAAAGAGTGGATCTCTATCAAGGAAAGATAACTGCCTCCCTGCTCATCTCTAGTAGGATAACCCCATCCATAAACTACTAACAACTGATGAGCAGCATCGAAATGCTCACAAACGATAGCAATGTCTCGCTCACTAACTCTCAGCTAACTAGACACATGATTGTGCTGGCTGGTCAAACTTCTATACTCTACCCCTGGTACACTATCCAAAGGAGTAACCTGAAAATAGCTATTGTCTTTAATATTTCCATCCAAATTCTGCAATCAACTGTTGAACTCGTATCATCAAACGAAGTGACTGAAGCATCAACATAAACCTCTATATCAAAGGAACCCACTAAAGAGACTAAGTCCTCGACACTATCCACAACATCCCCCTAGGTGTCATCTATAATAATTAGATCCTGGGACTCTTCTGTAAACTCTATCATATTGGAGAGATCATCAACCCATTCCAACAAGAATGGTCGACTGGATAAATGAACAATGCCCCACACAAGTGTATAAAAACTAATTCTAGCATCAGACAAGCTGCTGGCATGGATGAGAACTACACCTGGTAAAATACTAATCAAGTCCATGATGGTGCAATAGACACTCTTACCAAAAAATGATAGACATCTCCGATCAAAACATTCCCAAGTACTAAGATAAGGATCCCAACAACTAATCCATGAACAGAAATCAACTGGAAACTCAAGTAAACTCCTCACCTGAGTAATGTGAACAATACCAATCGACTTCACACACCTATCTACTATACCCCCTACAATCTCTAAATATGGAGTGTGAATGCTAGACATACTCATATCATCATCAACATGTGGCCCAACTGTAAAAGAAAATTGAGTCCCTGCCATATGTGCTAACTCCTGAACTGAACTCACCTCAAGACGAAGCTCGTCCACATGTCTCTCAAAATCCTAGAGAGCCAACTAAGTATACATCAAGAAATTTTGAGTATCCTCCAAATCATGAGAAAATCGGTCGACCTCCTCTTCCTTCTTCTTCAATGCATCTGAATAGATTCCCACAAGATTAAGGAGATGATCGCAATCTAAAAGTAGGTGTAGGTAACTTACCTTCATTGCTTCCATGCCTTCCTTGATCTGATGTAAGTTGTCACAAGAAGAACCTGTTGTGACTCCTTTTTGTCTCTCCTGCAATTGAATCATCCAAATGCGATTCTCAATCAATCCATGCATCATGTCATGATGAGATAAAGCCGCAATAATATCCCTTTTCTTCATCTTCAGCTAGCTTGCCAAAACACGTGAAGAACTACTAGCCTCTATCTCATGTGAAGAAGCATCCAACTGTGCCTGATGCTCATTTTCTGCAAAGTCCTGAATGCTCACTTTCTGATCAACTGTACTATCTTCAAACATGACAGTATCCTCAACTATTGTAACTTCATCTAGCCCAACTATATTGGGATCACTATCTATGTCAATCACGCAGTCCAGTGTGCCTATGATATCACCTTCTGATGCAACTGGATCAACCTGCACAACATTTGTAACCACTTCTTCCTGTGAAGATGATGCAGATAAACCATTACCTAAAGATGTGCTAATGTATTCCTATATCGAATCAACATGTCTGTTAAACTCCTCATACAAGTTTCTGCCTATCATAGGAAAAGTACTTCGATCCTTAGGCCTATCAATCAGGCTCTTTAACCACGTATATGCCATAGGTGACACATTCCTCTTTTTTGTCCAAACCCACCATAAATCTTTTGCCAAAAGTTTAGAAATTTCACCCTCCTTCTCAAATAAGATTGTGAACATAATGGAGTGCATCGATGCTAATATGTTGCAAGGATGAAACTCATCCATAATATTCCAAAATGTGTTAAACATCCTACGAATGTCACCAATACAACCTATTGACAGCATAACATTTTCAAATCTACACCTTGCAAATACTTCAAGTAATCTTGCCCTTTTTGTGAAATAAGGGTCCTGGATGTTGTCCAACTTTTTGAAGGTTTTTATCATGGCGTGAAGTATCTCTCTCATAATTTTATCATCATAAGAATTAAGGCCAGCTATTATCCTCATGATTCCACTAATGCGAGAGAGAGTTGCAATTCTTATCACCTCATCATGATGTCTCAATAAGCGAGGCCAATGAACCAAATGCTGGAGATAAAGTTGTTTGCATAGCATCGGGTTTTGACTAATCAATCTTGCCTAAATAATTTTCCAACTCCTCCAAGGTTTTTAGAAGGTCCTCTGTTCACTAAAATGGGCAATCTATTTTCTTCTTTGCATCGTGCATTCTTTCTTCCAAATCCCTGTCTCTTGTTAATGCCATACTGATAATTGAATTCATTCTAAAATAACCCAATCAGGCTGGCAAGAAATCACTCTGATACCACTATAATGAACCTACTCAAATCTGATCCCCAAATGCTGATAAAGGTTCATGAAAACACTTTGCATACAAGGATCATATGACTGATATAAAATTTCAGTTCACTTTATGGCTCTTTCCTTCACTTAGCATCAATAAGAATGGTTGCAAGAAGACTCTAAATTGACTAAACAATGACCTAACATGAATGTGCAACTTATTTTGACAATATTCAATTCATATATATGACTGAAACTACTTGCAATATGCAGCTACAACAACTAGTAATTTTGACAAATACTTGGGATGCAACCTGTGATGGCGTTAATGCACTTATAGCCAAGTGGCATTAATACAAACACTTGGTATAACATTATTTATGCCAAAAAGAGAACCTACAGCCAATTGACATTTTGTCAAACAATTGGCATGCAAACTAATAAGTTGATCATGAATGATAAATACATATTCAATTACACTATATCAGACTCACAATTTATGTCTCCTTTATTGCACATAAAATGTTAACTAAAATGCTAGTATGAAATGGCCAAGACTCCATCCACAAGAATAATGCTTAAATCTGTTCCAACTTACACCTACAGCCTTACCTCCTAATATGCATCTAAATGATAAGAACAATGCATGTAATATCCAAAAGAACCTGATTGTAGATGGCTATAATAATTTTCACCAATGCTGTCTTTCTGCTTTGCTTTTTCTGATTTGCTTTTTCACTTGCTTTTTTTGGATTTGCTTTTTTTGCTTTGCTTTTTCGGATCTACTTTTTTACACTACTTTTTTGGATTTTCTTTTTCGGACTGCTTTTTCAAATCTACTTTTTGAGATTGCTTTTTCAGATTTCCTTTTTCAGATCTGCTTTTTCGAACTGCTTCCAAAAACTCAAACCCTCAAGTAGTCTAAGTATACAAATTAAGCTCAACTTGAAATGGCTAAATACCACTTCCAAAGTGCAACCCTTCAGAAGGTCTTTCACTTCCTCAGTTATGCAATCTCTTGAGAGGTATCATTCTCAAGGATTATGCTAAATATTTGTTGACCTGGATGGTGCCACAAATGCTCAAAGAGAATGGTAGTAGAATCATCAATTCCCATCCGTCCAAAAGAGAGGCCAAGTCCTCTATTTATTTACTTTTCTAAGAAGTTACTAACGACTTCTAGAAGCATCCTCTTCTAAGAAGTTACTAAGAACTTCTAGAAACATCCATTATAAAATCTCATTATAATGCACTTTTATAATTAAATAACTTTATAAAATAAAAAGTGCAACTCAACTTAGAATTATAACATGTAGGCCCAATATAAGAAGCAATGATAAAATATAAATAATATCTCCAAGAGCATAATAAACCATCCAATCCCCAAATAAATGCCAGAATGACTCTCTCATCACAACCACCTGTCTATAAGTGTTCGTGATAGATTTATCCAACACATAAAATGATGCTAGGCAAAACAGGGACATTACACTCTCTCTCTTACTCTCTCACTCAACCTTAATCCCTCTCTTTCTGCATCATATCTCGTGCTCTTTCTCCATTTCCTTCTCTCTCTCTCTCTCACTCTACATCCTATCCTACTCTCTCCCCATCCTCTAGTCTCTCTCACTCTCTACCCTCTCGCCCTCTCCACTTCCCTCTCCCCCTATCTATCCTCTCCTTGAAATACAAGGCTTACAAAGCATGCGTGCACTATAGAGCATACATGTTATAGCATGTACATGCTATTTAAGCCATTAATTCAAAAAAGATTTAAATTGTGTGCATGCACTATATAAAGAATTGGATACCACCAAGCCTAAGGCTTTGAATTGCCTTGGGGAACCAACCCAAAGGTTTGGAGGCTCTAAACTAGTCTGAGATGTGTTTTTCTACAAGCATACAAAAATGCTTGATTTTTCTTCTGTGCTCTCCTTCAAGTTTCATTGTGGTTGAGTATCAATAAAATCAGGTTCCATGATATTGTAAATCTCTATGTTAGCTATATAACCATATAATTTGTTTTGTATTCATCTCCTTCAAGTTTCATTGTGGTTGAGTATCAATAAAATCAGGTTCCATGATATTGTAAATCTCTATGTTAGCTATATAACCATATAATTTGTTTTGTATTCATGCTATTTCAAGCCTTTCAACTATAATTTCTTTTGGGCATATGTCCATTTTCTCTCAAAAACCAATATGTAGTAATTGGGGTGTAGCTTTTAGCTCATTCATTGAAGTTTGAAACAAGTTAGTTTTTTAGAAACTGGACTCCATACTACATGCTTTGAAAAAAAGTTTTTGATTTTGGATTAGTTTTCAATAATTTCTAGGGGGAGCACATAGATATTTCACATTTTTGTGATGTGTCCCCTTATAAAATTCATTAAAAAAAATACACTTTATAAAATTACCCAAAAAATATGGGATAAACTACATGGTGTTAGGTAACTTTTGACCAGAGTGATTAAAAAGTTTTTTTTTTAAATTAAAATTTTAGGGGGGCCACACTTTGCACAATGTCATTTTTTTCCCTAAAAAAATGGTACCACTTTCTGTAGCCCCCTTTTTTGAGGACCTAAAACTAAACCATTTTGAAAAAAATAAATTAGTAGTTTAGAAACTAGATTCAAAGGACTACTACCTTTTTTGTCAAATCTTAAAATTTAGAGTGCAACTATCTTAAAAGTCTTGTTGAAGTTTAGAAATTGTTGATTTCAGAAAGAAAAACAAAAAAAAAAGCCATTTATAACCCCCTTTTCGAACCACAACTTTGTGGACTTACCCCCCCTCACCCTCTATCTACACATAGGGTTTTGATGGAATGGCCAGTTTGCTTTTCTGCCTTAGCCTTGAACTATTTAAACTTGTTAAAAGCTTCATATTTTTCTTTTATGAAGTAAAGCTAACTCTTTGTACTAAAATCATCCACAAATATTATAAAATATTTTTTTTCACTCAATGACAATACTTGCATAGGGCCACAAACATCAGTGGCACTAATTCAAGTAGTATTTTTTCTCTTAAAGATCCTTCTACTGGGAACGAAGCACAATGTTGTTTACCAACAACATAACCTTCACAAACTTGATCATCATGAAAGATATGTGGCAATCCTCTTACCATTTTCTTTTCGAAGAGAAACTTGAGTCCTTTAAAATTTATATGTCCATATCTAGTGTGCCACAACCAAGTCTATTTTTTATAATTAGAGCTCAGGACTTGAGCTTCACAATACGCAAGCTTCAAAGGGAAAAACCTATTCTACAACATGCCAAACTTTTCTACTATTTGATTATTTTTATTTGTCATAAATGACACATTTACTCTGTTCAAATAGTGGAGAATATCCCTTTTCAACCAATAGTCCTATGCTCAACAAATTATGTGCTAACCCAGGTACATACAAAACATCATGTATATATCTTTGGCCATTTTTGGATTTCACTACAATTTTTCCTTTACCCATGACTTCAACTTCCTTGTTGTCATCAAGTCACACTTGTGTTCTAATTGAGTTATCCATATTTATAAAGATTTTTTTGTTTCCAGTCATGTGACTACTATAACGACTATCCAAGATCCATACATGTTTTTCCTCTTCATTTATAGCACAATGAGCACAAAAAAATTTTGTATCTTGTTGATCCTTTTTTCTTAAAAAAATGAGCATTTTGTTCATTTTTTTTCCAATTGTCTCATTCATAATGCCCAAACTTTCTTCAGTAATGACATTGTATGTTTGATTTGTCAAATTGTTGACTGCTATTTTGTGCATCTTTTGATTTTTTTGGTTTAAAATATTTTTTTCTTTGTGAACCTCTTGCTCCTCTATAAATATTATTGGCTCTCCCTCTTTCTCTATGCCTTCCTACATCCTTATTAGAAAAATTTTATGAACCTCTTCCCTTCTTATGTGGATATTTCATATTAGTTTCAAAGGCTTGTTGAATTGATTTTTCTACTAATTGTTCATTCCTTGTTCATGGGTTTGAAGGGAAGCCATAAGCTCATTTATAGAGAGAAGACTTAAGTCTTTCAACTCTTCTATACTCACAACCACATTGTCAAATTTAGGGGTAGACTTCTAAGCATTTTTTCTCCAACTTTTTTTATCTACCAAATTTTTCCAGTAGGACTTAATTTGGCTAACTAAACCCATCACCTAAGTGAAAAATTCTTGCATGGGTTCTCCATCTTTCATGACCAAATTTCCAAATTCCCTTATAAGCATCTATAATTTAATTGTTTTTACTTTATCTATTCCATGATAAGTATTTTGTAACAAATCTCATGCTTGTTTTGATTTTGTGGTTGCAACTCGGGAAAATTGATTCATGTACAATTTTTTGTATGATAAACAAGGCTTTGGTGTCCCTTTTCCTATTTTCTTTTAATTGGTCATTTTCTACCTGACTTAATGATGCAAGAGCTAGAGCATCACAAAGCTTGAGATTTAAATAGGGTTTTCATTTTATACTCTAAAAATCATAATTCTCCTCATGGAATACTGGTATTTGAGGTTGGGTTAAACTTGTACCATTGGCTGCCATTGTTTTCTTTGACAAATTATTCCTTTGAAATTCTACAGGGAAATATTTCATAGTAATTTCTCTATTATGAACCAACTATCTAAGAGGTTGCAGATTAGAGAATAAACTTTCTTTATTCTTGGTTTTCCCTGATACCAAATCTTGAAAATGAGGAGGAATGAAAATGTTATGTGTTTCAACACAACATAAACAAACAAACCCAAGCACTCAAAATCAGTAATAAAAGAGCAGGACAAATTATGCCACATCAAAGGTAAATTACACAATTGATCACGAGAAATTCACTATGCAATATGCATATATCTACATACCAGATATGTCGCCCATCTATATGTCAAAATAGGAAACATACAAATTTATTTACAATTGCTATTTACTAGAAGGATTACAGATGTCGAAAATAAAGTAACTAGCTAGCATACGGTGGCATTTACTTAAGATATTAGAAACCTAGAATGTAACAATTACTGCCCTAAAATAAGACAACTGATGGTATGGGAAGGGGTATACATGTTAAACATTAACACCTTCAAATATGTCAACGATACGATAATATTGTTTAATGATCAAAATTTGTTTTCTGTCTTTGATTTGGTGATTACAAAACTCAACATGGAAATTCTCACCATAGCATTAGACTCAATCCTACCTCTTGATAAGCCATTGAATTCACATAAGGCTCAAGATATACAATATAAACTTAATCAACTCCAGTTCAAGGATATAATCAGCTAATCAAATTAGAATTACTGCTAATCAGTTCTCGAATCTTCATGCCCAAAGGCTAGTGATTTTCTCACAAGGGATAATGAAACTTATGAAATGAAACCTATGAGTCATTTATTTGATCATATATCATGCTAACAAAATAACACTCGCTCATATATATGGTAATCAAAACCCGATCAACCATATGTATATTTTATGAGCATGCATTTGAAGTATGATGTGTCAAGTAATATAGGAAAATAGGAAAATAATGTCGGGTCTAAATTTTTAAATTTTAGAACCCAATCACATGAGTGCCATTTGCCACATCAAATCTTATGGTTGAGCCACATGAATTGTGTTCTGCAATTCTCTCACAAAGCTTTAAAATTCTAGTTAAATAAAGAGAGCTTTGATCACTGAAGAGTGAATTTTGGACAAATTTCCCATCTCAAATTTAGAGTAGATTTATGGTTGTTCTGAAAATCCATAAAAGGTGGCGTAGACAACCTACTAAAGCATAACATGTTGTCAAAATTGTTGTTGTGTAAATAAATGAACGTTTTATTTTCTTTGTGTTGGTCATTATATTGATTTCCAAAAATAAGCATAAATTAAGCATTACATTTTTATTCAATTTGTTATTTGTACAAGAATATAAACAAGTGCTACATGCCATTATATGTTTTATAATAATTATGAATTTTAATATAATATTGATATTTCAAATATAATAATTATATTATATAAATATAAATTTGTGATAATTATAGTACTAGATATATAGTATATATTAATATTTTTAAGTATTTTAAGTTGAACTATTTTATAATTTTGTATATTATAAGTTTAATATAAGAAATAGTTTAGAATGTATAATAGTTGTATATCATCATAATTGTAATATATTATTTAATTATCATCAAATATTATAAATTTATAGAATTAATTATTACATGTAAATTGTTTATATATATAGTTATAGTTATATATTTTAATAAAGATTTATCATTTATAAATTGTGTATGAAATTGTATATTATTGTTCAAATATAACTATAGTATATTATTTAACTCTTAACATATATTACAATTCATAAATTGTCTATCAAAATTTTAGTCTAAATTATGGAATCATAAATAAATTACACAATAATGAAAACAAAGTGTACATAATATTGGACGATTAAATATTTAAGTGTGGATGATTATAAATCATTCATCAAAAGTGAAGGCAATGAATTAACTCAAGGCAAGATCATTAACAAAGTTTATTAATTCTAAGAAGAAAATAATTTAATTTTTTAATTGTTTATCTATTATATATTTTATAAATAAATTTAATTATCAAAAATCAATTAATTCAAGAAAAAATTATTTTATTTTATAAATACAAGTTATCCCAATAATTAAATTATATATAAATATAATTTAGTAATTATTATTATAGTAGTTCATGTGAAGACATGATAACAATTTAATTAATAATAATTAAAATACCTTAATTTATATAGAATATGGTTTACACTTTATTTTTTAAAAAGGTTAATTATCTATTATGATGTTTAAATAGTTATATTAAAATTATAGCTTCATTTTAATAATAATCTTGATTAGTCTTGTGTAGTTTTATTTCTAATTTTTCATAATAGAAATTTTATATTCATAAAGTTGTTTTCATAATGTAATATGATAATTGAATCTTAGGTTCTCTCTCTCTCCTAGTGAGAGCTAAAGATTGAGGGGAATCCATCAACCTAATCAAAATAAAGAATACTTAAAATGTAAGGGTGAACAATGCTTTAGCTAAAGGAAAGATTGCAAAGTCATTCAAATTAACTATCAAATTTATAGACCAATCCATACTATAAAAGTAAAATCTTAGTATCTTAACTAGCTTCAAAACTAAACTATTAAAAATTTGTCAATAACCTCATAAACAAGAATGGATCATATTTTAAATCCTTTAAAAATTTTGTTTATTTTTCTAAGACTAACACTCATGCAAGTGGTGAGCTTAATTAAAGATGCAGAGTACAACAAAGGAACTCAAAAGTAAATGTCAAAATTGTCAAGTTTGTCCTTAGATGCAGAGAAAGTCACTAACAAAAGAGTTCCTTGACCACAAACGAATTCTCTCTAATGGAAAAGCCAATAAAAAAGGTCCCTATAATTCCACAAATGAAGATAAAATGAAGGAATAATTTTCTAGACCCTAAAGTTTGACAGGGGCACTTGTATACAAAAATACAACAACAAACATACTTTTCTATAAAACAAAGAAGGTCTTCCCTTCAATAAAATTTGTAAACTAATATATGTCCCTTTCAATTCTATAACTATGCATAGGATTTTTGTCAATGGAAAGTCTGGAGGTTTTCTTCTATGTTCTTTTCTACTAGTGCTCATTTAAATGCGAACTTTTTGCATTCTTTATTTATTAATATAACTTATAGGGCTTTGGACTTTTACTAATCAAAAAATAATAATTATAACCAAAGACAAAATAATAACTATTCAAGAACACCATAAAAAGTATACAAGCCTGTCATCTTAACCCTTGCACCCTTCAAAGGTACAAGCACTAGTCTTAATCATTCACTTTAGGTTTTATGACTTTTCATACCCTTTAATGATGTCCAGAAATCAGTAATGATTATGACCATAAAGAAAACTAGAGTATTTGCACAAATTGACTTCTCATCACTATTGCTTCTAGAGTTCATGGAGCAGTCCAACAATTTCCAAATATCTATTGTGAAAGGCTTTTGGTTCCACCAAAATACATAGCTAAGCCTCTCACATTGGAAAATATGGGGCATACACTTGAGGACACTTATGCAATTTTTGCAGTATGGCATGAATGGAATTGATGTTATTCTCTTATTTACATAATGAAAGACTCCATTCATTATATATATTTGCAGTCGTTTTTTGATATTAGGTTAATTTTGTTGGATCATTTTCTGTAAATGTAATAACACTACCTTACTTTTGTGTGTTCAAAGTGTAGATTTGAATGTATATAATTATGAGTAGATGAGACATGGATATAAATTACAAATTAATCATTATTACATAATATATTAACAATATATAACCATATCTATATTGTGTGTGTGTGTGTGTGTGTGTGTGTGTGTGTGTGTGTGTGTGTGTGTGTGTGTGTGTGTGTGCGCGCGCGCGCGCGTGTGCGTGTGTGTGTGTGTGTAATTATTTATTAACAAATTGCAATATTGTTTAACCAATAACAATAGAAGGATTTATTAGGATTAAACATAGATAGAAATAAGAATTACATGCAAATATAACCAATATCATAAAATGATAAATTGAAAAAAAGAGAACACAAGACACAAAGCTTTAATGTGGTTCACCCAATCCCTCGACTACGTCCACCAACAAGTCCACAATTATTATTATCTAGTGATTACAATCCGCAATCCCTTATAGCTCAATATAGCTCCAAGAAGATACAATATCATCATACATTCTGAAACCCCTAACCCTAAGCCATTTTATACCAGTTGCTTACAAAATTAGGGTTAGAATAAGTCATCCAATAGGAAAATACTAGTTGAAGTCTTTTACTATTTTTGGCTTTGGGGGTGATGCCCTTGAAAACCCCTACAAGGGTGTTGCCCCTTGACCCCACCTTGTATTGTGATAGGGGGCACACATGGGGCACAGCCCTAGGATCCTGGAAGGGGCACTACCCCCAAACCCTCGTAGAAATAATCTAGGGGAAATTGTGATCAATAAACCTCTAAGTCTGATCAGGCTCCACATCACAACTAGATTATCTCTTGATCAATTCAATCCGACTAGAGCTACAACATTAACATTATTTTCAACATTTGCATTTGTAAACCAATACTATAGTGTTCAATATGAAAGAGTTGAACTACAAAGTATCTGAGCATAAACATAGGAAATGCCATCAATGATGAGTCCCCAATGCTTAGGTCAAGTCCCTTAGGGGTTGTCTTTAAATTTGCAATATTATTCCACTTCTTAATTAAGGATTTAGATAACTAAGATATTAATCAAATATTTATTCATAATCATATATCTAATATGTTGCATAAGTTGGTTATGGAATATGTGTAGTACAAGTGTCATAAATAATCATTATGAAGCAATGGAATCAGCAATATTCAGAATTGTTGAGCATGTTAAGTAGTATAATTTGTTTACCCTATTGAGTTCTAGGATCCAAATCAAATGTGATTTCAATCTGTTGATTAATTTAGTAGCACATTATTTATTTAGAAATTTATAAGGAATATGACATAAACTAGTATTATAGTTAGGGTTGTTTAAAGTAAACTTGTCTTGGGAAATCATGAGAAAGTTATATGGATTAAAGTATTTGTATTTAGTTTTGATCATGTACTAAGAATGTTGTTTACACCTAAATTAGCTTGTCATGCTCATGTATTATGAAAATTTAATGTTCAAAAGAAAAGTTAGAAAATCTATGTCTATTCAGTTTATTTTATGTTCTCATGGGTTCCTAGTCAAAGCATTACATGATATAGCTACAATCCCATTTTCATCAAGAATATTCATGGAAACATTGAGTAGTATATTGTGTAATTCCTTAATAGTTTCATTCTTAATATAATTCATAAGCAAATTCTCCATAGCCAATTTTCCTCTTGATCCCATGCAAAAAATCAATTAAAGTACATGTTTATAAAAAGAAATTATCAATGTTGCCAAACATACACCATGCCCAGTTACAAAGTAAAGGAAAATAACATTGTCTAAATAACAAACTAAAATGCACCATTTTTACCTTGATCATTTATCAATTTAAAAAGAAAAGAAAAGGTAAATGAAATAAAAAATAACACTTAAATATAATCATCATCATTATTCTGAAGATGAGGAAGACGATAATGGGAAAAATAAGAGGAGATTGAAGAGAATGAGGCTTTGGATGAAGGGGGTTCCACTAAAGAGAATGTCATTGATAATGAGGTGAGCAATGTCAACACTAAAAGAAGAACATGAGGTGGTGGCTATCCTTCATGAAATTGGAGAAAACAAGGCACTAGAGGAAATCAAGAATATTGACATTACCAACATCGTTGACAGGACACTGACTCATGGTAGCAAGGAAGACCTTAACTCTTTTAAGGAACCTATTTGTCAAGATGACACTAAGAAGAAAGAACATAAATTTTCTCAAAAGGAGGCCACGAGAGACATAGGGAACTATGGCATCAATTCCAACAAGAACAATGAAGAGATCAATGTCAATTCGAAGGGCCTAATGAATATCTTGCAAATTGTTAAGGCTAGGCATAATTACTCTTTTAAATTTCATAAATAGATGGTTGAGGAAATAAAGAAACTTGACGAGGGTATGCAAGATTTGTGCAAGAAACCTAAAGAATTTCAAAAGGGCAATAATAGCAAGGCTCCTGCCAATAGTGGGGAGAATGACTTCAATGCTATTTTGAAAGTCTATATGCATCAAATGAATAAATGAATGAAACAGAACAAAATTGTTCTCATAAACATTTTGCTCCAAAACCATGAAAGTCTTAGAGCTTCAAGAGTGAATCTCAAAAGTCGCATGAAGTGCTCAAAATCTACAAAGCTAGGGAGGTCATCAATGTGGATAAGGATGTTGGTACTTCAAGTGCGGTGAATACTGGTCCTTGCAACAGAACTTGATCTAAAAAGATGGAAATTGAACTTGAAGATAAGGATAAGCGCAAGGTGAAAAAACAAACTTATTGAGTCACTATAGAAGCTTGAGGATTTGGAGAAGACTAAGTCCCTCCTTATGCAATTGGTCTACTTTGGTCATTTTTTGATCTTTGTTGGTGTTTTTTTTTGTTTTCTAGCGACTTTGTATTATTGTATGTATTGTGTTTAGTGGGTTTGTTGGTTTTTTGTTGCATCTGGAAAGTTCTGCAAATTATTTTGTTCTTGAATCAAACTTATAGTTTAGTTCCAAGATGTTGAGAATGATCCTTTAAATGATATGTATATTCAAATTGTATAGATGCATATATCACTAATGTTTACTGCAAGTCCAGTCCTCTATACTCGATCTTGGATGGTTGAATATATCTCTGCTATGAAGGAAGGAGAATGCTTGGAAAATCAGACTATTGTGTGTATGTGTGTTCTCCAAACTACATTCTCAACCCGTGTGTGTGTGTGTGTGTGTGTGTGTGTGTGTGTGTATCCTTCTAGAAGGTATGCCCCTCAAGGAACATGACCCTTAGTTTTGGCATTAAAACATGATTATCCCTAAATCGGTGATTTCAAGGATTCTAATTAGAAGGAACAAAACTAAGTATTAGTTTAGTTTAAACAAAACAAGAACACCTATTTGGAAATCACCGGTATCTATAGGAGAGGCATAAATATGTTTACTTGCCACTCATTGTATATATTATCCACAAAAGAAGGTAGGGTATATACTAACAAACCTATAGAATTATCTAGGTAGTAACTAATGTTGAAAATGTATCTACTTTAAGATTGCAAAAGGTTTCGAGTCCCTAGAAAACTTATTTTTACCATCAACTGAAATTACCATTATCATGAGAATAATCATTTTATTAGCACCTATGTGTGTGTGGCTATATATATATATATTCATTCTTACTATGATGGTATATTTGTATACAGCTTTCTTTGTGCATTACTTTCTAGCAAAAAGGTCAAATATGGTGGACTCCTATTTCAACATATGCATATGTTGCCAAATTTAAGACAAGGCAATTCTTGAGGCAACCAATTTTTATTTTATAAATATGTTGATTTGTAGTGTTTTAAAATTGGGTTGTGTAGCCTAGGCAATACCAAAGCATGCTCTTTTAAAAAGGAAATGTAATTACAATTTTATTTTTACTTATTTATTTATTAAATGAAGACTTATGTTGTATATAGATCAACAAAAGCTATTAAAAAAATATATTAAATATTAAACTATAAAAATTAAATTATTCAAACAAATAGAAAAGTAAATCTACTTTTAAATTTTTAATAAAAATATTAAATCTAACAATAACATAATAATAATGCAATTTTTTATTAGTGAAAATGAATTCTTTAATTATATTTATTATTAAGATGGGGAGTCACATAAGAACAATTAAACAGTACACATAAGAATTAAACAAGAATATATAGATCTTATCAATTTATATATTTAAAATTGTATTATTGAGTTGTCACTGTAATTGACCTTTTTATAAAAACATTTTTTAATTTAAATTGCATGAATTCTGCAGGCATGTAGATGTACCGTATGAAAATGCATATGGTAAAAGCTTATGGCATGGTATGCATTTTTGTTTAGTGTTTAGAAAATCCCATAAAAAAAAGCTCCAACATTGTCATTTAATTGGCATACAGATTGAGTGAAGGCTTCTACAAGCATTTTATTTATTTATTTATTTTTGGACGTCCACAAGCAGTGACCAATCATCATTCTGATTTATTTTGCATACAAATGACCATGTGTTGCATCCAATTCAAAATGTTGACGAGATTAGATTTGGGGGAAAAAATTAGGAGAAAAACAAATTTCAAATATATAAGAAATGATTCAACATTCAACAGTCGGTAACTGCCGCATTCCCTGTTATCAGCAATTTGTCTCATGATCTCTACTTTCAAGTTCAACAGTGTGCCTAAGTCTGATCAAGAAGATCATACAGGAAGAGCTAAAACAATTATGCTTAACAAAAGATACAACATCAAAAGCGACACGCGTCAAATTCCGCTGCCGTTCTTTTTTGGTTCAATTTTGAAATTACTCAGAAACTAATTTCAGTCGGTGTCATGATTTCTGGGCATATATAAGCTTTATCGACAAGAAGCCAATTTCATTTGAGAGAGTCGTTCTACTACGTTACATATCAAAGATGCTCTGGACCTAGGAATACCATTCTAAAGATCTCAGGGACAAGATTTTATTGCTTTAAGCTGATAAATACAATAGAGATTGTTTCTCTTGTTTACAAAATTCATTTTCAAGAGGGAAAACCTTCAAAAGTAAAATACAACAAGAACACAAAATGATGCCCATGATTGTAAACATAAATAGAAATATAACCACTTATAGCGCCAAACATTGAACTTAGATGAAACTGTACTATTGAGTTTATGCCTCGCAGAAGAAAATAGTAGAATTAGATAAGCCACCTGTCGTCTGCATCTCTCTTAAGGCCTGAACCATACCATCTTAACTCTACCGAAATGAAACATGTGGTAATTTCTATTAAAATGCATAAACCACTAGTGTGACTACATTCCTCATCTATAGTGTCAAAACTAGAAGATGTAACTCTGGGTACAAGAAATTCAAGAGTTACACAATTTCTTATGGCTAGATGGCATCAATGAAGAATATACAACTGGTCTGAAACATAGGACCAGATTTAAGTCCCAACAGAATTAATCATGTCTATCATTTAGTGGGATTTCTCGAAAGCATGTACATGCAGACCGAAGATTCCATCTTATAACTTCTTCATATCCATAAACCAGATGCTTTTCAGGAGTAATATACACGTTGCATTCACCTGCTCTATTGAGAGGTGCATGGTGAGAAAAGGAAAACCCTTCAACTTTGTTTCAACTATTCATTTGCTAGAGCATATACAACTGCAGTTCTGCAAGGACTGTAGACAAGGAAGGAGTGAGGCCTGTCGTCGAACCACCCTTCCTGCATAAAATAAGGCATGACGCCAAAATTTTATAACATAGCTTCAAAATAGAATCGGTGAGCAGAAAAAATAAAATTCAGAGTTCGCATCACAAAACATACAAATTTATAATCTTGCCAAAAATTGAAAACTGGTAGTTTATCCAAAAAAAAGAACTTAAAAAAAAAGGAAAGAAAGGAAGGAGGCTTGCCTATCAATTTTAATGTCAACATATTTCAACACATAGTTACTTACACCTATTTAGATTGTATGATCCGGTCATGGAAATGATAATAAAACAATATGTAATAGTTTATTCAAGTTTATAAAAAGTTAAAAACATTGTGGATTGACTCTAACTTTTGAAGAATACTAGAAACCTCGCAAGAGATTTTGCTAGCACGACTGATGTCACTAAACAAACATCACATATTTGTGTTATAGCACCTCTTAAAATCTCCTCAAAAAAATCAAACATCTCACACTCCTTGCTATAGTATACTAGACATTTATGATGTATTTTCATATAAATTAAAAGACGAGGACATGTGATCTGCAAACTCCAATTTGGGTTTCCAACAATTCCATATTTGTCTTTAGATATTGCACCTTAGCATTCTCCTCAATATTAACGTATGACTTGGAGATTTAATACTTATCCCAATCAAATATCTTGATATACTATGACACATTGTGATTTTCAGGGGATATATAGCTTTCTGAAGTATTGTTCGATCGAAGTAGATATAAATATATTGTAAAGTCTCAAATTCATAGAATCCTGGATATATGAGGCATTTCAGAGTTGTAATCATGTGACGTTAAGCAACTTGGATGAGACGCAATATAAATTTAGTCTTCCTCTACCCTTCTGTAGTCTGTATAAATCACTGTTGATAACAAATAGTCGGTACACTATAATCTCTCTCTCAACGTTGTAATGGATTGCCATTTGCTACTCTATAATGCGTTTTGAGATGATTCCTCTTTAATCCTTCCTATTAAATGCCTATCTAATTTTCCTTCTCCGCTAATTTTATCTTCAAATATGTCACACTTAATCAATTGATGCATTCCTCTGCAATGAGTTTAGGAGTCGTCTCTCATAAAGGCATGTGCCTTGTCTTGCAATTGACTGTTAAATATTTCATATATTCCTTTAACACTGCGCAATAGGTAGTACTCCTTAAGTCAAAATTCATAAGCTGATATTTATATCGTATCATTTATTAAGATATTAGAATATATCATTTAATTATTGATATTTTAATTATTATTATTTATTTAATCATTTTATATTTATAATATTGCTATATTCATTCATATATATATATTGTAGTATATTAATTGTTATAGTTAATTAAATTAAAATTATTTAATAATTTCTTTATTCATTTTATTTTATAGATAAAAATCTCTTCAAGAGGTAGCAGATATCTTTAATTCTCATAAGAACTTTTACAAAATGAGAAAACTTAAGGTTTTCTCTTGCTGATAAGTTGGCCACTTCTATGCAATAAATCGCGAACTTCTCAAACTTTACTACTCTTGGGCAGCACTAGTAAAACTGGGACACCTAAAAACTTGCCCATTCATTATTTATTTTGTAATTTAGAGTATCTAGAGGAGAGGAGGATTTTGGCAGAGAGAAATAGTTTTTAACAGTGTTGTAGATCGATCGCAAGTGGATTTGAAGTGGATTAGAAGCAGATTTTTCAAGCAAATTCAGATTCACAAGTAAGTTTTCTAAATTCATTTTCTTTTAGTGAAAAGGGGAAGAGGAAGATGTAGATTAGTTTCATATTTTACCTGACATTTGTATTTTCTTATCTTTCTACAAAGACAATTTTCTATTTCTAGCTTGCTTTAGAGTTCAAAGTCTTTGGATAGGGCTGCCAATGATGACATTCCACATAAGGATGCAATTTTGTTACATATTGCATTTATATATATCTAGATCAGCATGTTTGGTTTGTTTACTCATTTACTGACTCATTATTTTTATTGAATTTTGAAAAAAAATGCATTTCTAATTAAATTTAAGTGATTTTTAAAATTCCCAATATTTTCTTGAGAAGTTGCCCATTTATTTCCGATATTTGTCAAGAACATTTTTTTTGCCTTGTCAATAAGTGGCAGAGAACGAGATTTTGAACCATGGGGTGAACAACATTAAATCTTTGAGTTATTGTATTTCTTTCTTCTCTTATCTCTCCATTATCTTAATATTGTTTAGTGCTCACATCTGGTGAAACCCAAACACAATTGCCAATTGGATTTAATGTACATGCAAGTAGTCTAAAGCCGACATTCAACATTAATTATATCTTGTTTCACTTATTTCAAAAAAAAAGGGAAAAAGGAGGTGGTTATTTCAATGGGTTTTCCTGCCAGCTTGTTGAGTTTATCAGCACATGTCAGACTTTGAGTAGTAAGCAGATGTTGCATGCCATTTTGGAACCTTGCATGGCAGTGGACATAGTTCTATGTCAAATTTGAGCATTTTCTATGAGAGAAAGTGAAGAGGTAAGGGAAAGAGAGGTTGAACAATTGCAATAGTGGCCATCTGATATATCAAATCAGCACATTGAGACTCATTCAGAGGAGGCTAAAGGAGAAACATGTACCATGGGAAACAGGGATCCTAGACATGGACTTGACAAAGAATTTTGGAATGTGTTGGAGGTACTATCTAGGGGTCAATACAATTGGGTGAGTGGATGAATGTGTTGACTCACATGATGGCTCAACAGATGGGGCAAAATGCTAATGCAAAAGGTAATAACAATGAAGGTAATTGTTGTCACTTAGGTTTGCACCCTTGTCCAAGGCCTATGCACGAGGACAACCTAGTGAATCATGGAAACAACCTCCAAGCTGTGGGACTTGAACTGTGAGGTTGAGTCTCTGGAGAAGGCCGGCTTCCTCTTACTATCAGGGTGCACCTAACTACTCTTGGAGAGGAAAAGGGAGAAGGAGAGCATGAAAACAAATCTACCTAGTCTAATCTAAAGAGGTGATGCACCAAAATAGAGTGTTCAGACCAATCCCTGCCCATACATGCACTACTGAACCAGAATGAAACTAAGGATATACACATCCAAACTTGCTTTGATCTAATAACCACATGCAGATCAGAAAACCAAGATGAATGACACAAAGAAAGAGGTTCACTTATATATCATTCACAGGCCAGCAGAGATACAGTCATGCAGATTACAAATTTTCACAAAATAATGGCAAAGGCAAAGAGTTCTTGCACTTTCATACCAATGGCTGAAGGAGATAAGTGGAGAATCATACAGTTCAGAGGCACAGGGGAATTTACACTGGAATTGCAGAGCAACAGCAAAGAAAAGTCAGAGAAAGGTCAACCTGGACAAAATTTTCAAAATTTGCCTTTATAGCTCCGGCATAACTGAGATTTTTTGCTCTGCAATTACTGCTCAACAACTGTCATTAAGCCTCGTCCACTGAAAATCTGATCGAGGCATGGGTCTTTGGTACAACACAATCTGATATCTCACTGAAAGAGCCTTGAGAAGACAGAACGGCGCCGATGAATAACTTCTGATCAGGTAGATGGATTCGCCATGATGATAGAATGTCCCTTTTGCGTTTATAACTCATTCTAGAGTAGCTGAGCATTGATCACAAGATCAAATTTCGCGGCAAACTCGACTTCTTCTGTTTCTGGTTCATGAATCAGCAGGTCGAAAAGTCAACAAGGTCCCACGAGCCAACTGGGCCACGCGGGCCAATCACCTTCTTTCGTTTTGCCAGCTGGGAAGTCTTTCTGCAGTTGACCACCTTCCTTTTATTGACTGGGCGCTATGTCGCTATGGGCGAAATACTCGGAATTCGTGATAGCGCCATAGCACCCAGTGGTGAACTTCTATTCAACTAACCGTGCCACCCTTTAAACTGTTAACGTTAACTGTGATGTCTCCAAACCTGACCGCAACATTAACTGTCAGCCGTTAACTGTCAACCTGGGCCGAGCCAGCAAGACACGTGTCATCAAGGCGCTATGTCGCTATGGTATACAGTGTGCAACTTTTAATGGCGAGATAGCGCTAACCATCGATCTTCCTGAAATCTGACGATCGTGAAGACTCGTCATAATACTGTGCTTGTTCTTATCTGGGCCCATCATGCCTGGCGCCATCTCGACAACTGCACCACACTTCAAATGACACCTGGCAATCCTTGGCACATACACCTTGGCGAGACCTGGCCCCTTGATCCACGTGGCAAAAGGGTGTTATGTCACTATGGTTAAAATTCTCGCAGTTCTCCATAGCAAGATAGCGCCTGCCGTAGATTTGCCTTAGATCTACGGTGCTCAAACTCTTTGCAAGATTGCATACCTGGTTAATTGGATGGGCCAATCAGATCCGCCTACGTACTCTGACCTGTCTGACAGCTGCCATGGAAGAAGAGCCACCTGTTTTATCCAGCAGCCCACAAGACGAAAATGGACCCACATGCCACGTGTCACCGAGGCGCTATGTCGCTATGGTATCCACCGTGTAATTTCTCATGGCGAGATAGCGCCCATCGTTGATCTGAACTGATCTAACGGCAAGCACCCTTGTCCAGACTCCTCAGTGCATAGCCAATAAGAACCAGCCACGTGCCAACTGTCTGATGAATCCTCGCTGATATCTGACAGGGCACACCTGGGACTCACCGGACACGCGGCAAAAGAGCGCTATGTCGCTAACGGCGAGAAGCTCGAATTTTTTGATAGCACCATAGCGCCCACCGTGAAACTGGCAAAACTCGGCATCGGAGAAACAATCGAGAAAAAGGGGACCCACCGGACACGCGGCAGAAGGGCGCTATGTCGCTAACATATTCACCGTGCAATTTCTCATGGCAAGATAGCGCCAACTGTTGATTTGCCTTAGATCTACGATGGAAGGCTTGCGGGCCGCAGAACGTATTATAAGGTTTGATCGGGTATTAAAATAATACTAACTCTGCACACTAGCCGTTGGTGGGTAAACATTTAAAATTTGAATCCTGGCGGGGCATCAAAATGATAACAGTAATGAACGCAACTATGCTTATGGGGAGAATAGTATGTGGGTAACACACTAATCAGAAAACTAGAGCTAATAGCTCTAGGCCACTGATACCCACTTCTCCCACAAGGAAACCTGACCAGGCAAATAATGAGCCAGACATCACTAAGTTGCACAACTACTTTTGACAAGATTGGAAGAATGGAGACCCATAGTTTTAGGAAGCCATAACTTTTAGGGACTACATAGATGTCAGAATGAAGCATCACCCTCGCACTTTTGGTAGAGCACAAAATGACAACCTACAAAAGAAGGTAGGAAAGCTTATACTTTTTCATTATAATGGGTCCAAGAAGAGCATTGGTAGAGCATGGATACAAAAGGTGGATATTTTCAGCTCAATCCCATGTCGGAAGAGTAAACTATCAAGTATGCAGCGATACACTTAGATGGTATTGCACACGAGTGGGGCCTCATGGGATGGTTAATATGGGAGATAGAATTATTTCTACACAGGGTTCAACAAAGAGACTGGGTGAGAGATATGACAAGAATCCTACATGAGATGAATTGTCTTTTGATTGTGATGATCTGGGTTTTTAACATAATGCATGTATGGAGGATAGCATTGATGATTGTGATAAAGATCTTAAAACAAAATCTGATTTCTTTGCATGGAGCTGACTTCATATTGCTATTGTAATCCATTATCACATCTTTCTACACATTGTTTTTATTGGAAATAATATAGATAAATATCATTATTCATCAGCCACATAATCTTATATTACCATCACAAAATTCAATTGATCAAAATGTCGTGAATGATAATATTTAAACACCATATGCTCTTACGTCACCCACAGGGAATCTTGGTGATCAGAAAGTGATATATATTTATATGAAAACTTGCTGAGATATTACAAACTTGACCAACTTTGGGAGCTTCTTCTATGCAGTTCCCAAACATGGAACTCTGAAGGTGTATCCTTGTAATTAAAGAGGACTTCAGACAGAATGTAAGGGAGAGCATTAAAGCTTTGTTTTGAGATAATGCCTAGGCAAGGTCATCTCGTTTGGCTTCAAATTATGACTTTTCTGAAGTAAATGTCTGTGCACACAATATTTGACAAGACCAAAAACTCTCATCTATTTAGGAGGTAAAAAACAGGCACTTGAAACAGTTCCATCTTTTTGATAGAGATAATATTGCTATTGTAAAATATATTTTAAAAACAACCTGTTAAATCCAAGACTATCATAGGAAAGGATTTGCAGACTAATCAGTGGATTATTATGCTCAATTTTTCTGGAGATACAAAAGAAGATCCAAGACTATGATAGGGAAGGATTTCAAGAGATGATTATGGACACATTTAATAATGTTTTCAGTTCCTACGGACAGAAAAAAAAAGGGAAATGATGGTTCCCTTATAGGAAATGGGACAGACAAAGGAGAATGGTAGATGGAACTTTGAAATAGAAGGGGACTCGCTGCTAATAGTTGACGGAACCAATGGGATGACCAGAAAATAAAACTAATAATTGAAAATTAAAAATTTGAACAGAAAACTTTTAATTCGACTGCTTCAAATTTTGAATTTAGCTATAAATTGTATATTGAACTGCTTCAGCTTTAGGGGATGCAAGTTATGATTATCTAACTATCAACACTAAGCTAAACTTAAACAGAAAAAAATGCATGTTTTGGAAACCATTAAACTCAATGGTAATGAACATGTGCCCCCTTGTCAAGCCCTCATAGGCTAGCTTCCATAATGTTGTGCATTTCTTCTTTCATCACCCATCTCCGCAAGGCATCAATCATATAGCTCAAATTATTACAAAGAAATTAATCATTTGAAAACTCCAAACATTAGCATAACTTTCCACCTCTCACATGGATGTTTGTTTTGATAAAGAGAAGGTCAACAAGAGTTGCCAAAACTTATCACACCAAGAAGGAAAAACTGCTGTGAAGAATATATGCATGTCTGCAAAAGTCATCCTTGGGATTGACAGCTTCCAGCATCTTATAATTTTGGTGTCCACTAGTAAAAGGTTGACATTAGTGGATAGTTTAGGCACCAGTAAAAGGTTGATATGCTTACAAGTGGGATGATTGGCATTGTAAGTAACTTTTCAATCAATGTATAACAAAAACAGAGTTTGAATCAACAATCTCCCAAGATAGAGTGTTAGCATTATAAATGTAACTCAAAGTAGGAATCTGCAACTCAATTCTTTTGATTTGAAGATTAAGTTAAGGTAAGAAGTACATAGTTTTATATCCACTTTCTTCATTACAGAAGAGGTTGTATAGATTGTTTTAAAAATTCATTACATAATCGTAATTGCTACTACGATGGCAGTCGACAGTGACGCACACATGCACACATATATATATAAAAACTACAGTGGTTATGTATGATATATGATGGCATCAATGTCTATATGATATCATTATATCCTTGAGTTTTCAATCATAATATTGATGAAAGTTTTAACTAGCACTTGTTTGATATGTGTTGTCAATTAGCAATGCCTCATCCACATAAGGCATTTTGCCACTTCTTTACTCCATTAATCCAACTTGTGGTTGAAAGAAAGTATTTCTGGTTTCACAACATTATTTGTGGATATTGCACTGTGGCTTCCCAACGCAGCAATTTTCTTACGGGGTGAATAAAACAAAGTAATGAGACTCTGACCCGGCTTGGACTCAGCAAGGGTAACTCGACTCATGACCTCAGTTGTGACTCAGCAGTTACTTGACAAAGTGACAAAAACCTTCAAATTTAGAGATTTTTTAGGATTTATCTTAATTCCATGCACCCATTAGTGAATAAAGCTTAAAGACACAATAACATTATGAAATAGAAGGTAATTTGATCACATACATAACATACATCGATTACGTAAATACAAAGGTAAATTTTAGATGTATTAAGAAAATTTTGAGAACAAAAATAAAAAATCAGACGATTCAGATGAATCCTCTGAGTCACCCAATCGAGTCAGGCGAGTCGGCCAAGTCAGGCGAGTCGCTCAGTTGACCTACCAAGTCAGGGTCACGGATCATTTTGACCCGGCTGAGGTAACTCGACTCGCCGACTCGGATGACTCGCCCGACTTGCGGCAAGTCTTGTTACTCTAGAATAAAACCATAATTTCTCTTGCTTAGCAATCAGTGGTACAACTATTTTCATATTTTTGGTAGCTTAAATCCACATTCATAGGAAATGATCAATCAAAGCACCCTGTCCTTTCCTTTTGAGTGTTATATATCATCAACACTAGAACACCAGTTTCCATGCTGACATAACCTATTACTGAAATAACCCAGAGCATGCAACTACTAACATGGACGAAGATAGACAATGATAGATGAGCAATCTATGACTCCACTTGATGTTCAAACAAATTTCTGTGCTATTACAGTGCTGACAGAAGCTCAAGATATCTTGAACCTTAGCCTTCTAGCAATAATTCCATGTTACGTCACAGCACGTGATAATCAGGATATACACTCATGTTGCTGCTTCTGCCACTTTCCAAAGCTAATCACTGCTCTCAGTATTACTGATTGCCACTACAAATATATGCATATTGGTCTGATGCAATTCAATGAGATCACCACATATGTGATGTCTATGCATGCCACTACTATAATTGTCACCACTGCTATGAATAGACGAGATCACCAGCAAAGCGAATATGCACACAGCCAGCACAGTGCAATTATGAATGTTTGATATGCAGATGTATGAATATCTGATGTTCTGATTATTGCCAATGTATGAATGTCAACTATGTAGATGTATAAATGTCTGGTATTCTGATTATTGCCGATGTATGAATGTCTGATAGAAGATGTAAGAAGGCTTTGCAGCCTAAATGCAAGCCCAAACAATATAGCAGATGTATAATCCTTGTCCAACATCACATGGAATGATATAATTGCTTCTGAATCTGGTTGTAACCTCCAAAGGTGTATATACATTGATCAATGATGCAAGTCTAGCTATTCAATTTGGTCTCTAACAAGAGACTTCACCAAATTGGGATTGATAGTAGACGAGGATATTTTCACCTCCAAAATGCAATCTCCCCAAGAGTTCTAACTTGGAATTAGTAAGACAAATTACTGAAACCTCCTTTGACCATTTTCTTCTTTAGGATGAACCACGAAGTGTAATTAAATGTTGATGTTAAAAATTCGTACACAATCTAAACCAGAAGATTAAAGCAAAATTCAGTATTGACTGTGGAAATCTGATAGCATTAAAATGAAAAGTTGTTTGAGGATGATTCTACACTCCAAGAAGCTGATATAATATGACATCGAACACCTCCAATGCAATAAAGTCAGCACAATATTAAGTTGGCACGAATGTTTGAATATGTATTACAACCCAATCAAGGGAGGTACCAAAAGCATGCCACACAAAGCATCCCCCTAGAATTCCCTTAATAGCTCACACGAGGGATCATGATGAGATACAAGATGAAATCAAGAATAGGTCCAATTTATCCTTAAGAGGCTTATGCCTAAAAACGAGAAGTTGGAAGTTTCACATGAGTGGGAAAAATTGCACCCTGTGAAACAACCTCTAAGCTTTTAGAAACGGACTCTTAATGTTGGTGTTTTTGGGAAAGGGGGAAAAAGATAGAACACAAAAACTAAGGCAATGTGCCAAAGATTTTGTAACCCTCTATGTTTCCCATTAGGAATAACATAAGACCCCCATAATGAGTACAGAGCACCAAATACTCTTCATTGTTGGAAAGAGAGCAAAATGATCGAGTTAAATGGTCATAGAGGTAATATTCAGATCTTCCCATGAGAAGCACCTGCTAAGGCTTGCATACTGTTACTACAATGTCACTAAACAACTATTCTACGAGAATGTTTCCCAAAATGACATAGTATATCCTTGGAATGACACAGAGCATAAAATTATTCACAACGCCAAACCAAAAAATACTATTAACGAAAAATGGGCATCGTCCAATGTGTCTCTTCTATATCGATTATCTAAATACAAAGTTCTCGAAAAATGATGTAATGGCTATTTTCCAAGTGTTATTCTCTTTCAAAATGGTGAACAAAAGTGCCCAAACCAAAAGATCCAAATGCACTTCCTACAATGTGACCGCAAGCTTACATATAAAGAATTCCTTGAACTAAATTTCGAAAAAGAAACCAAAATGTGCTCCTGCAAATGTACCATGTGGAAGAATCATCATGGCAATTGTTAAAACTATCTATGCATGCTTTTCCATATCATTATTCTTCTTCCATGTGCATAGAATTAGCATTGCTTAAACATTTCCAAACAACTCACAATGATTGCTCATTTTTTATGCATGGAGACAAAAAAAAATTATGAATCAAATATTCCTTGGGATTCACCGTGGAATGAAAAAGCGGCATTTTTCCTTGAAGTGTGTGGGCCTTGTAGGTTTTTTGTCCAACCCGACCACAGACTAGATACGTGTTGCAATGGCGAGAGTTCTTGAGGTTTTCCTTCCTTGCGACCTTGATAAGCTCCACAGTGACAACACATGGCAATAGCTATGTGAGCACACATTGAAAGGTGAAGCATTTTAAGGAAAAGAGGCTCATGATCATGACAAAAACCATGCCATTTTGACATTTGGTTACCCCAACTTGAGGAATCATAACATTATGCTTGTTTCTCAAAATTCAAGAAAAAATACCATGTTGGAAAGGTCTTCAAGATATCTAGTTTCAGTCCCTTAACACAATGCTTTTGACACATTGTGCTAAGGGATAGATAACAGTGTCAACTCCGAGTCCATTCAAAAGGCCTCATAAAATGCACTTTTTTGAAACATAGAATAGCTCTATTCTTTTTTTTTTTTTTTCTCATTATTGCTCAATCTCTCACTTCTAAACTAGCTCAACTTTCCTTCAGAATGCTTTTGATGAGTTCTATAGTAGATAACATCTACAACTTTTGGCAACTCGCAAGGGATCTCATCCTACTGAGAAAGAACCTTAGAGTCTTTGGTTCCACAAATTAGAATGCTTAGCCATTCGGCACAAACATGAGAAATGGGAGCCTCAATGAACAAACTTGCCTCAAACAACAGAACACAAAAAAATTTGCAAGGATGTACTTAGAGGAAAACTTGAAACTACAACATGCAATTCCTTAAGGAGAACACAACAAGTACAATATTTTTCGAAAACAACAAAGCTTCTAGCCTCCTATGTACAATGATTTACATTGAAATGATATTAGGCGAAGACATTGGTTGGCTTATTGAAGTAGTTGCCCTTCCTAACTAATTTATGATATTGCACATGCTTCTGGACAACTAGCCAGTGTAATGTCCCCGATTTTGGTAGGTCTATGCAGTTGATGGAGTTAGCTCATCATAGCGACCCTCGTGAGCTGACAGGATGTTTTGGGGCTCTCAATTGTGAACTTACTATTATTGGTAAGTTTATTTTCAGTAGTTGCTATTTTTGGCAGTGCAGTGGGTGGCTTCGACAGTTGGTCATCATCTGCAGTTAATAAAGAAATAAATTGCATGAGCTCTTATTTATTTATCAATCATTGACTGCATTATTATAATAATGTTTATATTATTATAATAATGAATTTAAGAGATATTTCTTAAAAAGCGAGTTAGAAAGTTTCTAGTGTTGAGTTCTTTTGGGAAACTTCCACAATTTCTAAAGTGGAGTTTAAGGGAATTTTGGCCAACAAAAGCTTATAAATCAGAGCTCATTTCATTAGGAAAGGCACGCTTGAAAATATATTTTCTTTTTGTGCCTTTGTGGCTCTTACCTAAGTTCTGAATGGTGAGCCCTTGCTGAAGTATAAGGGTCTCTAAGTTTCTGAAGATTGTTTCGAGTCACTATTGATGTATAGTGGCTTCATTGGATAGATCTCCCAACTGTGTTTTCTGTGACTGGGGGATTGGTTTCTTAATTCTGAGAATTCTGAGTGCTGTGCAAATTATTGCTGATTTATAATAATTCACTACTTTACTCCTAATGTTTTGCCTGTGTCTAGGAGAGTGTTCTTGCTAATGATAATTGGGAATTCATGCAGTGAATTATCTATGAACTAATTGCCAACTTGTGAATTGGATGGAGGTCACACTATGAGAATTGCATACTGGCATATAGCAATCTAGAAAGAGCGATTCATTTATTCAGGCACCAGTGATAGTTGTATCCAGTCAATTGAACGTGGAGGCTGATTGGCTTATCCTATTGGTACCTGTGATCTAGTATTTCAGGGAATCCGAATCAATTCATGGGCCGTGAGAGCATTCGAAGAGTCTGTGTCTGATACAAACAGAACTGCAATATCTTTCCTTGGCCTACAATTTTGTATTTTTGGGCCTGTGATTCATATTATCACCAGCAAATCTGGACTTAAGGGATCAGTAGACAATTGCAGAGGTTAGGCGATTCTTATAAGAGGCTGGGCAATCTTTACTTGGCACCTGCGATTTTATTTCTGTAAATCGTAAGGAATTGTGAGTGGCCACTGGGAATTTCTAGAGCCACAGCCTGATTAAGGAGCTTGAACCAGCGTCTGGAGAAATTGGCACCAGTTTGGGGTGGCGTCCTGCATTGGAGTTGAAGGATTTGCGTATTGCATTTAGGGCTAGCATTTACTGAGAGTTGGACTTTCAATTTGGACAGAAGACATATGTTTTGTGTGGGCTGATGGCAGCATTGTGATCCTGCAATAATTGATAGCAGGTTTCCCTCTTCCAATTGTCATTCTGAAGTTTCTTTAAAATAAGGCAACAACATTTCTGTATGATGATTACAATCATTTACAGTGCTCAGAAATTACAGTTATAACTATTTATCTTGCTTTGCAAAACTCAAGAAATTATTAATATTCTGAGCCTTTTGATTAGTTAAGGGATCAACAAAATTGCATAGCTAGCGTTGCTTGCCAAATCTTTGTTAAAATGACAATCTTTTGATAAGGTAAGGAAGTGGATGTTAGCAAAAGTAAATTTGTTCAGTTAGCCAGGACTAGGGTCTTTACAGCCAGAAAACGAAACTTGACACACATCCAACATGCTAGAATGCCCTATCAAGATTTAGAAAATGACACTCAACTGCATTTGAATGTTGTCTTCTTGAAGTAGATGGGTAAACTGAACTTTCACTTCTTTATTTTTGTTTTCATGCTGAGAGGTAAGCATGACCAAGGGTGCCTTGTAGATCTAAGTTAGATATCTGATGTGACATCCTCTTGAGAAAATCAAGTTCAAGCAATCACCCTTGAACTCACTGCCATGCTCATAAATTGATGCAGAGTGAGAGGATAATCATGTTGATGGGGGCTAAAATAAGCCTCATGTGGTTTTTCGCAAGCATACGCAGGTTGCCGATGATAATGTGTAGGGTGGGTGAGAGACAAGAACTAGAAAATTGCGCACAACTAGCTGTAGCAAGGGAATATGGAGCAAAATTTTAAGCATTTATGTCCTAATATTGTAGGTAGGGACAGTTTTGCACAAAACCGAGATCTGAGCAAACACCATCCGAATTAGCGAAATTTCCTAGGCTATTAAGTCCCTAGGTTCTTGAAGCATGGCTGCAAGCCTAAAAATACTAAAGAACACACCAAATCTATAAAGAACTCTTACTCTAGTGAACATCAAATTGCTTCACTTTTGGATGTTTGACATTTTGTCAAATACTCTGCATACATCCTCTATCTCAATGTCCTTTATTTTCAGATTGTTATTGCTTGCTTGATAATGGTTTGAAATAATGTTCAAATGCTTCGCAAAATAACTCAGTGATGACTAAGCAAAGCACAAGAGGTAATGGTAATTTCCCTTGATTATTTCAAATGTATATATCAGAAATTTACATGCAAATCTACACCTACAGTGAAAGATCCCCAATCCCGGAGGTCTTGGAAATTGCTATTTGTTTCACAAATGGAGTCTTTGGCTAGCGATTGGCATCTCTAGAAGACTTTACTCGATGCTGAAGCTTTTCTGTTTTCTTGCTGGTTTTTCAGTTGGTTTTGGATTTTTGAAGATATATGCAAAAGTAAAAGATAACTAACAAACAAATCTCAACTACATATAATAAACAACATTCATTAATGAAAATACTTGACAATCTGGAAATTCCTCAAACCATACCAGGCATAATATTCAGATTTCTGCATTTAGATAGAAAGATTGCCAATGTTGATTACTACTGTCCACAAAGGGAGTTGACGCCAATTGAAAAAGGACTTTACAATTGCAAATGATGATACTTTGCAGTTCTACAAGCCTTGTATGCACTTTCCAATCAAAGACGTGGCCTGATAACGTAGGATGATCTCCAAACACAAACTGACCTGCCTCAAATACAGATGCCTCAACTTCAAATAATGGCTGCCCAGCTGAAAATGGGTTTCCCTCAAATGCAAAGTTGTCTAGCAAGAAATCGATTGCTCCTCAGATCTCACTATTCCCAATATCTTAGAATTCAATCACCCAAGGACTTGTTGAGGTTTGCATCCCAACAATCTAGACTTGAGTGTTTCATTCCAAGCCACAAAATTGCTCTCCCAGAGCAATTCCAAATATCATAAGCTTCAAATGTCAAAAGATAATGAAAAATTAGGTCTTCATCTCCTTATCACAGCTCTAGAAGAATTGCTGCCAGTAATGAAACCTTAACGCCACTACGCAGCTAGTTAATATGGGACATTGTCAACGCTTGTAACTCATGCCATCTTTGTGACTTGTTTGAAAACCTGTTTAAATATCTTCCAAGACTTCAAACGAAGAATTTCATTAACAGAAATAAGCCACCTAAATTGCTATACAATTCCCAATGCACAGTGAGCAATTGGACTCAAACCCTTGCATACAAAATATCAGGACCAGTCCTTAGTAATTGCAGAATAATTCCCAACATTTCCAGAGATCATACACACCAAATGCAGATAAGACCTACGTCAAACAGCAATAATGTCAAGGCACTCAAACAGAGATTTCAACACCAAATCACCTCCTCAACAACAATAAATATAATATAAGGAGACACCCTAGATTAGATTGAATATGTGAATTCAATTCAATTCAATTTGCAACAGCATTGAATCAAATACAACTGCCAAGCTCAAAAGATTGATTCAATTTGCTTTGCAACAGCAAAAAATTGAATCACAGAGCAAGAGGAATCAGCGTTCAAGAAGAATTCACAACTTCCAAACCCTCACAAGATAATATAAAAACAATAGACAAAAGCATGATTCATTTGCTTCATGACGCCACCTTTTATAATCCACTTGGCTTCACGAACACACAATTAATTAGAAGCTTCCATTATATTCTTTTAATAAATAACATTTCTAGCACATGGCTTCATGACAACGCTTTTCACTTAAGAGACTTCAACTTCACAACACCAAATTATAAAATGAAATAACATAAAATGCTTTTATAATAATGAAGCCTCATTAATAATTTAATAATAATTTGGCCACTAAAATAATAATAACTCCCAAATTATTAACAAGGTCGAAAATATTAAAGTGGGAAAATCTCTACTTAGTGAAAATGATGAAAGTATCGAAAAAAGCAGGATATTTGGGACACTTCATAGAAATCAAGAAAAAACAAACAAATTCACTTGCAAATAACCCCAAATGCAGACTTCCCCCAAATAACTCAGCAAATCAATCTAAAACAATAGGGGGGAGCGCTATGCGAGTTAAAAATTGTTTTGATGTACTCTCTGCGATCTAGGAAGAAGAACAAGATTGTAAAACATCAAAAAGGACAAATAGTTTTGAAACCCTAATCAGGCTTCATGCAAAACGAAGTGCAGTTATCATCAAAAACCAGAAGAATAACGAAGAACATGGTTGGAAGCTAGTTAAAAATAGAAAGTATAGAAAGCATGGCGATGAAAAACCGATCTCAAAAGCCCACACCAGGAAAGAAGGCTTGGATCAGCAATTGAAGAACCAAGTAGCTTTTTTCAAGGAAACCAAATATATCAGCAATGGATGTAAACAAGATAAGCCTACCCCTAATCTTAATAAGCAGAGCACGTATATGATATCTCGACCCATAAAGATCTCAGAACCCAATAATATACCCTTAGGATCTTTGAAACCCTATCCAATCCAATCTAAAGTCCTAGCAGGTAAAGCAAAAATCATTTATGTCTGTACTGAAAAACCCCATTGATAGATCAACTAAGAAGGTAACAAAGACATCCCAAGCATCCGTTTATATTCCCCCACATAGGAAAAAGCAACTTGAAAAAAAATAAGCGAATCAAATTTACAAATCCTAATCAAAGAAATACAAACAATGTTGAAAACATTGAAACTATTATCATTAGCAATGAACACAGTCAAGCAAAATGGCAGGAATGCTCTGATCTAGGTATCTACGCGATATGGAACAAACCAGCAAAATACAGAGCCAATCTGAAACGGAACCTAACAAGAATCTACAGAGCAAAGGTAAGTAACATAACTCCTCATGAAAATCAATATTGGTATGTGCAATGTCAGAATCATAAAATTAGGAATGAACTGATAGAAATATCGAACTATTTTTATAAAGGGCATCCTATTAAATTTATAGCATGGCAGCCCAATTTTAATGAAAAAAGCAATCAGCAAATATAGTCAATTAAATGGTTGGAATGTGCAAATATTCCATCAAAACTAAATGATATCAATATAATAAAAAGAATAGGCAAATCTCTAGAAACTCTAATAGGATTCGAAGTAAATAATTATAAAACAAATAAGATAAGATTCTTAGTCTCAATAAAAACAAAACAAAGTGAACACATAAGTACAAAAATCATAATGAACAGATCTATATATAAATTAACCTTTATTGAATATATAGGAGAAATAAATGAAATAAAGAAAATAATAGGAGCAAACTTAAAAAATATAAACATAAAGAATAATCTGAAGGAAGCATTAAGGATCATTAGAAAAAGGGAGAAAAAGGTAGAAGAAAACAAGGAAAAAAGAAAACTACAGAACAAAGAGAATACAAGCAACCAAGACCTGAAGGTAAAGGAGGTAGAGCAAGAAGACTAGAAGGTAAACTTCATATAGAGTATAGATGGAAGACAAATATGGATTACCAAATTTCAATGGATAAATATAGAAATTGCAAAGACTGTAGAATAGAAAAGGAAACACTAGAAGAAATAGAGTTCAACGTGAAAAAATTGAATATGCTTTCCTATGAGGTATTGCTTCTACAAAATGATCTAGAAGATCAATTTATCATAGTAGATAGCAATCATACAAAACATAAAGGCAAGGCAATCATGAGGTCTGCATCAGAAAATAATATAGAAAGAGGAAGCAATGCAAAGACAAAACTATTAGAAGAACAGATATATATGGATCAAAATGCAAAAGATAGCAATAGAGAGACAGCTATGGAGAACAATATAATAATGGGATTAGAGGAAAATGCTAATCAAGAACAAAATCATATAGAAAAGGGAGAAGCATCAATGCGAAAAGATTATCAGAGCCCTTGTATCCCGCCAGCTGAATCAACTCAATGAAGCAATGTTACAATCAAGGAAAAATCAAAGAAAAAAATTTATTAGTTCTGGCAGACACCTAACAATGGGATGGATATGTTTGATTTTGATAAGGAAGAGATAAGTAGGATAGAAGAAAGAAGAGAAACAGAGTTATTGATACCAGTAGAGATAAAACCAAAGTAACAAGAATCGGAATCGGATCGGAATCGGCAAGGCCGAATCAAATCGTGAATCGGCCATGAATCGGAATCGAATCGGCCATGAATCGGAAAATTTAAAAAACCCTTGAAATTTAGTGAGTAACTTATTTCATAAACCCTTTATCGCTGATTCGATTCACCGATTCACAAAAAATCGTTTGGCTTGAATCGAATCGCCGAATCGCGTGAATCGCATGAATCGCCGTGATTCTTGGAACTATGGATAAAACCATAATCAAAGAAACAAAATAGAATAGCAGTGAAACAAGCAAATTAGGAGAAGAACAGGAATATGAGAGAGAAGACAATTCACAATGGGAAGAATTTGGAATCATAGAGGAAAATTCCCACAGGAAAGAAGGATTAGAAAAAGACAAAATCAAGGGAGAGGGTAAGACCATAGAAGCAAAAGAATACCCAATAAATGATCAATAGATTAAAGAACTTTTAATAAAGGATGATTTGGAAACAGAAGAATTAGAAATCCCAGTAAAGGTTAGAAATCAACTAAATTTGGAAAATCTGGGTATATCCATTAATCAAGAAGGGCTGAAAACACCTAATTGTGGAAAGCAAAAATTGAAACGAGGATGAAAATCACTCAAAGAGCTTAGGGAGGCAGCAAGGCAAGCAAAGGAACAAACTAAGATAAGAGAAATATTACAAGGCAAGAAGGGGAAGAATCTTCCCAAGGTCCAATGAGAATTACAACATGGAATGCTAGGGATCTAAATGCCCCTAGAAAGAAATGCTTATTGAAATGTAATCCCACACTATTTGAAATAGAAATCTTATTAATTCAAGAAACAAAATTAAACAAAGAAGGAACAAAGCTAGGACAGAAATTAGGAATTTAAAAATCTGAATTCAATATATCACATGGTGCTTTAGGCAGATTGGGAATAGTATGGAATCACCGAAAAAATCAACCTAGAAATAATAACCTCAAATTCTAATTGGATGAGAAGCAGAGTTTCAAGCACAAAGAAAAATCTTCAGATCATAGTTATAAATGTCTATGGGCCCACACTAACAACAACCAAATTAGTTGTATGGAACGAGATCAGCACATTCTTAAATATGTTACAGGATGAGAACATTATCATTGGAGGTGATTTTAACGCAATATTAAAAAGGAAAGAAATAGATGGTGGGATTTAGACAATTCCAAGAGCAACAAAAGATTTCAGATAATGGATAGAGAGAAATTCACTCATAGATATTCCAACAAAAAATGGAATATACACATGGAATAACAGAAGGAAAGACTTTGGCTACATAGTAGAAAGATTGGACAGATTCTTTTTTAAAGGAGATTTAAGTAGTTTGGAAAGAGAAATCATGGCAGAAATCCTACCAATGGTAGGCTCGGATCATTTTCCGATAAAAGTAGAAATCAAGGAATCATCCAAACCCACTAGAAATCCATTTTTGTGTGAAAAAATGTGGTTTATTGACAAAAACTTCATGAATACTATAAAAAATTGGTGGCAAGAAGAACAAATACATGGCTCAAAAATTTTTTGCTTTGTATCCAAACTAAAAATGATGCAAGAAAAGATTCTAAAGTGGAATAAAGTACAATCCAAAAATATATTTAAAGAAAAGTTAGATATAGAAGAAAAATTAGAAAAATTAAATAAAGAAGTTACCAAAAAGGGAATGAATAATGAATCTTATTTGCAAGAAAAAGAATACCTACTAAAACAAGAAGAAATTTTAGCTAAAGAAGAGGTGTTTTGGAAGCAAAAGTCTAGGAAGAAATGGCTGGCAAAAGGAGATCACAATACCAAATACTTCCATACAAGTACCCTACAACATAGAGCTTTTAACAATATATCAAAAATTAAAAACTCACAAGGTAATCTTATAGACAATCCAGCTGAAATAGCAAATACTTTTATAGATTACTTCAAAGACATCCTTAATAATTATGAAACTTCTAACAAAATAGAACAAGAAGAGATGTTGAAAGCAATATCTAAGGTTATCACAACAGAAGATAATAAATTCCTCAATAAACCTTTCATACTGCAAGAGATTAAAGCAGCTCTCTTTAATATAAATCCAGACAAATCACTAGGACCAAATGGATTTCAAGTTTTTTTCTTCCAAAAATGTTGGGAAATAATAGGAATAGATTTTTGGAAAGCAATAGAAGCATCAAGAAACAGGGGGACACTTTTAGCAGAAATCAGTCACACATTCATAACTCTAATCCCAAAGAAAAATAAGGCTAAAGAACCAAGAGACTTCAGACTTATTGGTCTATGCAATACTATCTATAAAATCTTCTCGAAAGCTTTAGCAAACCGATTTAAAGAATATCTCCCTAAATTAATATTAGAAGAAAAATAGGGTTTGTACCTGGGAGATCTATTTTAGATGGCATCTCAATCATTCAAGAAACAATGCACTCAGCAACAAAGAATAAACAAGCATGCATGTTGCTAAAACTAGATATACAAAAAGTATATGATAAAGTAGACTAGAGATTCCTATGTAAAACCCTCAAAGCTTTCGAATTTTCATATAAATAGATCAACATCATTTTCAGTGCATATCTACCCCAAAAATCTTGCTCCTCAATAATGGAACTCCGAAAGGATTCTTAAGTATATCTAGGGGGGTCCGACAAGGTGATCCTATCTCTCCATTCCTATTCATCATGGCAGAAACCTTTGGGAGATCAATCAAGATAGCACAACTCTAAAACAAAATTAAAGGAATTAAGGTCACTAAAAATCTGGCTAATATCACATATCAGCAATTTACTAATGACACAATACTAGCTGGAGCCTGTACTAAAAAAGAGACGGACTACATTAAAACAATTCTAAACAATTACACAAAAGCATCAAGTCATAAAATTAATGCAGAAAAATCCGAAATCTTTTTCTTAAATGCAACAGTAGATAGAGAAGAATACATCTGCAATGAACTAGGATATAAGAAAGGCACCTTCCCTTGTAAATATCTAGGAATATACCTGGATAAAGGGACTAAAAAGAATCAAGGTTGAGAGCATGCACTAGAAAAAAATAGATAATCAGACAGAAGCTTGGAAAGGAAAATGGTTAACCAAAGCAGGGAAATCAACAAAAATCAAAGCTGTCCTATTTGCTATACCTACTTATCAATCAACATGTTCACAATTAGCAAAGAATATCAATCAGAAAATAGAAAAAAAATTAAGAAACTTCTTTCGGAAATGTATAGAAGACAAGAAGGCAACATTAATAAGATGGGAAAAAATATGTATGCCTAAAGAAGCAGGGGGACTAGGAATAAAAAATTTAGATTGGCAAAATGAAGCATTAGGCCCAAAAGAAGTCTAGAGAATGTATCAAGAAAAAGATAACAAATGGGCTAGAATTCTATAGAATAAATATCTGAATGCATCAGACAGCACATCATTATTAAGAACTAGAAACCCCCCCAGAGGCTCTGCAGCATGGAATTTTTTACGAAGAAGTTGCCCCCTAATTACTAAATACACTACATTGGATATAGGTAGAGATAAAGCCCTATTCTGGAAAGATTCTTAGAACAGGTATCCCCCCTCGACCAATCTGACATATTCTACAATGCAAAAATTCGATTACAGACAATTTGGGGAACTAAGGTAGAAGATTATATCCAATTGGATCCGTCTAATGAAGAAACACCCTAGAAATGGAAATCCTTAGAAAACTGTGGTCTCAACCCTGCAGACCAGGAGATCTTAGAAACTATCCTTACAGAGTGCCAAATTAACTACAACAATAGGGAGGACAAACTTATCTGGGTAGCTGCTAAAGATGGAATCTACAAAGTAAAGGAGGGATACAATCAAATTATAAATTCACAAAGATGGGAAGCAATAAATATCCCTGTAAATCTCTGCTGGGATCCAGCAGGTCTACACAAGGCAGGTATCTTTCTTTGGGCAGCTTCCCAAAATAGAATTCTAATAGCAGATAGAATTAGGAAAATGGGATTTGAAGGAGCATCAAGATGCATTCTCTGTAAAAAAGAATTAGAAACTGCAGAACAACTCCTATACCAATGCAAATTTGCTAAGGAATGTTGGGTATGGCTCAAATCCAAACTAAACTGGATAGCTCCTCTACTAGAAAAATGGCAAGACCATCTAATAGGGTGGCCAAAAAATCAAATTATAAAGTATACGGAAAACTTTGGAACATTACTCCAGCAATCCTAGCATGAGGAACTCATTCTAACATCTCTCTATAATAAGATTGAAGCTAGCATTATAGAGGTCATAAACTGTAACCTCAAGAAAACAACAAAAGAAGAAAGCTCCTCAGATTGGGATGCCGAAATTAAAAAGAATTGGAAACATCTAATTAATCCACCCCTCATTTACAAAAGTAACAATAGCTCCACCAGAAAAAAATGCAAATGGGAACCTCCATCGAAAGGTTGGAAGAAACTCAACTTTGACGAAGCCTCTAGAGGTAATCTAGGAGTAGCAGGACTAGGGTGCATAATCAAGGAGGAATCTGGAAATTGGCTCATAAAAAGAGCTAAGCCATTGGGAATAGTCTCTAACAATATGGCAGAATTAGAAGTAGTACATGAAGGTCTAAAATAATGCATAAGCCTGAATATCAAGAAAATTATAATCGAAGGAGATTCACAAATCGTCCTAAATGCACTTAGAACAGAAAGGACTCCTAATTGGATTCTAAATTCTAGACTAGAAAAAACCATCAGACTTTTGGATAAATTTGAAGTAAGATTTACACATATATTTAGAGAAGGTAATATAGAAGCAGACATTTTAGCAAATAAAGGAATAGATGGAGAAAACATTCTATTGTTTAATCATAGTTAGTTAGGGGTGGTAATCATAAGTTTTAGATCTCTATAGAAATCTCCCTTGGCACTTGGTCCCATGATTATCCCAATTGGTGCAACTCTCGGCTCACTTTTCTCAGTTTATATGAGTTTATCAACCTAAGATCTCGAGATCTTTAGCATTACTTTAATTATGATTTGAGTGGTATGAATAATCATCCAGTTGCATGGAGATGGCATCATCACCCAATTTTCTAGATCCTTCCCTACTCTACTGTTATTCTATAAATGCAAGATGGGTCCCCTTTTCACCACATTTTTCCTTCTTATGTCTGAAATTTGTTTAGGATGGTTTTCTTCATGGATACTAATATCTGTCTATCTCATGCCTTTGAAGTTCAAACCATGGCCCTTTGTGGTATAGTAATACCCGAGAGATAGTATCGTTTACTCTGGCCCATAGATGACATGAGTAGGGTTGCCATTAGTAGGGTTTTGGGTGAAGGTGTCTTCAATTATGATTATTCATGGCGTACCAATAGTGACATTCTTGGTACCTGGATTGGATGCCTAACTAGGGCCAAAGTAGAGAAATGGGACATAATCAGGCTCTACTATAACTTATTTGACCCTAGCTAGTTGGTAGGTTTAGAACAAGTGGTTTTTAGTATCGATGATAAACTTAAAATCCCACTGGCGGAAGCCTACATGGCATACCAGTCGGGTAGCTTCGAGCTCACAATTGTTCCTAGGTGCCCTACTTTGGTCATCCAAGATAATATCCTCTTCTACTGAGAATGGCCCATAATGGAAGATAGTGTGCAATTTTTGCTACAATGGAGAGGCATTATAGAGGATCCTATGACGGAGTGGCTTTTCTCTTACCTTCAGGCCTTTGATGCATATATTCACCCAGATGTGGACTTCTCTAACCAGGATGTTGTCGAATTTTGCCTTCCTAATTTTGACAAGTCTAGCAGAATTAGAAATGCCTACAAGTTTCCCCCTAGTTCTCGGGCTAAAAACATCAGGGAAGCTTCAGAAATCATCATGGTCTTTGGTAAGGAGTCTAGAGAGTAATCAGATTCTAGGGCCTGGTCATGGTAGTTTTTTGTTGAAACTATTGCTCTAATTAGGCGTAAAGGCTCTTTCTCGCTCTCATGGAGGGGCTTTTGGGGTGGCCCTAGATGTTTTCTTTTCGGGTATATACTAGTCTAGCCTCTTGACTTCTATGGTGAATTTTTCTTTGTTCGTTCTCGGGTGTTAGATTCGCTACATTTTACCTAAGCAGCGATTAGATTATTTCTATGATTAGGGCATCTACAGTGCTTGGCAGGTTATTGCTATCTTACTAATGTAAATATCTATTTCATAAATAAACCATTTTCTTTCTCTACTCTAAGTTTCAATTTCTCAATCGATGTGGGTTTTCAGGCTTGGTCCCTTTGGGTGGTGTATCCTTTTGTGGCGGGATTTAGGTATCTGTATTGATCCTCAAATCATATTAGGATTTATCGCTCAAGCTACTATATCTTCAAGTAATTTGTTGACTAAGCTAGTTTAATCTTGGTTTTTCCATTCTTGCTCTATCAGAGTAGGTAGCAAATTAGTTATTTCAAAAGGTCCTAATACAATACTTTCAATAGTTTGATTCTGCACTTACCAAATTCATCAATCACCCTAAATACTTAATCTTGAACATTAAAACAAACTTAGGGATTCTGAGGATCGCATGGGTTTTCACATTTTGGTTCTCTAAACATAAAGTCCAATAATAGTTATAGGCTACAAAAAAATTTATCAATCTCATCTTAATAATCAGTAAAGAAAACAATAGGGTAACAATATATCAAAGCAAATTCAAACTTGGATTGTCCTTAAAACAAGCTTATGTTTATAACAAATACATTAGTATAAAGAAGAATATTATTATTAAACCTTTGGCTTAGTACCGAATAGATCAATAACTAACAATTAAGATGAAGGTGGAACACCGTTATATGATAATAAAGTTCAACAAGGAAATGGAAACTATCATTAAGGCTTTGAGCAAAACTCTCCAAAGTTTATTATCAGTATTTGTTTTCTCCTTCCTCAATTTTATCTCTCTAACTGATGCTACTAATTCCCTTTGGATGTTAGATTTTTTCGCTGCAGGTTTGACCTCTCCCTACGACTGATCTTCGAACCTTTATGTTGACATTTCTTTACTTCTTGTGCTTGTTGTTCCCTTCCTCTTGGATGCTACTCTCTGTTCAGATTATTCACTATATGTGTATCATTCTATTAATTTGAATTTGTTTTCACACTGGGGTATGCCCCTTTTATATTCTGTATAGTATTGGACTTTGGTCCCGAGCAAGACTGAAGGTTTTCTTACTCCGTTCTTTATTACCAATGCCCATTTGAATGGAGAACCTTGTATTCTCTTTTGTTTATCTAATATAATATAAGGCTTCAGCCGTTTACCGATCAAAAAAATAATAATAATAATAACTCCCAAATTACTTATCATTTAAATGTCATCTGAAACAAGAGTAGCCCCTATTATTTCTCCATGTGACTAAATGCACTTTCCCAAAATAGAAAGGATCCCTCTCAATCATCACCTGACTTGCCAAAAATTGCAAGTTCATAAAACTAAGCCCAAAAAAATTCCAATCTAACTCAAACGAAGACCAAACTGCAACATACTGAATTGTGAAGAAGACAAGACCCTCCCATAGCAAGCCTTTGCCTCAATACTCTCTATCCACAATAATTAGCCTACGAGGATCACAATAATAGGCTAATCTCTCACTGATGCTGACAAAAATGGGGACATTACAAAATCTAGAGATGTGAAACATCTCTCTCATCAGGTGTGCCAAAAATATTATTGATCCATAAGAGACTCACACCTAAATAAGGGCAATCAGGAAGTTTGACAAGAGTGGGACAAATTATGCCCTATGAAAGAACCTTCAGGATTTTAGAAGCTAACTCTTCATGCTAGTGTTTTTGGGAAAGGGGAAGAAAGATAGAACACAAAAATTAATACAATGCACCAAATATTTTGAAACCCTTTGAGGTTCCCTTAAAAAATAACAAGAACATAATAACCCAAAAATGAGACATAGTGCAACAGGCATAGAGCACAATATTCCAATCTTCCATGAGAAGCACCCACTAAGGCTTGCAAGATATGTTCCTATTATCTCACTAAAACAACTATTTCGTGAGAATATTTCTCAACAAAATAACATAGAATAACGTTGGACCATAAACATTGAAAGAGTACAAAATATGGTTCAATAACTTGCAAACCAATAATGAAATTTTTAAAAAATAAAAAAATTACACAAATGATAGCTATATCCCTCTAAAATGACACATAGCTTAAGTTTATTCACAAAACCTTATCAAAACATACTCAAAAGCTTAGTTACCCAGTTCTCCCCTTGGCCCTTTTAATCTAGCAAATTTCGAACCAGTTCTTGGTCCTAGTCCTGATTCCCTTTTGGGTTCGAAACCAAGAAGGTTGGTTCCTCTAGGTCGAACCTAGGTCAAAACATGATCAAACTAGGGCAGACCCAGGTGTATAGTTCCATTGGGAACATTCTATAATTTAGTGCAGAAAACAATTATTACAAAATTTGAATAAAGATTTTTAACATTACAAAACAAAATTTTCTGAAGTTCAAATATTTATAACAACAAATTAAACTAACCCTCAAGATTTCTTCCAATGAAATTTTTATATCCAATTGCTAATAATGACCCCTGTCTGAGTAATTGGAAGCTCTGTATACTAATAAATCATATTCGAAACATTAAATAGCATCTTCAATAGGTGAAGGGAGTTGCAAGCTACTTATAGAACATTTTTCAAGTAGGATGTTAATTACAAACAAACAAGCTCTTTGCACAATGAAAAAGTAATAAACATTGGACAACTTGGAAAGTAGGAATGTTATTAGTGCAGTTGATCCCAATAACATTGACAATGTTTGTGAACCAACTAATGCCTTTGACGAAGAAGATGAAGAAGAAGAAGAAGATGATGATGATGAAGATTTTGATAATCCATTAGATGATTGTAACTTAGCATAAAGTTCTAATTGTTGAAAGTCTAAACAATGATACTTGAAACTCGATATTATTTTAATATTTTGGTGTTGATAATAGATATGATACTAAGATTACAAGTTTATAGTGTTTTTGTTGTTTTTTTGATATAATGCAACATTCTAATCTTAATTCATTTTTCTAGGCTGCACACATATATCTACATAGATACATACGTGTGTATGTACACACATAATTTTTACCTATTTTTGTACTAAGGAACCCAAACAAACCCACAGATCATTTCAAGATTTACCAGAAAATCAGTCCTTCAAACCTGAACTTGAACCCAAACTCAAACCGGTAACTTAGCTTAAAAGAAAAATGGGCATAGTTTAATATGTCTCCCCTATTGATTATATGAATACAAAGCCAAGGTTAGAGAATGATACAATAGCTATTTCCTATGTGTTCTTCTCTTTCAAAATGGTGAACATAGACCCTAGAACATAAGATTTAGATTCCTCCCCTACAATGTGCCCATGGTCTTGCATATAAAAAATTCCATGAACCCAGTCTTAAAAGTAAAACCAAAAAGGGCCCTTGCAAATGTGCCAAGTGGAAGAATTGTCATGGCGGCTATTACACCTTTCCAAACTCCTTATAGTGATTCCTCGAAATTCACCACTGGATGAAAAAGTGGCACTTTCCTTGCACAATGTGAGCCCCACAAATCCATTGGCCAACATGACAAAAGATCAGACACATGTCACAATTATAGGAGTTCTTAAGTTTTTCTTCTCTTCTAACCTTTATAAACTCTGCAGCGATGATGCATGGCACCCACTAGTGTGACTGCACGTTGAAAGGTGAAGCATTTGAAGGAAGAAAGGCTTGCAGTCATGGAAAACACCATGCCATTTGTTTAACTTTGTCAGGTAATTATTTTCTGCTCGTTGCTTAGAATTCAGAACAAAATACCTCGTTAGAAAAGTCTTCAAGAGATCTAATTTCAGTCCCTTAGTAGAATTCTTTCGACACATCATGCTATGAGATGAACAACATCCTCAACCCCAAATCCGCTTTGAAGGCCTCTAAAAATACACTTTTTTGAAACATAGAAAAATACCATTTTTCTTTTTCAATCTTCTCATAGCTATTCAATCTGTCACTTTTGCACCAGCTCAAATTTCCTTGAGAATTATCTGGCTATATGCTGCAGTAGATAACATCTTCAGGTCCTTAGAGGAAAGAAATGACATAACTTTTATTGCACTCTTATCACTCTATCTATCAATTATTAATCAGCGAGCTCTCTTACATCTACAGTAGCAAAGCCTATAAGTTTATTAAAGGGCACTTTAATTTTGGAATTGTACCTTGCTTTTGAGCTCAACTGTCATGTTCTAGGGATCGCTTTTCCCTAATCTATGTACATAGTGCACCAATTACGATTCACTCAAGGAGCTGTTACTCATCCTCACAAAAATTCATCCACATCTCCCAATCTCTTGTTGTCAGGTGGGGCCTTAGCATCCGAAAATATGTTTGAAACTGTAGCTTCCATTGGAATAGTTTTTGATAGCCCTATTTTGTAAGGCACAGGGCCTTTCTTTGAATCATGGTTTAAGCATGTTGGATTACAATATGAGTTCTAGTTCTATATTCTATCTATAAAAACACCCATGCGGGGTTACAGAAATCTAAAAATTGGATTCTTTGAGCCTACTCCTTTATTTATTTTTAACATACATATATGTCTATACATTTTTGGTCCAAGTACCATCCCCAACATCCCATGGACTTGAATGGGAGGTTACCTTCTTTCAGGATCAGGCAGCCTGCTCCATTTGGAGCATAAAAATAAAAAAGAGTTGGTTTTAAAGAAAAAATGAACAAAAATTTAAAAATTGGGAGAGAGAGAGTCATCACTGAAAATTCAGTACATTGTATTTAGAACTTTTCTATATTTCTGCTGCTTTTGTTTAACTTATTTTATTAGCCAGTCACTGCCATCTCCAAATATTTGTGAAATATTTTGACATTCTTGAAGCTGCAAACCACATTCATATGTCCCACAATCCCAGAGATTTGGAGAAACATTACCAAAATATTAATTTGGATCATAATTGGGGCCATTAGTAACATCAGTGATATATTCATGTTGTGATAATTTTTGTTAGTAACTAGTAGCATATATCATACAAAACTGAAACCAATGCCTACATCTGTATTCTACATGTACTTTCCCTTCTGAACCTAAATTGATAAGGATATCATTAGGACCCATCCATTGTGCAGGGTTCAAACCCTGGAACAACGAATGCCTTCATTTGGGACTCCACTTGTCTATTAATCCATCTTCCTAGGCTAGTGCTTGTATCGTGCCAGTATTTCACAGGCCAAGAAAGACCATATTTTATGGATGAAAAGATAGCATCCAGTATTAGGAATGAGTTTCCTTCTGAAACAAATTACTTTAAAAGTAAGAAGATATGTTCTTACCATTTCAATGATAACTCCATAAAATCTTGTTTACAGAAAGTTGAAAAAGAAAGACTCCAGAAACTCCCATGGGATACATTTTTTTCCTTATTGTAAAACGAATAAAATAGAATGAATTTTATATGAAATTTAAAGAAATGCAAACAGATCATACTCAGGTAAAGAGCACAAATTTTAAATCATTTATCTGGTACATGTTTCTCAGCATGTCAGTTTCCAAAGTCATACTGACAGCAATAAAGTTGAGAAGTTACATTAGTCTACAAGCATTTATTCACAAACAAAGCTGATCAAACATCTTTTAGCCATTTTCTCATCACAATAAAAAATAATACACATGTTCACAATAGAAATAGTAGAATAGGCTTGGATGTGACTTACAGATGTATAAAACATTGCACTGTGATCTATTCTGCTAAAACCACCAAATTCTTTCTCATCTGAATCTAATACCACCTGAAGCAACAAATAATCAATCGTTATCCCACAATCCTATTTATTTATTCCATTAAAATAGTAGCTAAATAAAACTGAGATTTAATGGCTAAAAGGGATATATGCCATTATTAATTTAGTGTCTCCTTGACAAAAAAAAAAAGCAGACTGTATCTAGTAGAAACTACAGAAGATTTACAATATGAGAAAATGGTAAAATGTGTTCTTAGTTCTGCATTAAAAAGTGAGATAGGCATAGCATTCAGACAGGATCAGGAATTAAGGACTAGATTTAGAAAGTGTAAAGTTGAGTTATTCAAAATACTAAACATTTTCTGTTTTAAATTTTGAAAATATTGGGTAACAAGCTCAAACCAATTGTAAGGAAACACTGTCTAGATAAGATAAGATAAGATAATGATATTAATGTCTAACAAAAAAGTAAAAGAGGTCTATGGGACTGCAAGATTACAAAAGTGAGGCTGACAACAGCAGGAACACACAAATGTGTTCGAAAATAAATGACAACCAAAACAATAACAACCATAGAAAAGAGACAGAGAGAACGCTAAGAGAGACTAGGAGTCTTTCTTAGGCGAAAAGAAATCAATCGCAGAATGATACTCTTGCCAATGTGTAGAGGCACTGTATTGTCTTTGGCCACTCGCAGAGGAGTGTCGTTGGTGCAAATAACCAGAGCTGGATCTGAAACATCTGGAAGGCTTGGTAGAACTAGTGGAGCTAGAAGGCCTTTTGACACCACGCAAAGGAGATAATGGTGTATAGAAGGTAGTAATGAGCTGAGTAGACGAGTGCTGGTGTGGAAGCAGTGGCTGGATCATGCTATCACAGAGCATAGTGGCCTCATGAAGATAAAGTGCAAGACATCGCTGATCATAGTAGTTGAAAAAGTCATAGAGAGAGAAGCACTCTCGGAACAGACAAAAAAATCTCCCTCTGATCTCTAATATATAGGGCATCTAAAAAGGAAATGAGTCTCAGTCTCCACCTCCCCCAAAATGCAAAGCTTACAGATCCGCCCCTCCTTATCAATATGGTGATTAGTTTGAGCCCAAAGACAGTGAGAGCCACCTCTGAAGAACCTAATGAGATGTGCAGGGCATGAGACCACCGCCAAGAAAGGTAGCTATGATGGACAATAATCCCATCAAAAATCTCCAAAAAGTGCTCCATGTAAAAGGACATCCGCAGGCATAAACCGCTAGAAGGGTTAACCCAGGTAGTGGCAATGTATCGTCTATAGATGGCAAGTCAGACATACTCATTCAACTCCTGTCAAGAGGGGAGAAGATGAGCTGGGGCATCCAATGAGAACTGAAAAGGGGGGAGACGATCAATGTCAATCCCAATTGAACCCAGCAAAGAATCCTGTGCATACCAATGTGCATGAGAACCAGACTCAACACTCGTAGTGGAAACAGAAGAACAATATGCTAAATAGGAGTATTGGTCACGATCACCAGCATTATCCACAAAACCACGAAGGCGATTGAGGAACCAAACCAAATAAAAAATGGCTGCGAGACTGAAAGGATGAACACTGAACTTAGCAAAAATGACATTATGAGGAGTGAACCTGTGACATCTGATGATGTGCCATAAGAACAAAGTCTGAACCCGCTCTATCGAGGTCCAATCAGAGCTAAGAAGAGAAGGGCCCCAAACCATAGACCCATAAAGAACAGTCGGCCGCACAAGAGAGTCCAAGAAAGATAACTTAGACGAGGTATCCTGGAAGTGATGTCTAAAACATTGTTTCTCAAGCAAAGCAAGAGAGCCCATACCCTTATTAACTCTAGGCTGAATAGTTGGTCTCATATTGAAACGTGGACCGAGAAACATAACCCCCAGATAAGTGTAGGATGAAATGATCTCAATCTCCTAACCTTGAAAAACGAAGTGAAGATGAGAAGTCTTTAAACAATTAAAGATCATGACTCGAGTCTTACCCAAGTTAACCATAAGCTGTTGCTGATCGCAAAAAGGAAGCCAAGCCATCAAGAAGTCTCTATAATCTGTCTGGAGAGGAAGCAAGGAGAACCACATCATCCGCAAAAAGAAAAATGGAGATCAAAACTTGATGAAGATAACATCCATCCCCAAGTAGCAAAGACTTCAGGAGAAAGTCCTCAAGCTCATCAATATATAACCCGAAAAAAGTAGGGGAGAGAGGACATCCCTGCTTAACCCCAATGGTGCTATGAATTGGATCCAAGAATCCCTTAAGAGTCCTGAATCTACCAACCACAGTCTCGTAAAGTCTCATAATAGTAGTACACAACATCTCAAAAATACCAACCTCTCTAAGTCTCACAAACAGAGCCACCCTAGGAACGAAATCAAAAGCTTTGCCAAAATCAACAAAGCAATAGTAGACCTTCTCTAACCTGTGTCTGGCCTCTTCAATAATAGCCCGTAGGATGAAGATGTGATCCATAGTCTAATAATCTATCCGAAAACCAGCCTGCCCTCTAGCCCTACAACCTTTTCTGTCAAGCTCCACAGATAGCATAGCAGTAAGGGTTATCGCATAAAGTTTGGCAAACGTGTGCCCAATCATGACGGTTTTCTAGTTCCCTGGATCAAAGACAGGACGCGTCTTATGAATAGGATAAATCGGATGCCCAGACCAAGAGGTCAGAAACCCAGTGTGAATCACTCTATTGAAAAGAATAGAGAGATAGGGGCCCAGAACCAAAGCATCAAACTTGAAAAGCTCAACATCAAAACCCTCCTCATCAGAAACTTTACTACACTTCATGGATCTAATGGTCTCATAAATGTGAGAAGGGGTGAGAAGGCAAGTGAAAGGAGACAAAGAGGGGTGGAGAGGAGGCTGCCCAAGAATGTCATAAAGGGCCATGGTGTGCAAGGTAAGAAAGCGAAATTCGAGTGTGGAGGGTGGAGGAGAACTATGGGAGAAAAGAGTGTGCCAAAAGAGCTGGGGGTTGTGAATCAGCATGGAGCAAAGGGATTTACACTTAGAAGCAGCAAAGGAACATTTCTTACTCCGAAGAAAGCGGAGGTAAGACGAGTGAATGTGGGCAAAATCAGTGGAGCGAGCCTCAAAAGTAGAACTCATAAAATGGTGGAAAGATTTGCAATCCAAATCGAACCACTGGTTCATGGGGCAAGTCCTACGACATTTGCTGCAAAGGAGAAAAGGAAGACGATGAGGAATGGAAAGGGTGGCAGACTTAAGGATAGCCAACACAAGCAAGTCAAACATGGAGGCGGCCTCACATGAGTCTGAAAAGCAAGAAGGATTGAGGAGTCTCGAAAGATGAGCGAAAAAGAGCTCACAATCACTATTGAGAAAATGGAAGTGAATAGGCGAGTGAACAATGGTAAATGAAAGATGAGGCGACCAAAGAGGAGGCGAAAGAAGAGGGGTGAGGTGAAAGTGAATACTGAGGAGAGCATGGTATGCCAGAGGAAGGCACAAGATGGTGAAACTGCAAATGCAAGAGATGGAGTGACAAGCAAGAACATAATCGATGACACTAGCACCACCACAATGAGGCCAACAAGTAAAGGACTTAGATCCAAGGAAGCAGGAAAGGTTGTTCGAGATCACAGAGCCAGAAGACTCACAAAACTACAACAGATGTCTACCGTACACTGATAGCGGCCCAAGAGCATCCTCAGAATATCACTGAAGCCCTAAAGAAGTTGGATCAATCTCCGTGGAGCATATGGAATCCAAACTACGATCATAAAGTGGAGTCAGGGTACTCTAGTTCTCGTATTGAAGTCCTTGAGAATAATAATATCCCCTAGAGCAACAAACTGAGAAATAGTCTTGCAAAGGTTGATAAAAGAGTCTCCATCATCGGTACCATGAATAGCATAGTTTGAGGAAGCCGGTGAAAAATAACAAGCAGCCAAATAAAGATCTCTATGACGGTGACACTTACATTCAATGTGGACCCACATAAATATAGCAAACATATCTGAGTGTACAATAGAAGTGTCGCTGAAAATATCCTCCTTAATCAAACAAGCTACACCACCAGAGCTCCGTACCCCACCAGAAGCACGAACCTCCTCTCTACATATAGATAACCTCTGATAATCGATAATATCCAGAAGAGGACGAATAAGACTCTCATGAGTCTCAGTAATGACAAGAATATATGAGGATCCCATAGCATCCCAGGTAATGACCATAAAGATCCATTACCATTCCAGCTATTAACAAGAAGGGAGCAAGTGGGGGTCTTCCTCTTGTCCGACTACTGGTGGGACCGTCATTTGGCCTTGGGGGCCTGTCTCTCTTCCGAACCACTAGGAGGGGAATATCTAATAACTGCTTTCAAATTCCTAATAATTGCCCATTTACCAACCCGCCTACCTCAGCAACAATACTGCCAGCGTGTTTCAGCTCTACAACCTAAGCCTTCGTGAGATCTTCATCTAAGAAAATCTTGAAAGGGATAGAAAATAATTTCCTCTAAGCACAGAGAGCCTGAAGCCTATCTGCAAGTGAATAAAATCTTATTAAAAGGATGTCATCATGTCCAATCCAACACTTATCCAACGTCATATCTGTAAGACCAAGGTGATCATAGAGGAAAGAGCGTTCGGCTGTGAGAGGGTCTGGGGTAGAAGGGAGTACATGAATGCACGGATTGAGCTCACAAACCCATCTCTCTCTCGTCCTCAATCTTACCTTGTACCATTTTGTCAATACTAGCAAAAGGTGTGGAATCTGAGCTACTACAAAGAGAGTCCCAAGACTTGACTTTCATTTCAGTTTTAGATACAAGAGAGGAGCGTTTAGCTGCCATAATGGATTGTTGTTCTTTGATGGCATCAAGTCCCCAATTGTACAATAATGGAACTAAGACTGGTTTGCAAGCCTGCTATCTTAGTGGTGAAAGTATCTGAGAAGCTTTGACCCCAAGCCAAATTGGAGGTTGTGGCACTCTTAAGTTCAGAGATGGTATCAGTTAGGGAGGTAACCTACTCTCTCAGCTGCAAATTATCTATTTCCAACTTGGAAATCCTGTCGCATAACCTTTGATAAGTGAGGAGTTGTTGGCCATGGGTTGAACAAGAATAACTACTGTCTGCCATATCCATAATGAGCAAAAAAACCACAACCCAGTATGCGAAGATATGCAAAAGAGGAACCTCGAAACCAACATCTGCTCAAAACCGGCAAAAACACATGCAAACACGCTGTAAATCCTGTAAAGAGACTTGCACACGGAAGAGAGAAGAGGAGAGAGGGCACAAACATGGCCAAAAAGACAAACACAGTAAAGAGCACCCACAAATTGTGAGCGAAAAATAGGCACCACACGTCACGAACGAAGACCAAGCAGCGAACACACCCCGAAGCACACAATAGCCAGGTTGCGGAAGCAATGAAACCCACGAAAAAAGTCTAGGTAAACAAAAGAAGGTAATCAAAATGAAACTCCCACAACAAACGTCTGCGGAATCAGTTTCGAATAAGCCGCAAACCCGCAGAGAAGCCAAACAAAATATAAGATAAAATATGCAAATGATGACAACAAATAGAAAGACACACAGAGAGCAATCGCAAAAGTGCCAGATTGAGCGTCGCGGGAGGTCGTGATGGTCGCATCACAAGAGATGGTCGCGTCACGTCACGAGGTCATGGTAGAAGGATATTCAAACTTAAAACCATATATGATATTAAAATTTGAGAGTTTCATTACTCAAAGACAGCACTTTTAGTTTTCAAATAGACCAGGCTTCCTCAACATACAAGAAAGGTACTTTTAAGAAATTTGGAAAACAATCTGTCCGAAACTTGAGAGAATCAATTCTTTCAAATATATGTATAGATAGTTTCAGAACCATTTTAAGTAAACCTCATGGGTTCACCACTTAGTTAAGTGGTGGTGTTTTTTATGTGCCCAGCAAGGTTCAAACCCCCGCTGGACCATTGTAATTGTGGGTTTGTGTCTTTGATGACCCAATGTGCTTGCGAGTTTGAGCCTCCGCTTTGTTAAATGGGGATGACATCCCCTTTTTGCAACTTGACCAATTCATGGCTCCAGGTCAAAAGTGTTTCACATGCAGATGGATAGCATGTCATGCCAACATCATCGATCACCTTACAAAGTTTACCAAGCACTAAAGGAAACATTTAATCAGTCCTCATAAGCAAGACATACCAATAGATTTTAAATATACAAGCACTTACCTAAGGCAGCTCCATATTTAATAACTGCCAAGGTATCCATAATTCCAGGATAACTAGAACATTCCCATTTACAAATAATCTAAGTTACACGGGTACCCCTCACCCCCCTCCGGACCTCGAACTGGTTCGAACCGGTTCGAGATTCTGGTCCGGTTCGACCAAGGTTCGCCCAGGGTTCGATTTTCGAATCCTGGTTCGAACCATGGTTCGAACCTGGGCAGACCAGGCTGGGAAAATCGAACTAGGTTCGAACCCAGCCAAGAACCCGCCCACGAACGCGAAAATAAAGTTATTTATTTGCATTTTTTAATAATTTTTGTGGTCCACGTACCCTAAAAAGGTGTTATGAATTGGTTTTTTGCTCTCTCATAGTCATTTGTTGTTTCTAAATAGGTTGTTTTGCCTTGAAGGAGAGCACATAAGTTTTTGAGCAAGCATTCGGTTGTGCAAGGAGGAGTTTGAAGATTGACTTGTTGGTGTTCTTGAAGTGTTTGTGCATCATTTATACACATTTGCAAACTTGCAATGGCTGGAAAAGGACCTAGAGGTAAGATCTTATTCCATTTACTATTGTTTTGTTCTAGTTTTTCCAAAAAAATTTCATTTCTCTTTCAATCTTCATATGTTCTAAGTTCTTGAATCTTTTCCATTATTTCAAAATTCGTCATTTTCTTGCATATAGATTATGAACATATATCTAATTAGTAATTTATTGCCATAGGGAAAGGTTTGAAAGTAATGTCATCTACGTCTTCATCAATAGGCAACACCGAACAAAGAATGGAAACCAACTCTGATTCTCCTCTATGGAAGTATGTAGACATTATAAAACCCATTCCAGGAGGTGGTGCATTCCGTTGGAGATGTCGAGGATGTGATGTAGAAAGAAATAGTTCTTATTATCGTGTGGTAAGCCATCTATGTGGTTATACTGGAAGAGGAGTCAAGAAATGCCTTGGCAAAAATGGTGTCCCTATACCAAATCACACCGTGTTAAAATATATTGAAGAGCATGAGGCAGCAGAAGAGAGAGGACACAGGGCAATAGAACTCGGTAGTAGTAGCAATAAAAGTAAAAAAGCTAAGGGAATGCAGCCCCCCTCAGATGTTATTGTACAAGACCATCCCTTCTTCAATACTACAATGGACACTGACACTGAATCTGTCCCCATTGTACACAAAAGAAAGGGGCCAATAGAAACTTCTTTTCAAAACAAGGCCCGAGATATTGCTGACATTAAGGTGGGAAGATGCCTCTATGCAAATGGGTTGTCTTTTAATGTTGTCCGCTCTCCGTTTTGGAAGGACATGTTGAGGGGTGCCAATGAAGCTCCAAAAGGGTATTGTGGCCCCAGTTATGAGAAAGTGCGCACCACCTTGTTGGATGATGAGGTCCAACGGGTTGAAAATCAATTGAAGCCCATAAGGGACTCATGGGTTGAGACAGGGGTGACAATTGTTTCAGATGGCTGGAAGGATTCTAGGAACCATCCCTTGATCAATGTCCTTGCGGTGTCCCCTAAAGGGGCAATGTTTCTGAAAGCGGTGGATTGTGAGGGCAAAGTAAAAGATGGGCCATTTATTGCTGATATCTTAATTGAGGCCATTGAACAAGTGGGTGCAAGAAACGTTGTCCAAGTCATAACGGACAACGCAAAGAATTGTAGAGCAGCAGGTTTGTTGGTTGAATCACGATATCCACATATCTTTTGGACACCTTGTGCAGTCCATTCACTCAATCTTATGCTACAAAAGATTGGGAACCAAATTGAGTGGATCAAAACAGTGTATGAAGAGGCTGAGGACATACAAATGTTTGTCACAAACCACCACATGACTCAATCTCTTTTCAGGAACTACTCAAAATTGGAGCTATTGAAGGTAAATGAACTTGAACTCAAATTAGTAATTTAATTTTTAATATTTGACAATTTCTGATTTTTCATATTTTACTTGTGCAATTGCCAATGTGTATACTTTTCTTAGTTTTCTAAAATATGTATCTAATAGTTGTTTTTTGCTCTAATTTATGTCACAGGTTGCTGAGACCCGTTTTGCATCACATATAATCGTCTTAAGACGACTTGTGCAAGTGAAAGATGCACTTCAAGGTATGGTAATCAGCAACAATTGGGGTGTATGGAAGCAAAAGAACACTAAAAGGGCAAACAAAATAAAGGATAGGCTATTGGCTGACTCATGGTGGGAACGTGTGGAATATCTCGTTAAGATCACCGAGCCAATTATGAGCATGCTTAGGTACACTGACATGGATAGACCTTGCCTTGGAGAGATCTATGATGGCATAGACTCAATGATTGAGAAGATCAGGCAAGTTGTAAATGAGCAGGAGCAAGATCCGCAAGAGACCTTTTTCAAACAAGTGCAAAAAATTATTGATGAAAGATGGAACAAAATGACCACTCCATTACATTTGCTTGCCTATGCCTTGACCCCCAAATACTATAGCTCACAATATTGTGATCTACCAGGAAGGTTGCCACCATACAGAGATATGGAAGTGTCTGACGGGTACCAGGCAGCATTTAGAAGAATATTTCTTGATGATGATATAAGACATGTAATCATGGATGAGTTCATAGCATTTGTCAATGCTACAGGTCTAAGTAATGATGCTCTTCGTCATCAGTTCAAGAAGCATGCTCATGGTTGGTGGTACCTCCATGGCCAAAAATTTCGAAAATTGCAGCCCCTTGCAATCAAAGTTATATCACAAGTTTTATTTTTTTTTAAATTAGCTCACTTTATCTTCAAAAGAATTTTTTAATAAGATTGAATTAATTCCTTTTTAATTGCCTACCCTATGTTGTCTTTATAGGTTGCTAGTTCTTCTGCATCAGAAAGAAATTGGAGCACCTATTCTTTCATCCACTCGGTGAAGCGCAATAGGTTGCAATCAAAAAAAGCCGAGAACCTGGTATTTGTGCATAACAACTTGCGCCTTCTTTCACACAAGAGTCAAGAATACAAAGAAGGGGAGACAAAGAAGTGGGATGTAGATGCAGAGATTGCGGACTTGGATGCTTCCACTGATGCGCTTACAATTGATGATTTTGATAACTTTGATGCCAATACCATTGTTGATTCTGCTGCTGATCCCATTGGCCTTGGTGCAAGTAATAGCGTAGGCGAAGAAGGAGGAGATGAAGAAGAAGATGAAGAAGAAGAAGATGAATATGAAGAAGATGAAGATGAAGAATGAAGAACTTAGAACTAGAAATTCAGAATTTTAATAGATTTTCATTCTATTAGTTACTGTTAAACATTGAACGTGAAACAATGACACTTAAACTTGATATTTTAAATGTTTTGAATCTTTCATCTTTGATGTTGAAGTTGATTGAATTATGTTACTATATGATGGTATGCTCACCATGATACATTGATATGTTATTGTTTATGCTGTTTTAAAGTTTTAAATGTGTTTATGGTACTATGCTACATTCTAATTTTAACTCATGCTTCATAAAAATGTATATATATATATATATATATATTTATAATTTTTACATGTTTTTGTACTAACGAACCCAAACGAACCCAAACCCCTTTCCAAAATTTCGTCGAACCAGCGAACCGATTCTCGAACCCGAACCCGGAACTGAACCACGAACCGGCAACTTAGCAAATAATATTAACAAAGAATAATTTGGCAACATTATTAGTAGGTATTAATCTTAGTTATGGTTATAATATTTATAACAAGCATAGTGTCCTACCCTTTTGCAGTTAAAACATTTGAATGGAAGCTTACCTTTGTACTTCCTTTTTCCTCTTATCATTCTTTTTGTAAACAGAGCCTCCAACTCTTCCTGTTTAGCTTCTTCAGCGTATAAACTCTCCAGGTATTTTCTATTTCTGGAGGTGTTTTCTTCTTCCCATCCTCTTTGAATTGCAACACGTGCAACTAAGTGTTTGAATGCAGTTTCGACCTTAGGTTGACTATTGTCAAAGTTGTTCAGCTCAAATCAAGTGAGCTTTCCTATCAAGCCATCATGAGATACCTCCATTTTCTCTATCAATCTTAGTTCCTGAATGGTTTGAGACCCTTATGGCATAATTGGGTAGAAAAGTTCTCATGAGTATCTTGCTTACCACATCTTTATATACCGTGCCTCCAACAGCTCTGATGGCTAGCGTCACATCTTTCACCCATTTGCCATAGGTTTCAATGTCTTATCCTTCCTGCATTCTCATCTCATCATACTAGAAATAGAAACCAACGGCAAAGGTTGTTGGCTGAATGGTTACGACTTCTTACTACTATCAAATAAACCTTATACTGCTTCAAGACTTATACCCTATATCACTTTGTATTTTTATCTGCAGGGAAGATCGCTTGAAGCGCTTATGCAGGGAGCATACACAAAATGACAAGGCTCTAGACTAGACTTAACACTCAAGACTCATATGAAAACCTAATGCCCAATATGCTTCCACATGAGCTTATTTATAGCAACCTAGTAGGTAAAAAGTGACTTGGAACTAGGGATAACAGGTAAACCGATTAAGGCAGAATGTTTACTTTATAAATAGTGACAGTGATAGCCTTGTACAAAGATTCCCCTAAAGGACTATAATTATAATGACTCCTTGCGCTTGCCGACAGTGAGCTAGATGTTGGTAATGGGGCAGAAGGTATCACTTCTCCATGATAAAAAACATCTTCCCATGTGAGTGGTCTCCATTGGGCCAAAAGATTAAAGCGATGTCGAGAATTCCAATCTTGTGGGTTGTCATCACTAGTTAGGTGTGGTGAAAAGTAAGATTCCCACTTAAGCCTCATGCTTGTGATGACTCATACACAAACTTCAAGATCAAGTTTATGGTCAGGTTCAACTTTATCAGGACCAACATATCTAAAGAAATGTAATAATGCTCAGTATACGAGGTAGTGCATGTAGTTAGCCATGCGAAGAAAGGTTTCTTGATAAGATCAAGAATTAAGCGATAATAATGATCTGTTTTGATCCGAAGCATTGTGAATTCTTCATAGGCATCATTTATAATCACTGGTTATGTTATACATCCCAGATGCGTAAGTGTGTCTATGAAATAGTTTGCACACTGTAGGAATTTAGTTTTGATTCCACTCATTAGACAACTTCTCTGTGCAATTTCAGGAAGATTTCTGAAATAAACATCAAATTCTTTGGATACGTGATCCTAGATAAGGTGGAGGATTATGAGGATTCTGCATGAGAACTCTAGGGTTGTCTACTCAGATAATCAGCAACAGCATTATGTGTTCCTAGAATATGTTGAGCCTCATAATTATGTTGGTTTAAATATTCTTTCCATTGGACATATTTTCCTCTACCATCTTTTCTTCCATGATCTTTTTTCTTGAATGTCAAGAACCTTGTGCAATCTGTGTGAATGACAAACTTTGGCAAGTGCATCAATTGTAGAGAAAATTTCTGCAAACATTTTATGATGCCATAAATTTCTTTGTCAGAAGAGATTCACTTTCTAACTTCCTCAGGAAACACCACTAGCATATTCTGCAATGAATTCTTTACCATCTTTGAGAAAGCACAGATGTCCTCCCCAAGCAGTGTCAAAAGCATCTATATATAAGATAAAATTTTGTGTTGTGGGAACATGAAGTATAGGGAGGTCTTGGACCTTTTTGTGGATCTTCTTCATAGCTTCATCATGTACAGAGGTCCATTGTGGCTTTTTCTTTGTTAGTAATTGTTGTAACGGTTCCCTCTCAAAACCTTCTCTTGGATAGAAATTATTTACTGTTGGTAAAGAGATTTGTCACAGTAGAATATGCCCAACGGAGTGTGTGGCAAACCGTTCACAACAGTGGGAGAGGCCCTTGGTATGCGGCCTTCCTCTACATTTAGAGGGGCAGCTCCCTCATATGATATAATTTTGAAGTTTTTCAAATAAAAGATGGAATCAAACTTTTAAAGATGAGAAAGCTCATGATGACGAATGCACCACACGACTTCAAAGCTTTCTCGAACTACTAACTTTAAACCGCTAATAACAATGGTCAAGATCTACGCTTGAAAACTATTACTAGCACAATGTTGATCCACAGATTCAAAAACATCTACACCATACCGTGAGAATGCTCACTACAAAGAGAATCAACATTTGTAACAATTTAGATTTGAAAAGCGGGAACTCAAACTGCACATTCCATTATTTTCTTGCACCAAGAACTTAAGAGGAATTTCTGATTATAAAGACAAAGTCTGTACATACTTTCCAAATATCATCTTTTAATCAAAATTTCAGCATAGTGTTCCCTTATTCTCAAGCCCCAAAAAAGTCCCTTTACAAAGCCAAAAGGAGCTCTTATATAGACACAGAGGTTAATAACTACCCCCATTTATGCATTTTGAAAGAGGTTAATTAACTTACAAAAATTAACCAAAATATAACTTGACTTTAGGATTTTAAAAATTATCCTTGGCCCTTACACCTATCCTTGATTAGAATACGGGGCTTGAACTAGGAGAAATATATAAACTATCCGATTTTGACCAAGCATAAGTAGCACAATTATGAAGAGTGTCTTACATCTAGTTATAGTAGTCCAACTCTTCTTCCTGTGTGATAGCAACAATTTAAACATTTGATTCTTGCAAAATTCTTCCTATACAGCTTCATCCACGTCTTGCATCACTGGATCCTTTAGTCATTTCATTTAATGCCAATACAAGATCGTCCATGACCTCTTTATTTTTCTCATCTTCCTCTACAGTTTGCTAAATTTCATCTATGACCTCATTCATCTCTTCTGAGACGTCTTAGAAATTTGAGCAAATAAAGAAATTAGTCTTTATCATTTCGGTCATTCTATCAAATAGTTGCATGTTATGAAAACATTGATGTGTCTCATCTTCACAATTCTTAGAGGACCGTGAGCATCTAGAGGAGCACATCTTATGACCAGTCGTTTACACATGTGGTTCACAACTTACATGTGATCATTGCATTCCTGCAGGTCAACCAAAGTGACGAGTCTTACAAATGTTCTTGCAGAGTCATGTTACACTGAGTTCCTCATGACATTATCTTTGTGATGAGGTTTGGGTACCTTGGAAGATCGATGAAGCAATGGCCCTTGGGGAATTCTGTCAATCAGTTTGTTATCTCAACTTTGATGCTCCTTGTCTTCATTCCACATCGATCCCCAAAGGGAGTTCACAAGTACACCCTCAAGCTTCTCATGCAAATTTTATATTGATCACAACTATCTTATCAAGAATACAACTTCATGATGTTCCAAAGGATGCCAAACATATATTGAAGTTTCTGATTTAGCCTACGAGTATGAAGACAATAACAAACAAGGCCGAACATCCATTTGCTTTGGTATAAGCCACGGTGGGATAGCCTGTGGGCATTTTGTCATACACATCGCGAGTTCCCTACACTTTCACATTGCTTTGTTGAGTTGCTCACAAATATGAGTTACCAACTTCTTAATCACCATGTAATGTCATCGCGGGCTGCATAGTGAGATTCGGATCATGGTGCAATATTTTCTAACACTGAAATTAGTATTCATTGAAGATTACCATGCCGCGAGTGAGAGTTGGAGTATTCCACCAAACAATTCACATTCATCGTCATTCATTCCTACTTTGTGAGCGCTTTAGAACAACCTTCAAATATTCCAAACTCATCACAAATGTGGATTACCAGTTGTCAAGGCCATGTAATACCACAAACTGGAATGGGCTTTAGATGATTCCTTACACTCCCCGAGATTCGAAATCTCCTGCACTAAATGCTTTGACAATATCCAATGTGTTGAGACACAAAGAGATGACTTTGATGGAAAATTAGACGTCTCCAAAAGCAGATCATGTGGTCTTTTCTCTGTTGTGCATTTGATGCCAAGGCGAAAGATTTTGGTTCAATCACAACTGACTCTAACTGTAGGATGGCACTTTATAAATTTGAACTGGCCCATTGTTCACAGTATGGATTATCTTCAATATATTTGTAGATGGAGGCTGTTTCTTCACAAATAGGGAAGAATTAGAATTCATCAGAGCTTTCATTAGATTGGCTACAACGATACAGCCTTTTTAAGGAAACACTTTCAGGTTGATCGTATGAACTCTTCAAATCAGCAAAGCTTGTCTCTGAAAATGTAGTAACCCTATTTCTCCTGTTCCAGCCATCATGGTATTCATGAACTGGGATGTTGCATGCCCTTTGATCTCTCCTCAGAGCCCTTTAGCTGCATGCCAGGAAGCGCCCTCTTCAAACTCCTGCCTATGCTGGGTTTGCACTTTCCTTGATCCGTATCAGATATTTTGTAGATAGATTTATCCAATGGCCTAGTCTGAGGACTCTGGAGTTTCATAGTCTGGAAGTGAGAGCAAACTTCCAAATGCCTTGACCAAATGCTTTACTCTTCCCCCAGCTTGCTCTAGTATGGAACCGATTACTCTAGCAAGCAGCTCATTCACATATTTGACTTCTCATAGAAGAATTTGAAACAGGTTAGAGAAATTTTCAAACAAGTTAATAACTGTCTCGGAGAGGTTAAGAAACACGCATTTTTGGAGAGGTTAATTAACCTACTCTAAAATGCGCTATCATTAACCTATTTGAGAATTAAAGGAAAACGTGTTTTTGGAGGTTATCATTAACCTTTTGAGAGGTTAATGAGAACATGTTTTTGGACGTTATCATTAACCTTTTGATAGGTTAATGAAAACGTGTTTTTCGAGGCTATCATTAACCTGCAATAACTTGAGGCTCAAAAGTCAGATTTTAAAAATTTCAAGTGTTGTGCGGAGCTAGGAATGAGCTAGTGACATGAAGATTTAGAAACTCACAAGAATTCAAAAATAAAATGGCCATTTTAAAGCTTAAAATCAGGCGAGTTTCAAAAATTAATCATGGCTTACAAAATTGAAACAAATTTTATAACCGGGCAACATTTACATAATTCAAAATACCTAGTAATGCTTGCACCTCCTTAGTATTAAGAGGCTGGAATCCAAGGATTTTGTTTTATGTGAGGTTGGACCTCAATTTTACCAAAATTAACAATCATACCTAAAAATTTATGAGTCTAAACACCATTGAATTTTAGATAAGGACAGAATAATTCCAAAATTCAAATATAACCCTTAAAATGTGTCTAGATGAGATCTGTGCTCATCAATCTTTTTACTAAAAACAAGAATATCATCTATATGTATTATAGACACATAAGATATTTTCACAACCAAAAAATATCTTGTCCATACATTCCTAGAAGTAAGATGCAGCATCGATCAATCCAAAGGGCATTACTATCCATTCATAGTGTTGAAATGAGCAACTAAATGCAGTTTTGTGTTGATCTTTCTTTAATCGAATTTGGTAAAATCCTAATTTGCAGTCAAACTGTGAGAATATTTTAGCATTGGCTACCTTTTCTAATAAATAAGATTTATCTGGAATGGGATATGGAAAAGGTATTATTATAGTATTTAATGGTCTATAATTAATAACCATTCTTTTCTTTTTTCTTTTCTTTTCAGATTTTTTGTTAACCATAAATGCATAACAATTAAAATCAGGCTGAGAATAGACAATATACTTCCCTTTTTTAAGCTCTTCAATGGCTTCATGCATATTATCATAGTCATGTGCTAGTATTGGAATCTTCTTGCCACTTTTCATTTTTGCACCTGGTTGCAATTTTATTTCCATCTCTGGCATCTCCTTTTGCCAAAACTTTTGAGGATCTCCTGAACATATATCTTGATTATTGGCAGCTTTTAACTCTGCAAGTAGTTCAACCATTTGTATTCTATTGATAGCTGGGAATTTCTTAGAAGCACATACTAATCTAGGACTACTTATCTTTTCTCCTTGAAGCGTGAACATGATACTCATTTTTGTACACCCATATGGAGTGCATCTATCTATAAAATTTCCACCAAGCAATACATCTACTGGCATTCGTGGCATGGCAACGAAATCACACTTGAAGTTTCTCCCTTCTAACTAGACTATCTGCTAGTGACTATATTTATCACAATGAAACTCATTACCTTGTACATCACAAGCAATATAAATGGTTCTGAATCTATTCCAATTGTCCAAAACTCGTTCCTTATAGAAAGAGAGGGATGCTCCAGTATCTATCTAGGCATCATATTGCTTGCTATTGATGATGACACTGATGTATTGAGAAAACTTGCCAGTGAGTAGATGAACTAGATATTGTGGTTCTAGCTTGGGAGTAGGGTCTAGTAAGACAGACATAACCATTCTAACATTATTGGAGTCTGGTGCACTGGGAGAAATAGCTCCATCATCATCACTATATTCTTCTTGTATTTTGACTACAAACTGACTATGACTAAGGCTTGAATAGGAAGTAGAAGGTTCGGTAGCTTCTTGGATTATCACAAAAGGTTCAGATCTCACAATTCGAGGAGTTTCAAGAAAAATATGGTAATTAGAAGGACCTTGAACTACAAGATCAATTCTAACCTCTTGCTAGGATTTTTTAAAGAATTTTCTACCCTTATGCTCAATAGTGAGAGGTGTGAACGAGATTGATCTTTGGAGCTCCTATTCCAAATGCTCTGTAGTTTGGTACATATTAAAATTCTAAAAGTCTTGTGTGAAATCTTCAAATTCTAGTTCATTTTGAAATGGTGGCTGATAGGACATTGTAGTTGGCCTAGAAGATTGTAGATGATCAATGTTCTTCCAAAAGAGTGTCTGTAGCTTGGTACATATTAAAATCCTAAAAGTCTTGTGCAAAATCTTCAAATTCTGGTTCCTTTTGAAATGATGGTTGATAGGACATTGTAGTCAGCCTAGAAGATTGTGGATGATCAAATGTTCTTCCAAAAGAGTGTCTTCTATTTCCTCTATGACTACTACTTGGATGATCCAGATACTCCTATCTAGCCTATTGCTCCTCTGTTACGACAACAAGCTCTGATACTAGCACTAGAGCTCATTGTTGGTATGCTCAGGCAACCTTTCTACTGAGCTCGATTGGGATTGATATTGATCACCACCCTCCATATTAGTTCTCATTGGATGCCCCTATTCACCTCCTCCCCTTGCGTAAGGAGTTGAATGAACATGTCAAACTTGATATCTACAGACAATATATTACTACTACTTGGAGTAATCCTCCTAGACGTTTACATCTGAAGATGGCCTTCTATGCTAAGCATTTTTTGGAGGTTCACAATGGGGTTATTGTTCATCCTAGCTACCTATCTCAATGCTGGTGTCATGCTCTGCATATCTCTTTGGGCTCCCCAGAGCTTGTTCTCACTATCTTCGGGCCCAAACTGACCATCATATGGACAGGGATGACTGGATCTGTTAGATGTGTACTTTAGCTGAGGTCGAACAGAGACTCACTTTATTTTCTGTTGCGCTATCTTCTATGACATCAGAGGGAGATTTCATTGCCTATTCCATGACTGCTTCTCTCTTTCAGCATTCTTCAACTACATTGATTAGTGGTGTCTTGCACTTTACCTTCAGGAAGCCACCTTGCTCGGCGAGAGTACTTTGCAGTCACTTCTTCCTCACGGTCATACCTCGGCTCAGCTCATTACTGCCTTTTTCTCACCCTTGTCTCTACCAAGGGATGTGAAAAGGCCGTTTACTACTACCACCATTGGTCACTCCTAGTCTGTGAGACCCCGCAGCTGTTTATCCCAACAGTGACACTCCTCCAATAGCTCACAAAGACAATGCAAGGCTCATCTGCAGTCATATCCTTCTATGACCAAATTCTTCATCTCTACAAAGGATTCCTAATCCTATCCTTGGTACTTCTCTTTTCTTCTTGTTTCTTGCTTGCTTTTCTTAGACATTGTTTGGTGCTCCCGCTTCTCTCTGTTATCTTGTTGTAACCTCTCAATTCCATGGACTCTTTTGTGGTCTTTTATTGGACATTAATATTAGTATCTTATCTTATCTATGATTTCGTCAATGGTTTCTTCCTCTTCCTCTGCTTGTGTAATTCGGCATCAATGTGGGTAACTCCTCATCATCTTCTTGCTTAAGCTGTCTTTCAATCTCTTGGAGAGTGGTTGCAAGATCATCTAAATGAGCATCATCTTCTTCAAAGACTTCTTCTTCAATAAAAATAGGTTCAAAAAATATTATCTTGCATATATAAATCTTCTTCTTCATCTACTACATCCCACCACATGGCTGCAGTAGGATCAGAATATACAGCTAGGACAACTTTGTTGCGGCAAGAACAATCAAGGGCTTTATGACTGGGTTTGCTGCAGATATAGCAAATGATTTGTTGAGATTGTGAACGAGGATGAGTCCACTTGCGAAGATAGCGATTTTTTGGTGCATAAGAGTGGCGGCGAGGAAAATTCCTTGGTTGGAAAGTTAGTTTTTTATGCTTCTTATGGCATTTTAGCATTTTACATTGAGATTTGATGAATGGATTACAACCATAATATCAAGGGAAGAATGGAATATGTGTTGTGTTTCATGTTGTGTAAATTTTTGCTGGTACTTGCAATCATCAAAGAACTTAAAAATTTGATCCTTGCCAAACTGAATGAGATCAGAAATGGGACTCTTCAAGTGTCAAATTCCTTAGATCTAATTATGCTAAAACCTTATCAGCAATATTATATGGCAATCCTTCAAGATACTTAGTTTTTTCCACGTCAATCTGTTTATGTTCAGTAAGCTGAAATAAAAGCTTTCTAAAGTCTTGAGAATATGCAGAAAAATCTTTTAAATAATAGCATTTCATCTGAACTATATTCTTGATTGTTCCTTCTTGTCTATTTACAAGTTCATGACAACACTCATTAAGTAGCTCATTCATTAGATATTTGATTGGAACCAATTGGACTTGTTCTACAATTTGGCCAGTGATTGGCTCTACCACAGTCTGAGTCTGGTAATTTTGGTAAACCTTGGCTTACTTTTCTGATTCTCCTTTCCCATTCCACCAGGCTCTTGCTATTCCCCATAAATAATTCACAACGAATTTATATGTATTTTCATCAGAGGTTCCAGACAATGCTCTTATGATAAGAAAAGTATATTTCCATCCTTCTATTTTATGCTTAGGATAATCATCATAATCAATGTCTAAGTACCAAGGCTGGATGTTACAACTAGTTCTCATCATTAAGAGTCTATAATTTCTTTTTGCTTTCTTATCAAGTGCCTGGAGCGATGTGGGAATAACCAAGGTTATCTGTTCTAGCTGTTTTTCTTGATTTGCAAGCCAGTCTAAAGAGGTGGATAACTCTTGTAAGGAGTGATCTATAGAGTAACATCTCTAATTTAGAGCATTATGATTTTGATTTATATGCTTTACATGACTGATGACTTTATGTATATCATCTCCATTTTTATGCAGATTGTAGTATTAGCTCACTCTGTCACTTAAGTTTATTGAGAGAATCCCTCATGTCAGTAATTCTATCATGGTTCTCTACAACTGTATTTCCTATTTTTTGTACATTTGTATGAATGGATCATCTCAGTAATTCCATCATGGTTTTCTACAACTATATTTCCTAATTTCTGTACATTTGTATGAATGGATGTAGAAATTTGCTTAAGAGAAAGAATATTTGTACAAGAGTCATCTATATTTTGCTGCAAATGTTCACAGAATCTTGCAATATAGTTTCTTTTCTTAAACTCATTAGAAGGTTCTCTTTCTTCAGTCGTCTTAGGCTGAAATGCATACTGAAACATAGACATATTACCACGTTCTGTTTTAAATTCTAGTTTTAATGGTGGCCATCGACCATTCTGATAGTATGTATGCTCTTGTTCCTTATACCAGGCCAATGTTTCTGCTCAAGGGAGTAGATTAACCATATGGAAGAAAGGATGGTCAGTACACTTCCCTTTTCCTTTTCTTGTGGATTTAGCTTGGGCTGTTTCTGGTATACTAGGGCCTGTATTAATGGGAAATTCTTCTTCCATTTTGACAACAAGATGAGCCTTTCTTTGGCTACTGGTGCTACCAAAAGAGCTGAAAGAAGAAGCGAGCATCTTGGTATTGTTCTATAAAGGGATTATGAGTTCTGAAAGAAAGATATCGGGGTAAAATATCAATATAATTATGAGACACATGGTGAACTATCTTAGTGGTCTCTAAGAGTTTAGGAGCTACATGTTGCATCCAGTTAAGTCTCCATCGTGCAGGTATATAAACATTATTGACATGACATTTCTGTAACTGTACTTCTCCATTCGATGTTCTAGCATAGGGCAAATTATCAAGTATGGCAGAATTGTTGGTATTTGTCATGCTATACAGGACCTGAATTTGGACTGAGGCATAATTAAAAGGTCCAAACCTTTTCATACCATTAAAAGAATTGAAGACATCCCAGCAATTCAAGGACCCATACTTAACTTCAGCACAGGATTTATCCCTAGTTGCAACATTAAGGTTTAGATAATATGTAAAGCGCACAGAATTTTTTGACATTCTCGAAAAACTGGATAATTGACAAGCATAATTGTAATCTACTTGTCTTTTACCACAAAGGGCTAAATAGCAGACAGGTTTGATATTTTCTGTAATTAATGACCCAATGGTGACTTGGATGTCACCAAAATGAACACACATCCTTCCAACTTCTAATGTATTCTATTTCTTCGAGAGGAAAGATAGGCAACATTTTGGTTTGAAATGCTTGACTAGGGTCATATTCTAGTGCAAGCTCTACTAGCTTCATCCTAGGGATTACAAAATGCTTAAAAATAGATTTTGAAAAGAAATTCTTCGATGGATTAGGCCTATATGAATCCTTATCTACACCTACAAGCTTCAATTGAGGAGGTAGGTAAGTACTTAATGATCTAGAGTCCTTTCATTAGTCTGGATATCAAGTATATCTTCATTCGTGACCAAATCCTATGTAGTATGTTGGACCATGGTACTTCATACAACCCTTCCATACTAGCTTCATTAATTCTTTCAACTCTGTCCTGGATAGCAAATCGTTGGAACTCAACCATCTTCTTTTATAAGTGACATGCGGGATATGCTAAGACACTTATAGGGGTTTTACAAGAGAGACTTATAGACATAAATTGACTAGTAGTTAAAGACAAGACAATAACATAAGAAATATGTCTCTTAATCCCAAGACCAAAGTGTAACCCTATAGAGATATTCTCTTTGCACTTAGCTCTTATCTCAATCTTGCCAACAAAGATGGATAGATCTGCGTACTCAGGAACAACCTAGATCTGTGGCTCTGAAACCACTTGCGAAAATGGGCGTAGAAATAGAAACCAAAGGCAAAGGCTATTGGCCAAATGGTTACGGCTTCTTACTATTATCAAATAAACCTTACAATGCTAGAAGACTTATAACCTATATCACTCTATTCTTTATCTGCAAGGAAGATCGCTCGAAGCGCTAATGCAGAGAGCATACACAAAATGACAAGGCTCTAGACTAGACTTAACACTCAAGACTCCTTTCCTCTTAGGCTATCAGCTTTAGCCTTTTAAACATGCTTATCACCACCATAGATGGTTTTGAGCTTTTCCCACATTTGACAAGCCAGCTCTAACTTCTCTACATCATTGTATTCAACATAAGACAAAGAGTTGGCTAGAGCATTCATTGTGGTTGTGTGAGTTTCTTTCTCCTTTATCTAGTCTACACTGAGTGAAGCAACAGGTTCCATATATTTGGTTTCCACATGGCTCCAGTATGCATCCCCAAGGGTTCTTAGATGCAACCTCATTTTTTTACACCATGCTTGTAGTTTACCTTTGAGAACTTTGGTGTTTGTCTTTCCAACATCCTAATCTTTCTACTCAAATTGTTACACTCTTTCGTTCAGAGCACCTAGGCTTTGATACCAATTCTTGGTCCACACACACAACTCAATATACTAGGGGGAATCAATATATCCTAGATAACTTCAACTTTTCACACCTATCTATCTTCACATCAGTTTACAAGTTAATGCTAGCTATAACTTAACTGGTGAGGATTAAATAAAAACAATAAAGAAAAACATAACATCACACATAACACAATATTTATTTCACAAAAACCAAACTAGGGTGAAAACCACGATGTGTGAGACGATTCTCCAAAGCTTGCACTCTCCTGAAGTGCGCTTGGTCAAGAGCTTATCTTTGTTAAAAGATTACAAGTACATTGTTTGGTGTCACCTAGTTAAAGGATTTAGATAAGACCTATGAAAGTCTTGCCCAATTAAGAGCAACCTGGTTAGATGACTTCTGAACAAAAACTATTGTGCCATCCTGTTAGGTAATATTATACAAAGAACCTGTTAAGGTTCACCCTCAATGGGATTTGTTGTTGTAGTTATTAGAAAACAACATAGACAATGATCTAATCAAAATAGCTAATTTACTTAGCTAGAATATAGATCTCTTTGATGCTCCTTGGACCTATCTGCAACTTTTCTCTGCTCTTTCTCGGCTCTGCCACTCAAACATGATTTCTTACGTGCTTGGCTTTGTTGGCTATTGCATGCTTCAACACTTGTGTTGATCAAGCACACTGGCTTCTCCCCAACACACTATTCTTCACTATGTTTGTGACTTCTCAATGTCACACTTCTCACTTTGAGATTACACTTTTCTCATCTTTGTGGCTCTCTTTCTATTCACTCTACAAGCTAATCTTTTTCCTTGAAGCAACATTTTCGTAAATAGACTTTGCGTTCTCTACTTCGAACCCTAATCTACAAATTCAAAGTTTGAATTCTCAAGTCTACAACTAGGTTGTTCTCCTATTACTATCATGTGTCGTTCTTATGAGATGTAGTGTGTACGGACAAAAGTCACAAATGTTCTCTGACCATAATAGCTTGCACTTTTTCCTCGATGTAACAACACCATTAGCATTAAATACAATGATGAGTTCATTCTACCTACTTTGTGACATGGCAATCACGAGAATCTTTTAAATCGCTTCCTCTTGTTGACTTGGCTTATCTTTCTTGCATGTTTACCAATCACACCACCTTGCCCTCTTACTTGACATCATTCTTCATATTCCTACTCAAGTATCATGACTCCGTCTAAGTGACTGTCCTTGGTCATCGCCTCTATTGGGCTTGTCCTCCTGCCTCTGGTCATCCTTATGAGCTAGAGTCACACATATATGCTCAATGTGCTTCACCGGTCTTGGTTTAATACTAGTCTTTGTCCCTTCTTCACCTTGACATCATGACAACTTAATCATAACTGAGTACATTAGTAACTCTACGGGTTGATTGTTAGGATTTTAGTCAGCTATGCCAACAATATTAATCTACCAACAATTTTATTGGCCTACAAAAATGTTTAGAAGCACCAGAATCCATATACCAAGAAAAAGATTTCCCGTGGTCTACATGCCTTTTAGCCATTAAAGCATAAAAGGAAGACTCTTTCTTCTCTGTGTACTCAACATAATTGGCTTTAGGTTGAGTCCCTTCCTATTTAAGCTTTTTGGAAGCCAACCAATTGTGAAAATCCTTGAGCAAATGGCCATATTTATGACAGTAGTTACACTGCACCTTCTTCTTCTTTGTACTATTTTGAGGCTCACTAAAGCCCTTTTGTTGAGATAACTGAGATTGTTGAGATTTTTCTTTATCCTTGTGAAAGGATTTGGCTGAAATGACTTTCTTTGAGGAGGGCAAGGTGGCACTACTACTAAACTATTGTTTCAAATGGTTTACTGCAAAAGTTTGGTGCACAGCTTTAGAAATTATATATCAACATTAGTAGCATAAGAATTAAAATAGACTTTTCAAGGTCGTGACTACCATATCTTCTTCCTCCATTTGTTCACCAATAGCTTTGAGTTGATCTCAAATGTCCTTACTCTCTGTGAGATGCTCCTATAACAACATGCATTTATCTATCATGATGGAGAACAACTGATTCTGGTTCTAATTTTTTAGAAAGAACACCTGACTCTGGTTAGATGTCTAATCCAATTCCTTCAGATGCTTCTAGATGTCTGCCACAAACTTTGCTAAAAAGAATCTGAGGCAACAGAGAGCTTAAACATCAGAAGCATGACAACTTCTTCATTTCGTTCATCAAACTTGTTCGTGGTCTTCTTGGGTTGTGGTAGGACGTGTGTTTGTTTCATTTAATCTTTTCATTGTCTTGCAATATTAAGTTGGTCAATGATGCCATCATGCACATGAGAAATACAGAAGATGCATTATCACAGACTTTAAAAGATGAATCTTGATGCATAACAATAGAGGCAAATCTAGGTAGAAACATCAAAAAATATTTAAGTCTGGCTGGCGCAAATTACGAGAAAAAATTCCTACAACTCTAAAAATTCGACGAAGACTCGGAAGAGATCTCAAAAAACCCAGAAAGAATCTGAAATCAGAAGGAAAAAAGAGAGGCTCAAATAGAGTCGCTGAGTTTGAAACAACAGGAGAATGGGCCCAAAACCAGTTGCATGGGTGAGTTTGTTTGTCACAAAAACCCTTACAAATCTACTAGTAATGATGACGCAATTTGCAGAGATGCACTAATGAAAACACTAGTCAGGTTTTGAGAACTAAGAGAAAAATCTCAAAAAGATTATCCAAAAAATTTAGAACTGATTTCATAAGAAATTATTAATTTTTTGGGAAAAAAAAACTACCATTGCTCTGATACCATATTATGCTAAGAAGTTGGTAAAATATTGTTGTATTATGTAAGTCCCCCAATAGGGTATCCTTTGAATATTAGGGCAATAGCTTTTAATTCACCATATCAAAATCTACTAACTGAACTATATGAGAGAGTACCACCCTCTAATCATCAATAATATATGTCTAGAAGTGAATTTGATATGATTTATACTATTTGAGACTATTAAACATGACAATAAAGTCTGATCCTGTTTGAGTAATAGACCTTGTCGCCTCCAATATGATTATTGATGGAGTTGTTGTGTATAGCTTGAAGATAGAAGGTTATAATGGATAGGTTGGTATTGTTCCCAAAAATTAGGCACTAGTGTTGTATATCCTTCCTTGTGCAATCAATTATGCCAGATTAGATAATTCTTTCAATAAGCAAGTCCAAATTGATTTTAAGCAAGGTATACTTTCCCAATAAGGAAGTAAGAATTTAGATTGCAATTTTAATTGTTCCTTATAATCTGTAGCATTCTGTCCTGAAAAGAATTTTGATGTTGATATATATACTTAATGGATAGATTCCTGATAGGGCCAACCCCAATAATAAATCTTTAATAATACTGACTGTGATTTCAATCCTCTGCGGTTTCTTATGGAGTTCCTTAGTCCATCTAGTGATTACGTCTGAGTTACCCAATCTGAGTTGTTCATATTGTAATCCTGGTGTTGATGTGAATTGCTGAAGGTTATATTCTTCCTGTTTCAACTTGTGCTGCTTTCTTCCAAGTTTTTTTCCCCTCCTTTGATAACTGAAAAATATCTTTCATTTATATCTCACTTTGTTTGGAGTCATGTCTTTTCAACATGGAGAAATGCACCTTTTGTTTTGGTTAATTTCTTTTAATAGCATTTCGTTTTGATTTCACAAACTATCATTTGTTTATTAGTTTATTAACAAATATATTAGTCTGAGGATATCAATGCTATGCGTATCATTCCATAGCCGCTGTATATCAAATACTTTATATTTGCTTTTGTGATTCCTATTTTTATCTGACATTTATCACTGAATGCTATTGTCGGGTGATGCTAGAAAGGTATTCAACAGTAATTCAACGTCCAATCTTTTATTGCCGGTAGTTAATATATGTACGTATCATGGTTCTCGGGTTGCCCGGCAGTCTAAAGAACTGCAGATTCTGAGAATTGCGTGGATCTTAATTTATTGTTGTTCACTACTTCATGACGCTCCATGAAATTGCCGTTGACTGTTATGTCACTCCCTTAGGCTACATGTTATCTTTGATATATTCATATTTCCAAATGTATCTTTTTCCCCCATTCTTTGTCTCTCGCAGCCTCAAATATACCTATCACTGGAACTGTATTTATAATGATTATCTTATAAAACTTAATTCCATATAAAACTCCATAGCCATGTATTATTTGCTGTAGACATCGCATCTTCCATACTAATGGCAAGATAACTTATTTCTTTCATACCTGCGATAGTCATTGTCTTGTGGCGCTGACTTCTATTCACAATCAGTATATTTATATTAATTAACACTGCTGTTCAACCCATGATTAATAATCCATGGTTGCCTGTAAACATTATAAGAAATTTTATTTCGATACACAATATCTTATATGTACATCTCACGCCCAAATCCCTGTCATGTCTTCAAATGTATATATATAAAAAGTAATTATTTAAGCTATATCTAATAATTGATTGTTGCCTATAATATAGCTATATTCATAGACAAAGATCCTTTTGTATATGTTAATTCATACTTAGTTTGACCATTATATAAATCATATTTATATTTTATTATTTATTATTTATTTAATTTGTATTTCAACATTATTTAACTATTTGATTATTTATTCATTATAAAATATATATATATATATATATATATATATATATATATATTTGCAACGTGGGGATATCACATATTAATAGGATATCGAAGAGATCATTATAAAAAAATTTACAAATGTACAAAATACAAAGTTTCTAATAAGAAACTGAAGATCTTAGAAACAACTTTATTTATGTAAATTACATTATGTACAAAATTTGACCATTGAAGTAGTAAAATAATAATATTCTAATAAACCAGATGTACTATTTCCACTATATTCAGACTAACCTGTCATCAATAAAAAACAGTTGGTGTATAAAGTTTAATATTGTGGATCAAGGACGACTTTCATCATGTAATAGTTTAGTGTCCTCAAGGATTGACTTGTTGACATCAACATAATCTTGAGGTCTTGCATGGCATAACATTCACAAAATATATATTAATATAATCCGTCCCATTATAAATATCAGTATTTCACTGCAGACACATTCCATATCATATCAGTCCTACAAGTAAGACTTACAAAATTGATTGATGCCTCTTGCATGGCACAAGACTCAAAAAATATATATTAATTAAATTTGTCCCATTCTGTGTTTCAGTATTTCACTGTGGACCCAATCCATATTTTATCAGTCCTACAAGTATGATGTACAAAATTAATTGAAGCAAGGAGGCATCATCATTTTATAATTTGGTCAGAACCTGGAACCTTGCTTAGTATTAAAGGAATTAACATTTCATTGACAAGAATTTAATGGGAAGACCTCTTGCAATTAGAGTTGTAAGTAAATAACCTCATAACCTTACGGGATTACAAGGGTGGACATTATAATATGCAAGATAATAACAACACTGCAGTTACGTACTTCTAGTATGCTAAGTTCTCAAAAATAAAGATGAAAATTCAAATATCCCTGAAGACGCAATGAAAAGTATTCATAACAAGATATCTTCTCATTGGAGAGTGATAAATGAATGCATTCATGGAAACATTTATCTCATGTAGTTTTCTGGAGATACATCTAGTTGTAGTATATTAAAGAAAATCATCGGTAAAACAATCTTCACCTTGTATTTTCCGGGCTTTAGACAACCAACTCTATAGTCTGTATAGCTTTTACTCCAGTGGAAGTTGAAAACAAACACAAGTTCACCTCTTTCAAACACTATAACCTTATCACCCTCATCTTTTCTTGAAATATACTGATGCTCTGAAATCATAAACTGACAAACAATGCATGTGAGTAGGTTAACAAAATGAATTCCATAGCATTGACTTCAATGTTATAACATTAAGAATGCTGTAGTAAATATTTCTAGACAAATGATCAAATATTTGGGAACACAATAAATTCATAAAACCCATAATAGTCTGGATAGCCATCAAAAAATCATTTTAAAACAAATGCTCCAGAAACAAGTGCACACATCACATTTAGGGATCATCAACAAACACTGTCCAAAACAGTACTTATTAGAAAAAACTCCTTTGTTTTCATTATATTGAGCCACATGCATAAAATGATACTTCGAGAAAAGATAAGATCATCGTTGACCCTCTAAGTATAACTGGCCCTAAATTGAAAATTTTATAGTAGGGTAGTTGTACATACATAAGAACATTTTCTTGAAAACAGCTCTCATCTTTTGATTTCCAATTTTCCTTAGAAAATATGTCAAACATTTTTCATCTCATAATTCATTCTTATAAAAATGTACACATCTTTGGCAAAATAATAAAACTTCTCAATTTTAGGGTGTTGGAAGAAAGATATATACTAAAAAATCTGTGGCTGTATTTCCCAAGAACATTAGCCAAGCCTGGACATGTCTTGGCTTTTGATCCCAATCTCGGTCTGGCCCAAGATTGCACACTTGGCTACAATATGTCAAAGAGGGCTGGACTCTGGGGAAAACATGAGAGAAGCTGGTGGATTTAACCAAAAGGTTCATTTCTACATATGATTATTTAACAATGTGAGTGTTCACTTTATATTATGAATTTGTCGATTTTTGCAATATACTATATGCTTTTGTTCAAAAGCAACAAGCTGCCTCATAAAAGTTCAAATGCTTCACCTAGGTCTTGGACCCCAAACATTTCATATACAATTAACAATAATATCTCAAGATACAAATATTATAGTGCCAGAGCTCCCCTATAGAAGGTGAGTGCAATTTTCTGCATCTATTTCTAATGTTATATCTTTAAAGTTCTTGTGTTACAAAATCTACATGAGATCATTTTAAAATCCTATAAAAAGAATGAAAGGCCTTTGTGATGTCCCCATTTTTAACAGGTTTTTGTAGTTGACTAGGTCAATTCATAATCACAACCCTCGTCAGCTGACAGCGAGATTTGAGGGTCTCATGTGTGGAATTGCTATTTTTAGTACGTCTATTGTGAGCAGTTGCCATTTTTGGCAGTGCAGTTGGTGGCGTTGGCAATTGGTCATCATGTGCATTGAATTGAGTTATTTAATTGATGGGTTCATATTTGTTAATTAATTAATGGTGCTTCATTATTATAAAGGCACTTTATGTTATTTAGTGTTATAAAACAGTATTATGAAGATGAAGCTTCGTAAGTGTAAAGTGTGAAGATGAAAGCTAAGTGCCAAATTGTGTTATAAATATGACCCCATTTGTGAGAGAAAGTCATCCAATTGTCTATTTGTTTCTTACTGTCTTTTGTGAGGGTTTCTGAGTTATGTGATTTCAATTCCATTGCTGAAGTAAAATGGTTTTGATCTCAGGGTTTTGAAGATTGAGTTGGTGCATCGATCCACTGCTGAGGTAAAGTGGTATTGAATTGTTTTGCAATCTGAATTGAAAGGTCTTCCATTCCTGTGATTACTGTGATTGGGGAAGACTTAGTTCCTGTTGGAGATTCAAATCATTTGCATTTGCAACTAGGGATTCACTGTTACTAAGTTTTACAATCATTATTCTGAAAGATACAATTCTGGTGCTAGGACCGATCTCCTTTAAGCTGGGCGTTGGGAAATTTCAGCAACTACTGAATGCCAAAATCCTTGTTTAGCGTGGGTCCATTTGGCATATGATTACATTGATCAGGTGCCTGGAGTTTCTGCCGTTAGATATCATTTCTCTGGCAGTCTTGGACGCCAAGACAATATGGATTTCTGGACACACATATTCCTGTTCGAAGGTGTTGGATACCCTGTTTTTTGGTTGCTATTTGTATACCTATTTTGGCAAGCAGTTTGCTTGCAGAGGGACAGCAATACCAGGTGGCTGTGACCATTATACACTTGTTGATTGGGAGATTCAGGCTCTATTGAGCTATCTGTTCAAACGCCCAGATTGGGTGCATTTCATCTAGCAAATTCAAATGCCTCAATTGGTGTGGAGACTTTCTGCCGGTTGGGTGTAGAATTTAATGCCACTATTTTGGCATTGTGATCTTGCTATCACATCCATTATCAGTAACAGGCCTGTGTTTAAGATTTGAAAAGCAACAAGGATTTGCCCACTGTTATTTTGAGTCTGCAAAAATAAAACAGGTTCCTCTAATATACATTTGTAATTTCATGTTACTGTTACATCATTGGTTTAATAATAAATAAATTGAAAGTTTTCAGAAAATTCAGTAGGTGTGGAATGCAAAGTTCATATTTCTGAATTTTAATTTAGTATTAGTGTTTCATCTTATATCTCTTGTTTAAAAAACTACAAAGGAGGAAATAACAAACAAAATTTGCAAAAAATCAATATCATTTTTCTTGAGAAGTTAGAGCCACCTAGGGCTCATTACAGCCTTGATGAAACTTTCCACTCAGAAGTGTTGGAAATATTGTTGTCATTCATGTCAAAAGAGAGTAGATAACATTGACTGCCAAAGGCCAAAGGCCAGTAATTGCTCTATTCATGCATTTCTTAAGATAAAAAAGATGGTGATCATCATCTACAGCTGCAATAGAATCAGTATTTTTATTGGGTCGCGCATAAGGTATTCACTTATAATTGTCATCTATTCAATAAACTGGCAAACCCCTTCAGAAAAATGTTATTTGATGTTAACTGGGGCCTGTGAAGTGGGCCAAATAAATTTATTTGTGGCTGACCTCATTGGTAGGATCACCGCCCTTGGGTGAAGAGGCAAAAAGGTGGTATAAATGCAAGGTAAGTTGGGGGTAAGAAAGGAAAGAAATTAAATAAATATCTTTCTGACTTATAGCAGATCTATAGAAGAATTTCAAGGACATTTCCTGCAGAATTATAGCAAACTTTCAAGGAGATTTATAGCAGACTTTCAAGGAGACTTGAGGAGATCTACAAGCATACCTTTAAGCAATTTTGTGAAGGAGTTTCATAAGATTGTTATGGTTTTAAGAAGCAATAATCAAAAAGATGAAAGTTTTGTTCATGTGGATGTTGGTGACTCCTAATGGAAGAGATTGGTGTCTCTTGCTAAGATGAGGTTGATAAGCTGGTGTTTAGTGGTGAGGATTGATGTCTCTATTGTTAGTGCCTACAAAGAGGTGTAAAGACAATTTGTAACGCCCCCCTTTTGGGACATTATAAGTCAACCAAATCATTAATAAAATATGATTTAATGGAGCTTGGTAAACATTTATTGAAGTTAATTTTAGTTTATAATGTGGGAGGGAGAGAGAGAGAGAGAGAGATTGTATTAAGAGACGAAGGAAAATGAAGAGTCATGGGGATTTGTTACAAAAGAGCATTGAGAGGCTCATTCTGGGATATGCTTCGTTTTACGCTTGGTTTGTCTTGGAGAATTCTGGGAAGCTTTGGCTTTTAGTAGGTTTGAGGACAGAAACCCTTGATCTTGGACGCAGTGAACAGAAACTCATTGTCTATTGGAGGTATCACTCAGGTGTCCCACTCTATGCTTCAAATTCATATTTCTGGCTATCCAATTTGACTGTAAATTTATAAGGGAAAAAATAAAGAAAGGGAGAAAAGGAATATGAAGAGACAAGAAAAAGGAAAACAAAGAGTCACAGGGATGTGTTATAAAAGAACATTGAGAGGCTCATTCTGAAATATGCTTCGTTTTATGTTTGGTTTCCCTTGGAGAATTTTGGGAAGCTTAGCTTTCAGTAGGTTTGAGGACAAAGACCCTAGAGCTAGGAGGCAATCAATGGAACCTCATTGCCTATTGGAGATATCACTCGGGTGTCTCACTTTGTGCTCGGGTGTCTCACTTTGTGCTTCAAATTCATACTCTTGGCTATCCAATCTAATTGCAAGTTCTGTGGCTCCAATTAGATATAATTAAAGGTTGCAGGGGGATGGGGGTACTTAGGTACTTAGGGTACTACTATGGGTACTGCTACAACTATTTTTCAAAATAGGGAATAGGGGCTACTTTCGCATGTCAAACTTTTTTTAATATAATTTAATATTTATAGAAAATCTGAAATTATGAGTCATGACAATGAGTTTTCAAAACAAGAACAGTGATAAAGCTTGCAAATGAATTGTACTAATTAAAAAAATCTCAATTTCAGATTTAAAATATGTTTGTAAATAATAATATATGATAAATGTTAAGACGCATAACAAAGAAGGAAGACTTCAAATATGAATAAGATCACAAATCATATGACAATGACATATTGCAAAAGATAAACTTTTGGCTTGAACAGTGATAAAGTTTACTATTAATCAGTCTGATACTGTATTGAACTAAGCTTGATTAACAACAAGCTGATACGCAAACAAAATTAGAAATCTTGATCAAGGTCCTTAGTTATGATGCTCTCCACTGAATACCCCGTACTTGGGGTACATGTACCCGGTACTGTGGGTACACATACCAGGGGTGTGGGTATGGGTACCCATGCAACGTAGATATTTTGTCATTGTTCTATTGAAGATTTAAATGCAATATTCAGATTTCTTTTCAGAATCTCTATTCCTCTCCTTTCGAATATAAGATTGTTGGATTAATTGAAATCCATTGCATGCAAATTATTGCTAAAATTTCTAAAAAATATTTTGGTAAAAATATCAAGAAAACATATTCCTAGGAGGATATTATAGTGGTATCAGAGATAGTTCTACTACCAGTCTGTGAGGTTTTATGAATAAAGAGAAGTGCAGCTTGATTACTTGAATTGTTTGACTTTGAACAGTTATATTAGAATATAAGATTATAATATTCTGAATTTTTAAATCCTGGAAAATGTGCAAATCTGTAAAAATTTACATCTCACATATGAAAATAGCGGCACCATTCAAGAAATATAGATCGGCAAAATGTAGTAAAAAATGTAGGATAAGCAAATAGGGGCATACATTATTCAATTGGCAAAAGCAAATCAAAGTGAATTCTTGGGAGGCTGGAGAACCATATTTTCTTAAGACTAATTATATTTGAGCGAGTTAAAATTACAGCATAAACTTTCGGCTTTAATTTCAATTGTTTTGTGAGTTGCCTCTGTTGTATGCAGGACACCTTCCAGCTTCTCTTCAATGGGGAAGCCTCTCTGTGATTTCTCCATGTGATTTTGATCACAGCTCAGAAAGACTTCGTTGACCTGTCCGATTCTGCTTGAGAGACATAGACTTTAGAGTGAAAGACAAAGCAGCTTGGTAATCAGAAAAGTACTTACCTGTTGATATGAGGATTGGAATTATTTATCTTTTTCATGAAAATATGTTTAGTTGGTAAGATTTCCAGTTAATTGACGTATTGCTAGTATCAACGCCTTGACATGTTCTTGGATGATTATTTATTTAGTTTAGCATAGCTATGAGTTGCCATTGATAAAGTGATTGGGCAAAAGATCAATGGTTAATGGTTTGAAAGATACAATATATGAAGGGCATTATAATATTATTCTGATGCTGCGATAATCCAAGAAAATATTTAAGGGAAACATGACTTTATAATATACACTTTAATGTCAAAGTTGTCATCAATATGTATCTGCATACTACTTCCGACTTGTTTTTGGGTCACAGCAGACATATTTGATTTGCATTAAAGCTACAGTTGGCAATTAAGGTTCTTGAATTAATATTTGCAATACTTAACATTGGTCAGTTCTTCTAAAGTTGGTGTTGTGAATACTCTACTCCAGTTGTTACATTTCTCAGGAATGTGGTTCCATGTGCGAAACATAAACTCCTGTATGTGTTGAAGGTTGACAGGTGTTGTCAACTAAGGAAGAAAGTCACAGAGTGCAGGTAAAAGTCATTTTTCCCTTCCAGCATGTGTAGCCAGGGTTAGAATTGGAATACAAGGAGGTGAACAATCAAGTTGATGCCATAATGAGTAATTCCAGGAGTCTTATGTGCATGTTTTAAACAGATTCGATAGCAATTTTGAACAAGAGACGCTACCGTGTTTGAAAGTGACTTGCAGTTTTAAAATAACTATCTTGTATGCGGAGTCTTTCTCTTTGTCCAAGGTATATGAATTCCCTTGTGCTGAAGTTTCATTACATTTTTTATTTTTGGTAAATCGTGTGAGTTGGTAGAGGCATTTGGGCCTTTAAAGGAAACCTGACAACTTTTATTTTTCGCTAATAGATTGATACTAAGGATGCACATTTTCTAAAGGTCAGCACATGTTTCAGGTGAGATTGGCAAGGTGAATTTTGAGGACATGGTATTCTTTTGAGCTTGAATATTGTCTGGTGTGAAGAGCTTTCAGCACGGAGTTTGTTCCTTTGGTAGTTTATAAAGTTATAAACGCTTTTACATTGCTCAACTTAAGTGAGGGATAATTCTTTTGGGGAATTAAAAGAGTTACAGCATTTGCTGTGAACTCTGTAATGTTACTAGGTGGAGTTACTGTTTGCCGTACAAAACTTGATACATCTTATGGAGAGAAAGCTAAATGGAAAACTCTAATTTGAGTCTGGGCATTGAACTACATTAATGGCATGTGCTTTTCTCAACAGCCATGCAGCTCTATTTAGTCACTGCAAGCCTCAAAGTGTTCTGGCTTGGAGGTCTTTCTGAGGATAATGTTTTCTTCTATCTTAGAAACAAAGTATGTCATTAAAGGATATTTGCAGAAAAGATACATTGTTATTCACACTGAAAGTGGATTATTCCTGCAAGAACTATAATACTTTGCTATTTCAGTTCTGTTTTAATTACCAAGGAAAGATTTCTATGAATTCTCTGATAATTTGAGAACACAATCTGTAGCAGCCAAAATATCCATGAATGCATAACTGGTGAAATCAGATAAACTTGTGTATATTGTTAATGTGTCTGCTTCAGTTCTGTAGCAGCAAAGCTCATAATTTCAGTTTAAACAGGGAACTATCTTTGTCTGGAAATTGAATACAATGCGTTTGGTGTACTAACTCTGAGGGATCAAGGATTACTATTGAGGGTTATGTTCAGACAAGTGTTTGACTAAATCCATGATCAGCAGTCTTGTGTTTTGTAATGCAATTTTGGGATAAAAAATAGTAATGATTCTTGTAGAGGAATCAAATTTCATATAATTGTAAGCCAAATGAAGACAATTGCATCAGATGACAGTTTGGTCAAATTGTTTGGTGAGGTAAGTTTAAAATTTAGTTTGGAGTTGCAAACAAGAAAAGTTCTCCTTTCTCTTAGCCAATTAGCAGGATGTTTGACAATTGTAGAGAAATCATCTTTTGTTTTGTTGCAAATTACTAGTTCTCATAGTAACACGGAGACACGTCGCCCTCCTTTTTGTCCCATGTCTCAGAGACGGGGACTCACTGGGAACTTAGGGACTTTGTCCCCCAGTCCCCAATGGCTCCATTAGATTCCACCACCTTCACCAAGGATAGGGGGATGTCTTGGTGTCGACTATTTGCCGATTTGACTATTTATGTTCAATCTTTGATGTTCAAATTCAATGTAATGTTCAAAAATTTACTCTTTTATATCTTTATTTCTTACATTGCAATTAATATTTTCATAGCTAGCATTTTAAGTACCATATGTATAGTATATACAACCCCCCTGTCCCTTGCCACCATCCTCTTGTCATTCCCAAATTAAGGCCCTTTGTCCCCCTGTCCCAGAAACTTGTCCCCCCGTTCCACCGTACCCCCTTCCCCAAGGCAGTGTAACTATGCTATTTCTCCTATGGCTATTATATTAAGTTGACATAGGTGGTTGCAACATCTGGATGGGAAGATAAGGTTACTAGTTACTACTTATTTGATGGAGATCATAAGAATCGCAGCACCTTAAGAACCTTATTATGAAGATGACATAATGAAAGAGGCACTTAAGCTAATCATTGATAACTTCCAACATCTTAGAGACATCAAGTCATCATTTTTCAAGAAGGGTAGCCATACTTAAAGCATTTGCAAAAATCACATTAAGTAATCTCATACTATGTTTCAACATAGTATGAAGATGACATAATGAAAGAACCTAATTGTGAAGATGACATAATGAAAGAGGCACTTAAGCTAATCATTGATAACTTCCAATATCTTAGAGACATCAAGTCATCATTTTTCGAGAAGGGTAGCCATACTTAAAGCATTTGCAAAAATCACATTAAGTAATCTCATACTATGTTTCAACATTTCTTGGTTATAATTAGGGAAGAACAAAATAAAGATGTTATTGCAGCCATGAAGACCATTATGGTTTTGACAATTAATGACAGTGATACTCACTTTCAATCATTTCTACACATTTTGTGATTATAAGGGAAGAACAACGTGTTTCTACAACTGCTTATGAGTTGGTCAACCGGATACTCAAAACACTGTGAACAAAAAACTGAGAAGTTAAAATAACAATGTGCTGAAATAGAATTGATTTCATTGGGATTATGAGTTGCAGAATCTTCCAAACAGAATAAGAACCAAATGAGGAAAGAGCAGATTTGTTTCACGTGTGAAAAGGCCTAGACACTTGATCATATATATGGACTTAGTAAAGGAAAAGACGTATTGCAGCCAAAAGGTGATGAAGACCAAAATACAGGTGAGAACAGTGCCATTACTCATAAAGAGCAAGCTAAAATAACAGCTTTGAACACACCCATTAGTGTGCAAAGTGACAGCAAAAAAGATGAATGATTTCCAACTAGCTAAAGACAATATTATGGAGGAAGAATCAATTGCTGTAGGTGAGAGATATATTAAGCTCTTAATTGGTAATTTGCAGATTACCATTAACAAAACTAGTGAAAAGGAGAACTTCTTTAATGAATCCATTTATGATCATGATGCTATTCCATTATTACTTCATGAATAGTGCATGACATCATCTATAGAAGCAATTAAGTGTGACGGTGATAATGCTCCAATAATTGAGAACAAATCAGAAAATCAAATATGTGACAGCCCATGTTCCGTAGACGAATTTGAACATAAGCCTTTATAGCATTGCAAGATTTCAAGGATGGTTTATTGGTCACAAAAGAGAGCATTGTAAAAAAATTAACAATGACAGATGATTCTCACAAATACATTGAAGATTTTATGTGGAAAACTCAAATTGATAAGAGGCAAAAAGAATTTTCATATGGAATCACTAGTACCCAATTGTACAAAATCAAAGAAACTTTTGAAAGGATGAAATCAGATTATTCACAGCTGTTATTAGATAAGGAACATGCTATCAAGTGTGTTAAAGATAAGGAAAGAGAGGTTGATGAGCTTTGTTTGCAGTTAAGCACAACTCACTACTCATTATACAAGGCTGAAAATCAGAATTCTATTGCAGTCACTCCCAAGGAAGATGAAATTACTTTTAAGACCAAGGAGATCAGACGGATTGTTGAAGGAATAAATACTCTTGGTAAGAATAATGTTTGCACCAATTGTTACTTAAATGATGGCAATGAAGAACGTGAGCAACAAGGAATCACTCTCAGGAACGATTCATTTTACAGCAATGAAATAGTGGCTTTGACAGATTCTAAAGGAAAATTTCAAAGTTGATTCAGTCATGGGACAACAACGATTAATGATCTTTCAAGTTTAGACAAAGTTAAGATTCTCAAACAAGATAATGATAATAAGAAATATATCAGTTCAAACAATAGCATGCTGATTGGTTTTGATGAAGTTAAGGAGATTGATATGCTCTATGTAAGTTAGGGTTGGAGGAAGCACCACTTGTTTCAAGAATTTGTTGATATGTATGAAGCTGTAAGTATGTACTATGAATCCATTAACTTCATCGGCTTTTTTCAGTGAAGTTAGGAGTTGATGGCATGATGGTGAGTGCTACATATGGCCATGTTCAAGTTTGAGAAATGTGCATTGACAAGTTCTTCCCAATGGTCGATAGGAAATGCATTCTTGAGGAAGTAATAAATTAGATTTTCCAGATTTAATATTGTCGATAGTATTTGATTGCAAGCTTTATTTTGTGTGATAGTAGGTCTCTAGACTACAGTTTTGACAGAGTAGAGCAACACAAGCATAACATGCATTAGTCCAACAAATGTAAGATGTAATGTCCCCATTTTTGTCAGTATCAGAGTTTCAAAGATTGGCCTATTCTTGCGATCCTCATAGGCTAATTATTGTGGATAGAGAGTCTTTTGAGGCAGTGACTTGGCTTGGGAGGGTCTTATCTTTTCAACGATTTAGTACATTACAGGTTGGTCTTCATTTGGCTCAAATTGGACTTCGTTTGGGCTTAGTGTTGTGTAATTACTATTTGTGGTAAGTTGGTGTTGATTGAGATGGGCCCTTTCTATTTTTGGAAAGTGCATTTGGTCACATGGAGAAATAATAGGTATGACTCATATTTCAGATGGCATATTTAAATGATGAGTATTTTGAGAGTTATTATATTTTTAGTGGCCAAATTATTATTAAATAATTAAATGGCTTATTATAAAGTTATAATTTAACTTTATAATTTCACTTAAGTTGAGAGTTGAGTTATCATTGGAAAGAGCCATTTATTAATTAGTTAAGCCAAGTCAAGTGAAAAAATCTAATGGAAGCTTCTAATTAATGTTGCATAGTGAAGCTTCTTGAGTGAAGTTACATTTTGGCAACAAAAGGGAATCTAAGGGTTATAAATACAAGCCCATTTGTTGCGAAAAGCATGCTTGGATATTTTATTTGCTTTTGATGCCTTTGTGGCTTTTTCTAGGGGTTCTAAATTTTGTTGCCCTTGCTGAAGTATAAGGATTTCAAAGCTGGGTTGTGCCTTTAATCCATTGTTGAGGCATTGTGGATTAAAGCTCTAAAATTATTATTAATATCTCTTTCTGTATATACTGTGGTTGGGAAATATTGTTTATTGCTTGATATTTCCTAGGAGGGTTTTGAATTTCTGAGTTGTGCATCTCATATGCTGCTGAGGTATAGCAGATTTGAATCTGAGTATGATAGAATTGAATTGAACATTCTTCCTACTCTATTAACTGTGGCTCAGTGTTTATTGCATGCTAAGAACTTATGGTGGATATATTTGTCACAAGGAGGTTTGAAATTCTGTATATAGACATCTATATTTCAGCATTGTAGCAAAGCCATTTTTCTACATCTGTTGGGCATGAGCTTCCTCTATTAATGAGTGGTGTTTGGGTCAGCAAATTGGTGTCTGTAATCTGCATTCTAGATGTGTGAATTTCCCAGTAGATTGGCATTTGAATTATATTTGTGTCATGTATGTCACTGATATGTATGTGGGAATTAATAATAAATTTCTGATTTGAGTTATTTGCTAGAAACTCTTATCTGTGATTTCTACATTTTCTATTCATTGGCATTTTTGCAAACTACAAACTATGAATTATATTATATTCTAAAGGAATTGCAAAATTGCAAGATTAGTTTCAAGTGAGTGGGATGTTCTTCATATAATCCGTAGTGTGAGCCTACTAGAGTTATTACATAAGCATCAGTAGTTACCAAAATCACTAGCTTGATTGCATTGTGAGGAGTGCACATCATTTCTCTTTCAGTCCACAAGTTGATAAGTTGAATATCTTTATGATAACAAAATAAAAAGAGACTAAATGATTGATATAACAAAGGGTTATGGTTCATCATGGTATAAGATGTACACTCCTTCGAAAAGAGGATTTGTAGCTTGCAAGATTCTGAATTTGCATTTTTCGGGTGATTGTTATTGTTGAAGATGGTAGCTGCATAAGAGATCTTCTGACCTCTAATTATTTGTTTCTCTATTGGTGTCATCTTTGTTCACCTGAGCATTATCTCTGTGATTGGTTCCATTATTCCTTCTCTGTTTTCTTGGCTTCATGTGACAATTTATATTTGGCTGCGTGGATTATTTGGCATCATGAACTTGATCTGTGTTTTTTCCTCACGATATCATGTCACTCTACGGAGGAAATCATTTCAAATTTCATTTTCAGCACTTCCTATTATGTCATTTTATTTTTATAGCAGTAAATTTATCATAACTAATGTTGCCACTCATTATCTTTGTAACTGTCAGGTGCTTGGAGTGTATGCATCTCTTCACCTTCTGTCTTTACTAAAAGTTCTCTTGTGGTAATGGGAATGTTATTCAGCGGCTTGGTCTTCATCTTCAAGATTTTTGATGGGAGAATTTTTATTCTAAAATTTTCATACGTGTCTTGGATCAAGTATTATCTGAGATGGATTGTAAATTATAATCAATTAGTTTTTGTATCCTTCAGAATCACATATCATTGTATGAGGTTAATTTCTCTATTCTGCTTCTGAACAGCCACCATGCTATATTTAAGTATCTTGCATGTTTAGCAGTGTTGTCGTTCATGTATGTTGTGTATCAGAGGCTCTTTGCAGCAATTCTCTGGTGATCAATATGATCTCTGATTAATGAATGATAATTAAGTACTGAAGTCAATTAAAGAGAACAGAAGTTTTGTGATTTGTTTTTGCTATTAATATAAAAGAATCCAATTTCAACAGGTTGGGTTGTTTCCCTCAATGAGGAGGTTTTTTCCCAGGATAACTATTGGTGTTATCTGATTTTTTGGTTATTTCAGTTTTATTTGTTGCAATCTTATACACTTTCGGTTGGTAATTTAACATGGTATCGGAGCACGTCTAAGAAACCGATCTAGATTTATTACTATCAAGTTATACTTGTGTTAGTTGTTCCACTTTCAATTGTTTTCTTCAGTTTGTGACAATGCCGAATGGTTTGAATGTTGAAGATAGATTAGAGGGATCTTCAAATTTCTTTTCATGGAAGCCTAGGATTCTGATTGCACCTGACGAGAATGACCTTCTAGACTATGAAAACTCTGATGTCACTAGGCTAATTGAAGAAGTTGAAAGAACTCAATGGAAGAAAAACAAGATCATGGCAAAGAAGATTATAATCAACTAGGGTAATGAACATCTGATTCTCATCATCCCAAAATTGAATTCAGCCAAAGATATGTTTCAGACACTCAAGGACCTTCATGAGTTCACAACTTCAGTAGAGCTTTAGTCTTAAGATGTCAACTTCTGCATGTGAAAATGCTTAGAGGTGAGTCAGTTGTTTCATATTTTATGAAGATTAAAGAGTTAAAGAACTAGCTTGGTGCAACTGGATGATATTTTGTAGTTGAGAATTTATTTATGCTTTCCATGAATGGACTTTCCCCACACTTCAGAATCCTTCATCCAAAGTATCAATAGAAGAGATGAGCTTCCTAAATTTGATGAGTTGAGAGCTAATTGCATTCAAGAAGAATGCAAATTAGAAGCTAGAGGCAATAGATGTCAAAATTATCATGAAGATGATCATGTACTTGCAGACCACACCTCAAAAGGAAAAGGAATTTTCAATTCAGCCCTTGATTCCAAGAAAAGAAAAATGACTTTTCTAAGATTTAGTGCTTTAGATGCAATTATTTTGTACAATTTTCTAGAGATTGTATCTCTAGACCAAAGTCTCAAGGAGTTGTTGCAAATGTAGAAAACGATTCTCCTCAAAGAGAACCAAGTGGAAACTCAGAAGGATTCTCATTTATTTATGCAATCTCTACCAGTATTCCTACAACCAATGATATATGGTTGATTGACAGTGGAACCTCTTGTCATATTGCAACCAATGATTTACAAGCCACTTTCATAAGTGATTTTTGTTGTTTCTAGGATAATCTTGGTACAGTGGAGAATGATGCTCTTGCTGAAAGAGAGTCTCAACCTTAGTGATCTTTTGCCTATGTTAATGAGTTCTCTGGAAGAGACATTTGAGGTGCAATCCCTTGTTAATATGTTCTTCTTTGCGAAAGAAGTTTGAGGTGCAATCCCTTCTAAATGAGTTCTTCTCTGCAAGGAAAGTTCGAAGCGAAATCTTTTGTTGATGAGTTATTCTGTGGAAGAGAAGTTTGAAGTGAAATCCCTTGTCAATGAGTTCTTCTCTACAAGGTGAAAGCCCTTGTTCCACACTCTGGGAGTAGCCATCATGGATCCACACTATAGGAATATCCATGGCAGAAGTTATGTGTGTGACTCCGTGACTTTTTTTACTGTTTTTTATTCACCCTCTAGGAGTACCTAAGGTGAATTTTATTATGCTGAGATAACAATTTATATTGAAAAAAATTGTGCTGAGATTTTTTTTTTACTGAAATTACATTTGGTTGTAGCTATATGTTCGATTATTTGTTTCTCTATTGGTGTCGTCATCATTTAGCTAAGCATTATTTTTTTTTATTGGTTCTTTATTCCATCTCTGTTTTCTTGGCTTCGTGCAACTCTTTATTGCTGACTTGGATAATCGTGTATATATGGCAACTTATTTGGCTATGTGGATTATTTAGCGTCATGAACTCGATCTATGTTCTCTCATCACGATATCATGTCACTACATCAAGGCAGCGGTTTCAGCTGAGTTCATTTTTGGCAATTCCTATTCTGCCGTTTCATTTTTGTAGTGGTGAATTCATCATTATTAATGTTGCTTCTTATTATCTTTGTAATCATCGAACGCTAGGTGTGTGTGTGTCTCTTCACCTTCCATCTTTACTAGAACTTCTCTTGTGCTAATAGGAATGTTACTGAACAGCTTGGTATTCATCTTTGTGATTTTTCACAAGAAAATTTTTACTCTAAAATATTCATGTGCCTGGGTTCTAGCATTATCTGAGATTGATCATATATTCAAATCAGTTAGTTCTGTATCCTTCAGAATCACATAGCATTGTATTCGATTGATTTCTTGTTCTGCTTTTGAGCAGCTATCATGCTATATTTAAGTTTATTGCCTGTTTAGCAGTGTTGTCGTTCATATATGTTGTGCATCAAAGGCTCTCAGCACCAACTTCTGCTGCTCAATATTATATTTGAAGTGAATGATCATTAAGTACTGACATCACTTAAAGAGAGCAGAAGCTTTGCAATTTGCTTTTGCCCTTACTATAAAGGATCCAATTTTGGTGGACTGGGTTGTTTCCCTTGGCAAGGAGGGCTTTTCCCAGGGTAACAATTGGTGTTATCTGAATTTTTAGTTATTTCATTTTTATTTGTTGCAATCTTATATACATTTGGTTCATAATTTTAACAGTTAAGATGGATTGCAGAGATGTATAACGAGTTGAAGTCTTCAGGTAATGGGAGTGATAGTTCCCCAAATTGGCCTTGGAATCCAAGGATCTTATTGATGAATGAGTTGCATTTGAGCAGATCATTTTGTAGTGTGGCAGATCTTGATTTTAAGTCCAGTTGTTCGAAAATATGCAATAGAGTTGTTTGTAGATTTATTTGGGATAATAGTTACCGTTATGCAAATTCATGATTGCTTGAGGACAAACAATCTCTAAGGAGAGATGACTATAATGTCCCCTTCTTCAGACATTAGAAGTCAATTAAACAATTAAATTTAAAGTTGTCAAATTACAACAAATTTAATGACGACTTTATTTATTTATTTAATAAAGTACTAATATAACTTATTGAAGCTTGGTGAATAATTAATAAAGCATTTTTAATTTAAAAGGGAGAATATAAAGAAAAAGAGAAAAGGAATGTGAACAGGCAAGTGTAAGGAAAACAAAGAATCACAGGGATACAATATAAAAGAACATTGAGAGACTCATTCTAGGAAATGTTTGGTTTTTTGTTTGGTTTCTCTTGGAGAATTCTGAGAAGCTTTTCTTTCAGCAAGTTTTAGGGCAGAAACCCTCAAGTTTGGAGGCAATGGATTGAAACCCAATATCTATTGGAGATATCACTCAGGTGTCTCAGTTTGTGCTTCAAATGCATACATCTAGCTATCCAATTTGACCATAAGTTATGTGGCTAGAATTAGATATTGTATTGTTGCTATATTGAAGATTTAAATGAAATATTTCTATTTCCTTCTAGAATCTTCATTCCAGTTTTTTTAGCATAAATTGTTGGATTAATTAAAATCAGTTGCATGCAAAATATTGTTAAATTTTCAGAGGAATATTTTGGCTAAAAATCTAGAAGAAATATTCCCTGGGGGGGGGAATGTGGTCATGTTGGCTAGATTTGCACAATTGACACAAGAAGTCCTTCCTCTAAGGTTTGCAGGTGGATCTTGTGTCTATTCAACGAAAAAAACTATGCAGTCTTGAGAATGTGGATACAGACTCATCTAATGGCTCTTGGTTTTGATATTTGACGAACAATGGCAAATGGTTATGTAGTTTCATCAACTCAAACAATGGATCCTATTGGAAAGAAGGGAAATGAAAACAATGCAAAGGTCACTAATGTTAGTTTGTTTTGTCTAATTTTGATATATTTTGAGACATAATTAAACCTTCTTGAAAAATGTTACTTTATTAAGTGGGACCTAGGTGAAATGGGCCGAAACTCTGGATGTAGTTGCCCAAGTTGCAAAGAAATTAAAAAATAAAAATAAAATTATTCATGTGGCCAACCTCCTTGGTAAGATCATCTCAGTTGGTTGAAGAGGCATGAAGTTGTTATAAATGAAAGATGAGATATGCATAAACAAAGCAAGCAATCAAAGAAATATCTTTGTATAGCAGATTTACAGATAACTTTCTAGGAAATTAATGATAGATTTATAGCACACAATCAAGAAGATTTATCGCAACTATATAGGCACATAGTTAGCAAATATATTCAAAGATATGCTATGTATTCTAGATGGATGAAATAAGGAGATAATCAACAAGGCTCATCAACCTTACCACTAAATTTGTCATCGAAGAACTGGTGAGAAGTTAACATTGCATTACCCTTAGTGCTTTCTACAGAATATTTGAGTTTAAGTGATGGATAAATTCTTAGTATAGTAGAAAGACAAAAATAAAGAAAGTGATTTTTAATAAAGGCAATATTAGTCTTCTATAATTTCATTGCATCTTGGGAAAGTATCAAATTGACTCTTATACCAAAATGGATAACTTTTTGACAATAGGCTTCAACAATCTCACGATAAAATACTACAGGAATTTATATATGAAAAAATTAGAATAGAATCTTATGATAAAATCAATGTTACACAAGGACTCACACCCCCTCCAAACCTCGGAGTACCCATCCCCAAGACATCCCTACACCGGGTACTCGCGTACCCAAGTACCCCCACCTCTGTCATTCTGCAACCATGTTGCTGCTGGAATGTGTACTTGGAATTCTATTTGAATTTTGATTTTTGAATGTTACTATTGGGTATGTAATATGTTACTATGTTGAGTGTTCAACAATTCTAATTCATCTTGCAATTTTACTTTGGCATGTTCTACAGAAAACATCATTTCATAACAAGCATTTCAAGTTCTATATGTATACTATACAACACTCCTCACTACCCTGTCCTCCCCTTGCATTTGTACCCTAGCCGTCCCCTTCTCGTTGCAAAAATGAGATATGAAATATTATTTGGGTTTACACATGTTTTATCCTAAATGAAAATAGTTTGTTTTGTGAAGGACCTTGTTATTATGGTAAAATATTGAATGTGATATTAAAAAGAGATCATAAATGATCTATATATACAAGTATACAAAAGAATGTTTCTATCACGAAGGACATAGTTTGTTTTGTGAAGGACCTTGTTATTATGGTAAAATATTGAATGTGTTATTAAAAAGAGATCATAAATGATCTATATATACAAGTATACAAAAGAATGTTTCTATAACGAAAAAGAATGTTTCTATAACGAACAAAGAGAGAGAAATAGAAACATAAAGAGAAAGTTTCCATAATGAATAGGATGAGTTTATGGAAACATTACAAAAAGACTGACCATTAGAAAAAGACGGAAGCGAGAGTAAATAGAAACTATATAAAATTCTAATACTTGTAAGGGCTGAGGTAATTCTAAGGCTTTCAAACTATCAATCAGATTCAATTCGTTGTCTCTCGTTGGCATTATCACAGCAGTATTTTGACACTTTAGATCTAGCAACATGCTTTGTTTTCAAGCAAACTATTGACTAGAAAAGGGAAGCTTTTTGTAGTGAGGCCATTCAAATCCTAAGCTTCAACAATCACAAAGACCCAGTGCAATTCAAACAGAGCCTTATAGGATAAATTTAGCGAGCAAATAGGTATCAAAATGATCCCTATTTCAAAATGGAACTCCAATGGCAAGTTTTCCAATGGAAGGATTGTAGAGGAAAGAATTGGAAAGATCTTGTGTAATATCCTCTCAACACAATTCCTTTCAGCATTTGTGACAGGGAAAGATTATGGCACTGTTATCATTGATGGACTCTATATTTATGTGTTATTTGATAGCTTTAGACGATATGATTCAGACTTATATGATTATGGTTCATCTATGGTTACATATGTACTTGTGATAATCAATTTGGTTATGGATTTCGATTATGAGACTAACCCTAATCATGTGATGTATTATGTTATGGATTTGATCTATCCCTTACTCTATATTTGATTCATAATGTTCTATGTACTTGATGCTTTCATCTATGACTTTCTTTCATGACTAGGGATGAAGTCATAGTCACTCACCTAGTGAGATCTACACAATGTCTCGATCCCTTTCATTTCTTTGCATTGTCTTCCTTGTATATGCACATGTGCACTCTCTTTGTGATGCGAGATTGCAAGTACTAGGCATTGACTTCACCTCGCTCCATAGGTCTACGCATGCCCTCAAATCCTCGATGATTGTTGCTGTGGAGATAGTACTAAGGCCCTTACATGTGTCTCTTTTTCTTACCCCATAGGATAAGCTTAACATATACAAGACTATAAAGTAAATGTAAGAGAACAGATGTAATAAGAGAACTAACATATCCATATTCATTAATCTCATAAATGTTCATGTACTTATCTTCAAGATGTCGTTGTTTTCTTCATGAAATAGAAGTACTATGTCATAATGGGCCAACTAGTGAGTAATGAAGGCACAAGTAACAATAACGAAGAAGGATTTAAAGAATTGTTTGAATGGGAAGATTACGTTGGAGTGTGGGAGAAAATTGCAAGCATCCATTGAAACATACATACGAAGGGAGGCAAGATGAGAAGTTCCTGAAAGTGTAGTGTGGACATCGCTTGGTGTGAGTTTAGTGGTCGACCAATTGATGTGCCACTTACCAAGGCTATTGGTACAACACATCGTTTCCTTTTGCAACTTACAAAAAGAAGACAACAAAGAAAACCACTGTCAAGTAGCCTATTGAAAAGATAATGGCAGCCATGAAGATCCAACAAGTGCCATAGGGGTAAGTTTGAAGCAAGTAAGCCAAGAATCCATGGTTGCTTTTGCAGGAATCTCTGACTCTACTACCACCTCAACTACCTCCTCTCTCAGCAACTTTAGGACATCTACCAACTCCTCCATGTCTAACATTATGTCTTATATAGGTTGTTTGACTGCCTCTATGACTAATTCGTCCCTTGCAAGTGCTACTACTTCGAGCTCTGGTTCTATCACTACTCGTGGGGGAACAACCGTTGTATCCGTACTTGCATTCAGAGGTGTGAAAAGTAACTAGGGCCTTTAATTGCCCAAATCCAAGTACAAGAACAGTTGTCATTCTCAAACCCAACGAATTATGTCAGGCAACTAGTTGGCCACAGATAGAAGCGTTGGAGAAAAAACAACTCTACCCTATGAAAATGCGACACCCAAGAGTGTGGGAGTATTTGAGGGTGGTACAATATGAAAGGTGTGAAACCAACAGAAGGGGTGATAGTACCCGCGAGTGTGACTCCTATAAGGCCAACAACTCTAACCTCTAAGTCCACTGTTTACCCCTCCATCAAGTGACTCTCTCGGCTCACCATCCTAAAAGTTCCTCCATTGGCCCTTGAAATATCCTCCGAGTCCTTTGCCCACTATTGTCAACCTCCCCTCCATTTGTCTTCGACTCGATTTTCAAAACAATTACATAAGGCGTGTGTATTTTACCAGATTCAATATTATCACTTGCAGCCAAGGTGTCTAAGTGTCTCTATTAAAGAATGAGCACGCAAAGGGCTCCACACAAACCTGCTATTGCAACTCTAGTAGGTGCGAAGACACCTATATCCATGTAGCCTCCAAGAAGAATCCAATGACATAATGAAGCATATGAAAAATTTTATGGTGTGGAGTCCTAAATTCTTCCATCCTAACAACTAGCACTAACACCTAGTCATAGACTATCATTCCTTAACCCATTCATTAGAAAAATTTGTGTTAGTACAATATTTGAAGCTTGACTGAAGCCTATCAGTCTACACTTTATGAAATTCATCAAGCACCTCCACTGACCAATCGGACCAAGGGAATTTTTCAAACCAAGTCTCTTGTTGGCTTGAGCTACTAACTCCAATTCTTCCTTAGTCAAATCTTGGCAAACCATCTTTATGATTTTTCATTTCTATTTGGCAGTGCTCTTTTTCAATGTCTTATCAATCTTTACCCAGCGACCTTGGAATGTCAAATACATGTCTAAAATACATGGTTGAAAAAGAATCTATAAGCTCGCATCCCAGGTACTCAAAAACTGATTTCCATCAATGTCAATCATAGGTTTGATCATAGCTCTCAATGGTCCCTCGAACTCCTAAACAAAGAACACTAACATTTTGATAGCCCAACGCACCTATGTACGCCTAAGATTTTCCTTAATAGGGTGGTCGCGTGGGGTTCCTTGCCACCATACCTGCACTCCACACTATTCAACCACTCAAATGTGAGATTCTATACTATCACCTCTACCCTTGAAGCCTGCACTTTTGGCCTTGGTTTTTCCTTGTGGTCGTCTTCCTAGTGTTTATTTGTCCTGCAATCTTCACTCCAGATGGCAATGTTCACTTCCTAATTATCACCTTGGTAACTGTTGTTTTAACATGTAATGGCTTACTCTAGTTTGGTTCTGTTTTCCCAAATCTGTCAACTCTTTTGTTGTACAAAACCAATAAATATAATGTCAATAAAATTCAATTAGGGCATCCAATATCTGTATAATTCCAAGCATACGACTTCTCAATAGCTTCCACACTGTTGTATGGTTCTTGTTTTCCTTACCTTCTATACTTTATATAGCCTTGTATAATGCGCTCCTGGAGGCTACGTAGTTTTGCGTGAGAAAGAAAGCTTCTCATAGTTATTAGAATAATTACAGTGTTGCACTATACCAATGTGTTTGTGCTCAATGTTTTACTTTTATCACCTCCTCATGCTATTTTGTATACGGTCTCAAATTGTGCGACTTGCCTTCCTCCATTTGCTTGTCTAGACTTGATTGTTCCTTCATGTGTATTGTGTGTCATGTATCATGTAAAGCATTTTCTCTAGTTTTGCCTTTCTTATCACCCCTTGTGTGTTGTCCTATGCTTTTCTAGTTTCTTTGAGATGTATGGTCTTATTTGTGTATCATGCAATGCCTTTCAAATATACATTGTTGCCTAGACCTGTCATGTGGGCTCCAATGTGGTGTTTCACTGTTTATATAGGTTGTATGTATATTTATTCTTTTTTGCTTTCGCTACAACTATACAATAACCCCTTTATAGTCACTTCTTATGTTTCCACATTATGTCTTGCAATTACATTGTTGTGTGGTCTTTTCATAGTTTCATACAACAATTTTTCTCTTCCTCCAACAATTTCTTACACTTGGGCTTCCCTATGTTAGTTGCACCTCTATTTTTCTTTGTGGTTATAAGGAGGCCTCCGTATAGTGATACCGTATGACAGCCACCCGTACAACCACCATACGGTACACTCACGATACAATGACTTCTCTGTTAATTTATTTTATTTATTTTTTTAAATCATTATTTTAAAATCTTATCTTTTTTTCAATTTACCTACCTATACAATCCTACTATTCCAGTTATTGTCCAGGTTCAATAAATGGTTTTAATTTTGGTCCATTCACTATGTCTCCTACTAGCTAACCATCGAGATTTGACAATTTTATGGCTCCATTTTCTCAACCTGTCGAACACAACAAGGACTAAGGCATCATACTTTGAATTTACCTAGCATTATCTTGTTGCACCCCTGCACTTCAACACCAATTGTCTCGAAGTAAATTTTATATGCCTAATATGTTTTTCATGCTAGAGCTTCCGGTGTTGTTAAGCTTCCTCCATCACCCAATGGGCCATCATCCTTCACTTGTCTAGATTATTGAATGCACACAACTGCTCCCTCAAGCTTTCCATGTCACCGAACCAGCTCTATATAGCTATATGGAAGCTTGGCACTATAAAAATCTGCTAGTACAATTACTTCTTGGTCATACATTAATTGGAACGGTGTTTGGCTAGTCATCACCTTTATGTCATATGGTAGCCCATAAACAAATGAAAGTCTCTCCTCCTAATCCTCCTACTAAACTTTGCATGTTTCGTGGATTATTGAAACCAATATCTTATTGGTTTCTTTTGCTTGCCCATTTTCTCTAGGGTATGAAGAGCTTGAGAAGGAGTGGAACTCTTAAACTCTATCATGAGTAGTTTGATGACATGATTCACAGAGTTCCCTCCTTGGTCTCTTGTTAGTTGAATTGGGATATCCTACCAAGTGATAATGAACTTGGTCTTTCTCAAAGCAAGGTTATCAGGTAAGGATCGTGCTTCCATCAACTTGGTCAAGTACTCTGTTAGTACTACAATGTATCAACATCCCTATACACGGGTTGCCTTCAATGATCAAATGAAATCCAACTCCCAACACTTGAAAAACTCTTGCGTGTGTGAGGGGTATCCCTTGTTCAATGGTTTACTCGCTTTGAGGCGAGTACTGCACCTCACGACCTATTCACATCCATCATTAAACAATGTGGGCTACCATAACTCTACTAGAAACACTTTCAATGCAGGGATGTATGCTCCCATAGCCCTCTAGCAAGACCTTAATGTGCCTACCTCGACACGCTTGGAATGTGTTTTTACAGCACACATCTCCTCAACACCTAGTTGGATCCCATTTTATACAACAGTCCATTTATCAATTGGAACATCCTACTTCTTAAGACAAGCTTTCTCCTTTCACCTGATAGCATGTCTCTCAAGAACTGTGAGGTTGAGAGTCATTGCCTAATGTCGGTGTCCTAGGATGGTAGTACCACAATCTAGAATAAGTGAGCATCTAGAAAATCATCACTCACTCATGGGTCGCTATCCAAACTTTATCCATGATAATTGTTCAGTAATCACATGGATTTTCCTTAGTTGCACAATGATTGTAAAGGTGGAATACTATAATAGGAGTAATGACATGCTAAACCCTTCCTTGAATAATCGGTTTGTTCGCCAAGTACATGACGACCTGGTGATCCACGTAATCCATGAACAAGGTCGTGAATGGTTATGATAGAATTTTTGTATGGCCTAACCCATATAAAGAGCCTCCGTTTTTGTTGCATTGTAATTCTTCTTCATAATAATCTACTCACAACGCAGATCAAATGGTCCCACCTGGGATGTTATAGCTTTGATTGTATAGTTGGATGCATCTTCATGGACGTGGAACTCCTTATCCCAGTTTAGCTTTGCACCCACCAATCTTATCTTCAATTCCTTGAATGCTTCAGCTTATGTGGTCCCCCAAGTGTTCAGTTCACCCTTCCACATCAGTTTGTTCAAGGGATATGAGATTTGTGCAAAGTTTTTGATGAACCTCTAATAGTACCAGATGTGGCCGAGAAAATATTGACTATGGTAACATCCATAAGGGATTCCATTTCCACAATTACCCTTACCTTATCCAAGTTTTTCTTCAACCTGGCTTTGCACACAATGTGTCCCAAAAATTTCCCTCAACGCACCATAAACTTGCAATTCTTGTATTCAATGCCAATCGGGATCTCCTACACCATTCCATACACTCCCATAGGGATACCAAATGCATGTCCTATCTACTGTAAATGGATCAGTCAGTGAGAAATGATTTAAAATTTTGTACAGACATTTTATTAAAGATGTCTAGGATGATTTTCTAGAAAGTTGTCAGTGCATTGCATAATCTGAAGGGCATCTTGTTGCAAGCATAGACACTATCCTCAACCAAAAAAGTGGGTTTCATCTTCTCGTCGACGTTGTAAATTTAGTTGTACCCCGAAAAGTCATCCATGAAGGAGTACATCTCATGCCCTGGTACTTCCTTCAGGATACAATTTGTAAACGGTATAGGCAATGGGTACTTAATAGCAACCACATTTAGCCATCGAAAGTCCACATAGATGTGGATCTAGTTCGCCTCCTTCAATGGAATCACAATGGATGATACTCATTTGCACATTTGAACCTAAACAATAATGCTTGCTTAGAGCATCTACTGTATCTCCTTATCACCCTTGTGACATAGTATTTGTTCATTCAGTCTGCCTATGCACTGACTGGGCTCTAGGAACAAATGGAATGCAATGCACACATAGTTCTAGAGGCACTCCCTTCAAATCCTAGTAAGTTTAGACAAAGACGTCTTTTTACTCCATAAATAATTTGAAGGTGGTGACCTTCAACAAGCAATTCCAATTATCTCCCATCAATATGTTCTTGGGATTTGCTTCATCTCCCAAGTTTGTCCCCTTCAACTTGGGCTCCATATAATATATAATTTTTTATCAAATCAACGTGCAAGAGTCTCATTGACTCGGGCCTCTCCATTATATTCCTCATACTCTAACAAAAAAAGGTCCTCCTCTCGCGGCTCTTCTTTAATCTACAGCATGATACAATTGAACAACTCGTAGTCCTCCATTTTCCAATTGAAAAGCATTTCATGGAATCCACATAGTCTTTGGAACACCCTTCCAATTCCAAACACCCTCATTTGGCTTCATCCTACGTTTTCCTTCATCCACTCTAGCTAACTCTTATTTCAACTTCGGCCCAAAAGAGAATGCCATTTCCTCATCCACAATCTAAGTTCTTGGGTCAGATACAAGTTTCCTCCCTCTATTCTCCATGGACAACATGTGCTTCAAATATGATTCACCTTCACACTTACAAGCCACCCTCTTTGCAAGATATCATCATAATTATTTATTTTCAAGGGAATCACTACAAAATCAAGAGGAAAAGGGTTGAGTACTGATAGTTACCCATTGTGTCATCAGAGTCTCGATTGTCTTGATGGTGTGCTCGGTAAGCACCAAATTAAACATTGGTGGCACAACATCAACCTTCCCAGCTTCTTCCAAGTCTCCTTGCGAAACATTCCAAGTCTCCTTGGGAAACACATTCACCCTTGATCCTCCATCAACAATGGTGTCAATGACAATTGTTCCTAAGATACCCATCTCCACCACCGCGAGGTGTCACTCACTATTACCACAAGTTACATAGGTGATGTCATGGGTTTCCCTTCAATCTACCATCATCTCTCTTTTAATGTTGGTCTACACTTCCCACACCCTCTCCTCCATTCAAGGATCTAAGTACGTTGTTTTCTTCGCTTGTGCTCTAAAGCTAGAGATTTCTAGTAACCCTTCTTCACCCAACCTCTCAATGTTTAATAGGTTAACTCCAGACTTGGGGCAATTTGCATCCTCATGGTCGCCAAGAAAACGCCATCGACAATCTTGAGTGAAGTGTCCCCATTAATTGCAGGCTCGACATTGAATCATTATCCAACCCTTAGCATCATATTGTATCTAACTCTAGATGTTGTTATTATTGTTATTACTTCTTCCTCCCCACCATTTATTCTATTATCCGTCTAATGTTGTAGTTATGTCAGTTTGTTGTTGAGAAGTGCCCACTAGTGTGGATGTCAATGGCTATTCGTGTGTGAAGAGCACTTGCACACTTCTTGTTTTCATGTTGTATAGTCACTACTTGGTGGAGTGTCTCATTACCTAACAAATGTCACAAAAGGCCTTTTTTGAGCACATGCCTTTTGTATGTTCTTCTTTCTAGTTTGTGCACCATAATTCTCCCTTTCTCTTGTTGTTGCTCCCCTTCATAGCTTTAAATTCCATCATCATACAATGCATATCCTTATAAAGCACTTGGACCTTATTAGAATCTTCATCACTACTAATTCCATTAGAAGAATCATCATTATTTGATGACTTGTTCTTTTCCCACAATGTTTTTCTTTTCCTTTCTATGTCCATTGCTCGGTTCCACATATCTTCCTAGAACCTTGGAAGAACAATATCCATTTTTTATTTTAATGAGAATTTCAACCCCTCCACAAACCAATGCTTCTTTAGATCATCTACTGGTCGATTCTCCATCTTTCTGAGAAATACTCCAAGAACTAAGTCAGAACCTGTATGTTCTCACACTCTCTTGCTTCCCTTGCTTCATTGTGTAAATCTCGACTGCGATCTCATTATTCTCCCAAAATAATTTGAGATCTCTCTAAAACAATTTTTTCAACTCGACCCACCTTCATCTTGTCTATGTCAAGGAACCAAGCTATGGCCACTCCACATAGGGTAGCAAGAGACTACATCACCCATTCATCCTAGTTGGTCTACCCATTGCCCAACCAAATTATCTCATGTGTTCATCAATATCATACAAGACCCTTCTGATTGCTCATAAATCTTGGCAACTTTTGATTCTTTGACATTGTACACCAGTTTTTCTACTTATTTGCGTTCAACCTTGAGTACTAACTTGACCACCTTAAGTACAAGGTTGAGATGGAATTGTTTCCAAGTTTGGTGCACTTTACCCAAACAAACCATTCTAACTACAACACTCCTATGTCCTCTTAACACCTTCAGCTATGATCATGTCCTTCATTCATTAGTGATATGCTAAGTTCTTTGCACTGTGTAGTCTTCTAACCTCCATCCCCCTTTATTCCCTTAGGTCTTGTTCTACCCCACAAAAGTCTCTACCTCTTGGTGGTACGTGTGAGATATACCAAATGATATTGAGTATTCTCAATGAGTTTGAATACTTCGCCATCTTCTACCACTCCTACACGAGTACTCCATTCGACACCATTCAGTTTCTATCCTTCATACCATTTGGTACCACCTTTGACCCACACACTCACTTTGTCAATTCCTGGATTCTCTTTGAGATACCCTTTTCCCCTTCAGGTCATCCCTCAGCAAAACTTCATAGTCATATTCTCATTTCTCCTTGTTCCTCCAACACAAAGGCTTTCTGAATGGCCTTGTATTCATCTCATTATTCCCTTAGGATAACAATTGTTATCCTTACTCAAGATATTTCGGATTAATTATTCTTTTCGAAGGGGTTGAGGATATGTTCCACCTTCAAGTCTTGTCGCATTTCTCTTCTTCTCTTTGAGTGTTTTCCTCATATACTATATAGGATTTTTTGGTGGTGGTTTTCTCTAGTCTTCTTGTCGTGTTTAATGAACCCTTGCTGAATCCTGCAAACACATAATAAGTGTTAGCCACAAACTTATATGAAACTCAATTTAAACATAGAATTACAGTGTTAAACTACTAAACTAACCCATCAAACCCATTGCTGATCTTCGAAGGGACTCCTTTCGAATTACTTAACCCTAGTCAAGTAATTGTCATGAAGGAGCATCTAATTTAAGGCCTCTAGGGATCTCTAATTTAATCACTTGGCAATGATCCCTCCTTTACCAAGGACCTCTGTCATATGCATATGTTTATCCTTACAATATATATATTGTCTCTTGTAGTTTCTCTCTAAAGAAACTACTCTAAAGAAACCTATAGTTTCTCTCTAAAGAAACTCGTAGTTTCTCTCTAAGAAACTACTCTAAAGAATCTCAAATCATTTTCCTGTTTATGGACTTCTGAGTTTCCTAAGAAATTAGATGATTCATGAATTTGTCCAATGTCCCTCATGGACTTAATCAGAATGCAGACTCTTGGTTTCTTTCTAAAGAAACCATCATTCCTTGCTTTGTACCTTGACAGTGAATACTTGCTTTCTGATGATAATGCCTGTAACAATCATTTACAGAGAAGTGCTTGTTTGAGAATGCAGTATATTCTTCCTTATAGGTGCCGACTCTATAATGTTGTAGGGCCTGTCGTCAGTGGAATATAACCTGAACTTAACCTCTCTTCTCTTATACATTTTGCTTTGTTCTCAATGTTGTGCTATTATAAAATGTTATGGTTGTTTTTCTCTAAATCCCTGTATGCCATCCGCTGACCTTCCAACTTCTCCATCATTTTGCCTACCTCATGTCTTCCTTGGCCTCTAGCAAGTTATATAATTATTGGTGGCATAAGCTCTGCCTGCGCAATGGTCTTCTGACAAGAATTAGAACTTATTATCTTCCTGCAATCGTTGGTCTCTGCTTGCGATCTTTCTCCGCCTCTCCTTTTCGTTTTTGTTTTTCCTCCCATTGCCCTTCGAAACTCAATAATACCTCATTAATATATGATGCAAATGGTCTCATTCTCCCAATTGGTGCCGTTTCCAGGTTAGCAGCCAATTGTTTATACATTCGATTGGTAATAAAGATTACCTTAAGATATCAAATTATTATAATAATCAATCTTTTACTATTTAATTATTTATTTATAATCATCTTTTTTACTATCATTATTATCTTAATTATTATTGTTATGATTATGATCTTATTTATTACTTATAATAATTACTCATTTACTATTATTAATTTATTACAATGATCATGCGATTATTCTTATCATTATTTCAATTATTTGATTTATTAATATGTTTAATGGATATATACAATAAGGCTATTTTATTTATCCTTCATAATTACAAAAATATGAATTGTAATAAGGAAATTTCATGGTTTATCATAGTCTCTCCGTCTCAATTTTGCTTGTCCTCAAGCAACTTGAGTATTTCTTCCTTTTCCCAAGTAGCATCTTCGACAGGCAAACCTTTCCATTTAATTTAGAATTCTTTTATCGTTCTATTTCTTTATGCTTTCTCTCGAGTGTCCCAAATTATTTCCGGCTCCAAACGAAGTTGTCCATCATCCAGAGGGGGAAGTTCTATAGAGGGTACAATTTGCTAGCCCAAAACCTTGTTAAGTCTAGATACATGGAACACGTTGTGGATTTGACTGTAGCTAGGTAACTCCAATTCATATGCAACTTCCCCAATTCTTTTGATTACTTTGTATTGTCCATAGAAACACGGCTTGAGTTTCTCGGTTCCGTTCTTCTTAATAGATGATTGCTTATAGGGCTATAGATGCAAGTATACTAGATCCCCTTCCTGGAATGATCACTCTATTCTGTTTCTATCTGCATATAATTTTTGTTGATTTTGAGCAACATGTAAATTATCCTTTAGCTCCTTGATGATATCAATATTCTTTTGAATGAGTTCTTGTGCACTAGGTACTTTACTGTCCATAATGGTTAGGCTTCCAAATGTTGTGGCTTCATATCCATACAAAGCTTTAAAGGGACTCATCCTTATGGACATATGGTATGTTGTATTATAGCAATACTCGCCCAAATGTAGCAACTTGATCCAGGCTGTTTGCTGTCCTATGACATAATTTCTTAGGTACCCTTCTATCCACTTGTTTACGATCTCAGTTTGGCCATTGGTTTGGGGATGATAGCTGGTGCTAGGGGTGAGTGAAGTCCCAGCTAGTCTAAACAATTCTTGCCAAAATTTACTGAGGAACTTGCTGTCTCTATCACTTATGATAATCCTGGGTAATCCGTGGAGACAAAAAATTTCCTTAAAGAAGACTTTTGCTATTTGAGGGGCCTTATATTCCATGGAGACCGGAAAGAAGTGTGCAAATTTTGTGAGTCTGTCTACCACCACATAAATACTATCTTTCCCATGAACCTTAGGTAATCCTGTTATGAAATCCATAGATATGCTTTCCCATTTTTTATTTGGAATAGGTAGTGGTTGTAATAGTCCTACTAGGTGTGCTTGTTCTATTTTGTTTTGCTGACATATTTCACATTCTTGCACATATTTTTGTATATCTCCTTTCAATCCCTTCCAAGAGTATTTTTCTCTTATCTGCTTATAAGTTTTGTAAAATCCAGGATGTCCAGCTAATGGGTTGTCATGATATTCCTTCATAATTAGGTTTTTTACTTTAGATTTTGGAGTCAAATAGATCCTTCCTTTGTAGAAGATGAGGTTGTTAGAGATCTTGAAGTCTTCATTAGATATCTTCCCTTCCATAACTTCTGTTACAATCTAGTCCTTTGCATAATCTGCTATTATGTCTTCCTTCCAACCTGAAATACAAGAAATATAGCTGACATGGCATCTTCTGGACAAGGCGTCTGCTGTTCCATTGTTTACTCCTTTAACATTTTCTATGTCAAAATTGTAGGCTTGAATTTTGCTCACCCATTTCTATTGTCTATCATTTAGATCCCTCTGGTTTAAGAAGAAGCGTAGGCTATTGTGATCTGTTTTGACTATGAATTTCCCACAGACCAAATATTGTCAAAATTTTGCCAGTGCACGCATTATTGCCAACATTTCTTTGTCATAAATTGAATAATGTTTTTCAATTCAATTGAGTTTGCGGCTCTCAAAAGCTATGGGATGCTTCCTTTGCATTAGTACTGCCCCTATCCCATCTCCCGATGCATTGAATTGCAGTTCAAATGCTATGGAAAAGTCGAGTATGGCTAGCACCAGGCATGTAGTCATAATGACCTTGAGCTGTTCAAAAGCTGATTGTGCTTTGTCATTCCAAGTGAAGGCTCCCTTTTTGGTTAAGTCTGTAAGAGGGGCTGCAATTTTTGAAAATCCTTTAACAAACCTATAATAGTAGCTGCATAATCCCACAAATCCTCTGAGTTGAGTAAGAGTCTTTGGCTTGGGCCATTCCTTGATGGCTTTAATATTTTCCTCGTCTACCCTCACTCCTTCCTCACTGATTTTATGTCCAAGATAAAGTATTTCCTTAAGTCCAAATTCACATTTTGAAATTTTGGCCTAAAGGGATTCCCTTTCTAAAATACTAAGGACTTCCTTGATGTGCTCTAAATGTTCTTCCCAAGTCTTACCATAGATGAGAATGTCATCAAAAAATATAAGAAGGAATTTGCGTAGCTGCTGTCTAAAGGTATGATTCATGCAAGATTGGAAAGTCGTTGGTGCATTTGTGAGTCCAAAGGGAAGTACAAGGAACTCAAAATGTCCGTAATGGCATCTAAATGTTGTTTTAGGCACAACCTCTTCCTTCATTCTGATTTGATGATATCTAGATCTTAAATCGATCTTGGAGAAATAACGTGTCCCATGTAATTCATCCATTAGCTCATCAATTCTAGGGATGGGATATCTATTTTTGATGGGTTTTTTATTCAATGCTCGGTAATCTATGCACATTCTCATAGTTCCATCTTTCTTCTTAACTAATACAACAGATGATGCAAAAGGACTACTACTTGGTTGTATATGACCCATGTCTAGAAGTTCCTTAATAGTTTTTTCTATTTCTTTTTTATATTTATGGGGATGCCTGTAGGGTGTGGTGATTACTCATTTTGCTCCTTCTTCTAATTCAATAGTGTTCAAATCCTCTCTTAGGGGGAAGCCCAAGGGGTATATTTTCAAACACTTTTTTATATTTTTCAAGGATAGGTTGAATTTCTGGGTGGAATGTTTTTTCTTTAGTGTGATTATTATCCATAATCAGACATTGAGCTATCATTTCTCCTTGATCATGTTTTAATATTCTTTCCATCTTATTACAAGATACTACCTTGGTTGATCCGTCTGTCATGCCCCTTAATATTACATCCTTTCCTTCATGTTTGAAGCATATTTCCAAATTTGGCCCATCCATGATAAAACATCCGAGGGAGTTGATCCATGGCATTCCCAAAAATGACATCATTTTGTATGTTTGCTACATAAAGATTCCTTTTGATTATATACCCATTAGTAGCGATTTCTACTTGAGTAACCATCTTATCACAATGATCCAAGGTGCCATCTGCTAACTTGACTTTAAACCCTTCAAAATTTTGAGTTTTTAGTCTTCGTTTTTTGACCAAGTGTTTGCTGATAAAATCATGAGAAGCTCCCATATCCACTAATGCAACCACCCTTTGTCCCTTAAGTACGGCTTTCGAAAAGGCCTATTCTCATTTTGAGATATAATTGCCAAAGTTCCTTGTTCTAATTCCTCTGTTCTGATTCTTTTATTCGTTTCCTCAATTTGATTTGCTTGTCCTCTTTTGCATCGGTGTCCTCGTTCCCAAGGTTCCCTACATTTAAAGCACAAATTCTTCTAGATTAGCTCTTCTCGCGAAGGGCATTTGTGTCCAAAACTCCAAAGTTTGTGACATAGGCGACATGGTTTTTCTTTGTTTTCCTTACTAGTTCCTTCACTTTGGGAAGAAGTCTTGGAAGGAAAATTCTGGAACTTTTCCTTATTGTTTGATTCAACCATTCTGGTTTTTCTTATGGCTTCTTCTAGATTTTGTGGTTCATGGGGTTTTACCAATGTTTTTGTTGACTCTTTTGGACCTTCTAGGAACATTCGGGTGAGTCTCTTTTGAGATAGATCGAGGACAATGACTGAAATTTCTTGAAATTTCTTTATATATTCTTGTAATGCTCTTGTTTGCCTAAGGTGAGTCAACTCTTGGAAGTACCATTCGGTATCTTTTTCATCAAATCTGTTTATGAGTTTCTATGAGAACTCCTCATAAGTTTTTACATCTTTATGGCCCAATGATATACAACCTTGTGTCCACCAATCATGTGTTGCTCCCCCTAGAAGGATTATAGCAGATTGGAGTGCTTCTTCCTCTATCATAGGATTTAAAATGAAGAATGTATTAAGTTTTTCTAACCATTGATGGGCTGACATCTCTCATGTCCCATTAAGGTTGGAATTGCGACCTTATTTTGCGTTTAAATTCTTCATTTACATACCCTCTAGGTATCTCCCTTCTTTCATCTGCACAAAACTCCCTAAATGAGGTTGCTTCTCGAATGTGAGGTTCCAAGGCTGCATATATTCTAGCAATATCTTCTGTACTGGTTACGGGTTGCTCTATCTCTTCCTCTTCTCTCGGATTGATTCTTCTAGGTAGAAAGGTTGGTTGGGGCAGACTTGAACTTGAAGTTGCATTATTGTTTTCTGAATGGATTGAACTAGTTTCCCTCCCTAAGTTGGATTGATTCCTTAAGTTATTAGTTGAATTTCACATATTTTGTAGGGCTTGTAGGAGAGCCTGGTTTGATTTCTCCATTTGGTTTAGTAGAGTTTGATTGGTTTGGTTGGTTTGCTCCATGTATGACCTTACTTCATTTGCTAAATCATTCATTGTTGTCTTTGATCTTCTTTCATAAACTTGCATAAGCATTTACCCACAGGATGGCAGGATTATGCTCTGATACCACTGTAATGAACCCTTGCTAAATCCTACAAACACATAATAAGTGTTAGTAACAAACTTATATGAAACTCAATTTAAACATAAAATTACAATGTTAAACTACTAAACTACCCCATCAAACCCATTGCTGATCTTTGAAGGGACTCCTTTTGAATTACTTAACCCTGGTCAAGTAATTGTCATGAAGGAGCATCTAATTTAAGGCCTCTAGGGATCTCTAATTTAATCACTTGGTAATGATCCCTCCTTTACCAAGGAACTCTATCATATGCATATGTTTATCCTTACAATATATATATTGTCTCCAGTAGTTTCTCTCTAAAGAAACTCGTAGTTTCTCTCTAAAGAAACTACTCTAAAAAAACCTATAGTTTCTCTCTAAAGAAACTCGTAGTTTCTCTATAAGAAACTACTCTAAAGAATCTCAAATCATTTTCCTATTTATGGACTTCTGAGTTTCCTAAGAAATTAGATGATTCATGAATTTGTCCAATGTCCCTCATGGACTTAATCAGAATGCAAACTCTCAGTTTCTTTCTAAAGAAACCATCACTCCTTGCTTTGTACCTTGATAGCGAATACTTGCTTTTTGATGATAATGCCTATAACAATCGTTTACAGAGAAGTTCTTATTTGAGAATGTATTATATTCTTCCTTATAGATGCCGACTCTATAAAGTTGTAGGGCCTGTCGTCAGTGGAATATAACCCGAGCTTAACCTCTCTTCTCTTATACATTTTGCTTTGTTCTCAATGTTGTGCTATTATAAAATGCTATGTTTGTTTTTTTCTAAATCCCTGTATGCCATCCACTGACCTTCCAACTTCTCTGTCGTTTTCCCTGCCTCGTGTCATCCTTGGCATCTAGCAAGTTATATTATTATTGGTGGCGTAAGCTCTGCCCGCGCAATGGTTTTCCGACAAGAATTACAACTTATTATCTTCCTGCAATCGTTGGTCTCTGCCTACGATCTTTCTTCGCCTCTCCTTTTCGGTTTTGTTTTTCCTCCCGTTGCTCTTCGAAACTCAATAATACCTCATTAATAAATGACGTGAATGGTCTCGTTATCCCAATCGGCACCGTTTCCAGGTTAGCAGTCAATTGTTTATACATTCGATTGGTAATAAAGATTACCTTAAGATATCAAATTATTATAATAATCAATCTTTTACTATTTAATTATTTATTTATAATGATCATTTTTTATTATCATTATTATCTTAATTATTATTGTTATGATTATGATCTTATTTATTACTTATAATAATTACTCATTTACTATTATTAATTTATTACAATGATCATGTGATTATTCTTATCATTATTTCAATTATTTGATTTATTAATATGTTTAATGGATATATACAATGAAGCTTTTATTTATCCTTCATAATTACAAAAATATGAATTGTAATTAGGAAATTTCATGGTTTATCACATCGTGAGTTATAAAGGGCAAGGATGTGTTGGGTCAATAGCCCTGGTAAGTGGCACATTAATTGGTCCACTGCTAGACTCACACCCAGTAAAGCCCACTCTACACTTTCGAAAACTTCCTCTTATCTTGCCTCTTTTCATATGTGTGTTTCAATGGATGTATGAATATGTTCGCACACTCCACCATAAATGCTCTGTCCTTCAAATAAATCTTCAAGCCCTTCTTCATCATCAGTACTTGTGTCATCAGCATTCACTAGTTGGCCCATTATATATTACTCTCACCATACAACACCCTACCATCATTCTTAGATTTGTCTAGGCAACAACACCAAATGCTTTCCTTGCAGGGTAATTTTAACACATACAAAAATGTAAATTATATGTAATAGAATTAATATAATAAGAGATCTCAGAACTTACATATGCATATTCATAAATCTCATAAATGCTTACAATGTATCTCAGAATGACACTAGAAGTATTTCTATTTCATGACAACATCTTGGAGATAAGTACATGAACATATATAGAGGTGTCAAGGGGGTGCGAGTACCAATCATCACCCAACTACCTACCCATCAACAAATACTAAGAAACACTAATTTCCTGACAACATCCCTTTTGCTAATATCAGCTTGGGATCATTAGGGTTGCTATTTAATTAGTTTAATCCAACTCACCTGCTTGGGCTTGATTACGGTCCCTACTATTGGTATTTTGTTCTTATCGTGCATGCTATGCAGGTTCCTATTTGACTAACTACTTAATGCCTTTCTAGTTGACTTGTGTTGACTTTTCTAGTTGATGTTCTTTCTGGCTTCCTATAACTTGGAGATATAGTGTATGATGTATATTTTGTCGTGTTTTTGAAATCGTTGTAAGAAAGAATGTCATGTTGAAAGATTTTTAAATGATTTTAAATATAGATACATATATAATTAATTATAACATAAATGTATGCCTATTATATGTGTGTGTGTGTGTGTGTATATATATATATGTATGTATGTATGTATGTATGTATGTATGTATGCATGTATATACCTGGGTGCAAACATATACCTATACCTAGATACATATATATTTATGTAATTAGTATAGATTGGTTTTGCTAACTGATTAGTATAGATTGGTTTTGCTAACTAAGTTTTAAGTGTGTGTAAAATAACTTATTGAGTAGATCTTTTAATCAGTAGTATTAGCTATTTGTAAATATTAAATGAATTATTTAGGAAAATCATACAATAACAATGGCTAATAAACCATTTGTTATGAAATGGTTTTAGGCGATTGATTCTCATATACTCCTCGTGTATGCAACAAATGGCAGTGAAATTGTTTGCAACAAGAGTAGAGAGGGAAGCATACACAGAGGGAATGAGAATTCATTTTGCAAAATGAGGTCATAATGTAGAGGATTGCTGACTAAAAATTTCATAGAGAGATCTATTATTAATCCGAGAGAGAGAGAGAGAGAGAGAGAGAGAGAGAGAGAGAGAGATGAACAAGAATTGGCTTCCTAGGAGACTTTTGATGGATTGCAATTGCTGAAGTCGCTTGGAGAAGAGTGTTGGACTTCATTTGTATTTACCACGGCTTCTTCCATCAAGGGTTCTTGCACGATTCCTAGCAGGATCTAATCCTGGAAGGCATCCTTTGTGTTTTTCAAAAGGGTGTATATTTTTGTGCTTTGATGATATTATTTAGAAATTGCCTGATAAATGAATTGTACTCTAAGTTTCTAACAATGTTAGGATTTCATCCTTTTATGTTATGGATGCATTAGACATCCTTAGGAAAAGAATTTTAGGTAAGTTAATATTATTATATTTCTGTATTGTACATTTTACATTATGAGTAGAGCCCTGGAAACGCTATGGATTGATATGCCAGATTGACCTAAGAAATCGAGTGGGTTTGGTTATTGTATTGGAAGAATCTTGAGGAGATCTCAACTAGGTCTTCCTTAAATTCCACTTGTAGGGTCTCAATTTTTCCTAGTTTTATCTATGGCATCAATTTGGAATTTTGGACATTCATTTTTTTTCGAATTTTGATAGTCAAGTGTGTTGAATTATTCTTAGTATTGCATTAATCTCTTAGGGGATATGTGTTGTTTTACAGTCATGTTGTGTTCCTTTTTACCCCATGTTGCATTGTTTTCATAGTTTAGATGCATTTAAATAACTCGGAGACATTAAATTAAACCCATGTGTAGTTTAAACTACATTATTGTGTCAGTTTACTGGAATTACTGTCACTTTACTAGAAATAGTGTCATTTTACTTGTATTAGTGTGTTGATTTACAGACTTAGTTCATTAATTTACTAGGAGATTGTGTTAAATACCCAAAAGACTACTTTTTAGATCATTTTGGTGTCTTAGGGCTTATTTGGTTACCATAGGCTACTAAGGGTCTCTTTTTTTATGTACTTGACCTCTGAATACACTGAATTTTTTTATGTAATGTCTATAATTGGTGTATTTTGATGCCTTGTTGTGCATTTTGAATCATTTTGAATACTAGATGACGGTTTTGGGTTGTCCAATGGGTAAGGGACAACTAGTGATTGCCTATACCTGATTTATTGATATTGTAATGTTATAAAACCATCTTTTATGTTAAAATATGATTCTTTATGCATTCATTATGTTATGTGTGGGTACAGAACCTAAGTACACTAAGTGAATGGCTTTCAATGAGGTACGGGATCCTAAATGTCTACCTAGTTAACCCATTGATAAGTTATTTAATCAAGTGGAAACCTTAATAAGACTTGCTGGAAAAAGGAGGGGAATATATTAAACAAGATTAATTTGATACTCGCCCATGTCACTAGTGCTAGTATGTGATGGCACAATTGAACAAAAGGTCGTTTATGGTACTTGTTCATGATATTCTGATTAAAACAAAGTTGTTTATATTACTTGTTTATGATGCTTCTATCTTTTTATGTTATTCATCTATAAAGAATATGAACTTAGATATAGTTATGTTATGATGCATCTATAAGACTGTTACAAAAGAAAGAAGCACTAATCTCCTAATTTGATGTTCGAAAGAAATTGTCTTGAAAGGATATTAGTTGAGTTTATATTCAATGGATAGTTATGAAAACAATGAAATGAGATTGTAACTTAATTAATCGTTACTTTGTGTACATTAGATGGTTAGAATAGTTAGATAATATTGCTTTAGTAGTGACATAAGGGAGAGCCTGTAGGGACATAGGTTTATATTTAGATTACAATTTACATTTTTATAAAACAATTGTTATTCATGCATTGAAATTTAGTATTGAAATAATGGGAACAAAATAATAGAGTGTTTAAATGCCTTATCCTTCTCGGTTCCCTAGAGGGGTGTTGCATCTCAAAAATTACATGAAAAAGAATATCTATAATTCAATGTGAAGATATCAAGTTATTTTCTCTTGGATCACGTACTCGAATGTTAACATTTTTGGCATCCTTAGGAAGATACATCCCTTGCCTTGATCTTGTACTGATGTAAACACTTGTTTCATGAAATAATATAAGATACATTTATTATAAAGAAAGAAATCATTAAAGAAATTCAATAATGACTCAAAACAGGATACTGACTTTTAAACAACATATGTTCTGCAACTTGAGAAGGAATCAAGAAAGCTGTAAGTTATAATAGCAACAAATAGATAGTACCATCTGATATAAAGACAGACTAATATATGCAAGCAACTACTATACTCCCAAGGTTTGAAGAATCAAAAGAGAAATGTTTATTGCAGGAAATTGCAAAGCACTGTTTGGTTGATAATAATTTTCAACATAATCTATACTTTAGCAAATTAATATTTTTCACATAATCTAAATTTGAAGGTAAGTTACATTGAGGAAACTCTCTCTAGTAATACGTAATATGATGTAGAAATACAAGCCAAAAAGAATAAAAGAAAAATAAATGTTTGCCCAGGAAAGCCTTTATAAACGTACACCATATCTTTCCTCCAAGTGTTGCATAGCCCTATCAAACTCCTGCATACCATGGTACCTAAGATATTCTGCATTACCCTGAAATAACAGTAAATATTTTGATGAGAACAGAATCAGAAAATGTACTTCATTTTGTTTTAATATTGAAGCAAAGATAGCAATGTGAATAGTCTTTTGATTCTCAAGATAATAACATATCCCTTTGATAGAGTACCATAGTTGCAACCTTGAATGTATCATCCTAGAACCAAAATTTACTTCATTTTGATTAAATTGTCCAAACAAATATAACATTGTGAATTAGCATCCTGATTCTATAGGAAAATAAAATCTCTCTAGCTCAATGCAATATGGTTGCACCTAAGAATGTATTAGTCTAATTGAGCACAGATAAAAATTTGTCAATTCTAGGTAAAATTAAACCAAACATAAGCTATAAGCTGAGAGATTTCTCACAAAATAGATAACAAGGAATCTTTTCATATGTAAATGAAGGAAAACATCCACATATACAGTGATTAACATAGATATTCATACATAAAATGTGAAAATAAATTTTAAATATAAATCATCTAGTACATTAAACATAATCATCATCAAAAGATTCACAGTCAGCCATATCGTTGTAGACTTTGTTGTGATACCTGACAATCTAGAGCCCACATCACCCCTTTGTGATCTTGGGATGCTATCTTGAAAAACCCTATTATATCTGGTCTCAGATTTTATCATGTTCTTTTTATATTTGAGGCCCTTGTCGAAAGTTATGATGCTATGCATACTGTATATTCGCTTTGTGATGAGTTATGAGCAAGTTATACCAAAGTAACATGCCATTGCATTGGCAGAAAAATTACTTATTACACGACAATTGAATTTGTGAGATTGTGAATAGACACTTGTTAACATACTGCTGTGAAATACCTTTTTTTATATTGAACAGGTTACTTAATAAATGATTTTACTTTTGACTGATAAATATCTTAATTCAGGAGAAACTTCAGAACTTATAATGAGATTATATTGATATTATAGATCATAATGTTAGGGAATTAGGATTAGATTATAATAGTTCTTTTTCTTTTCTTTTTTTCGTTTTTGATAGATAAACAGCCTAGGCCTTGATATATCATAAAGTACATAGATAAATCCAGATAATTAGCTTTTAGTTCCAAGTTACATTTTGCTGCCTTCCTTCTGGGTCGTTCCTCGTCTTTCCCTTCTTCTGCCTCCGATCAGGATCTGTATATAATCTGAGCACTACATCTTAGGATTTTTGTATGCTTGATATGATATACCAATCTCACAGAATGTCCTTGATAATATTACTGATTTACTTTTTGTTGCAGATTTGTACAGTTAGATGTTGCTGCAACCTGTAAGTATATTTTATATTTGATTGAATATGAAATGCTCACTTATATAAGAGTGATCTCTGCAACTTGTAATAATACTGTTGTTATGTATGTATTTTCCAAGTGCAGCAGATCTGAAAGTATATATGAATAGAAGACTCATGTCCCATGTAAAGACATGTCTCTATGTGGCCAAGGCTATGTAGGGACATGGGATATGCTTGTTACTTCCAATGCTGTGATTCATAACAATAATATGCATCATTTCATTAGTTCCAATAACCCTTGATTGATAAGTGACAATCAAATAGGGAATATGATTCATGATACTTATGCTATGAAGTTTATAAATATGATTATCGATATTAATAAATTGATGGCAGCATTAGATATATATAATTGATTCAAACAGATTTATAATTCAGATAATATAGTATTGATCAGTGATTTTACATTAATTAATAATCAGCAGATATAAATAACATTGCACAACATGTATATATGTATGTATGTGTGTATGTAAATGTACACACTCAGCTATGTGAGTGTGTGTGTGTGACTTATCTAGTAATTATTAATTAGTTGCAATAGTGTTTAGCTGACAAACATGATTATTGATAAGAACAATTTATCTCTTGATCGAGCTAATCTGACCAAAGCTATAACATTAGCACTCCCTCTTAATCAGGGAGGATTGTTTGTAAGATCAACAGACAACACTCTCGAGCAATGAGAAAGGAATATCATCTCAATATGATATTCTTAGAAAATGGTGTGATTAAGGATAACAACATAGATATATTATTTAGATGTTACATTGCAGTATCATCAAAAGTATGGTACATTGTAGAATATCAATCATAAGATATTCACCATACTTATATTTTCTTTGGTATGTGCACTGGCATCAAGTCTCATGATGCCTACTATAAAAAAACACATGCACATGGTGTCTCTAATGATACTATGTCTCATAGTATCCACCATGCCATCTCTCAGTAATGTAACTTAGTTATATTAGAGATATGTTCCATCATGATCTTCATAGATATTAAGAAAATGACATCCATCATGATACTAGGCTAAACTAATGTTAATAACTTCACCTTACAATTGTAACCACAATCCAACATCAATCAAAGATTGTCCGTCACCTTTCATGATGTTTCTACATAATCATGTAGTAACTCACATGATAAGAAAAGAGTATACACATAGATATCTTTTTAAGGTTAAAACTTAAATTGAGACCCCACCTCAAAAAGTAAAATTACATTTTTATCATACCAAGTTTACCACTAAAGCATTCCATTTCAATTTTGAGAGGGGCTTGGTTAGAATGTCAACAATTTGCTCATTTGTGCTAATATATCCTAGTTGTATGACATTTCTTTCCACTGTCCCTAATATAATGATAGGGGATCTCAATGTATTTTGATCTGTTATGAAATACTAAATTCACTAAGAGTTTTATACAACTTTGATTATTGAATTGTATAATAGTGGGGTCCAAAGATTCTCCAAACAACCTTACCAATAGTTTCCTCAACCGTATTGCTTCTCAAGCTCCCATGGATGCTGCAATGTACTCAACTTCTCTAGAACTCTATGCAACTGAAGATTGCAAACTATTGAACCAGGATATCATGCAAAATCCTAAGGTACTTTTTCGATCAACAACACTCTCAGCCCAATCTTAGTCAGAATATCCATGTAGACATATATCAACATTATCCTATTTTAATCCTAGTCCAATAGTTCCACGTAGATACCTTGTGATATGTTTTTCCTCTACAAGATGTAGTTTCTTGGGTTCACACATGAATTGACCAAGAGCATTTGTAGCATAATAGATGGCTGGCCTGGTATTCCCCAAATCCAACAGGGATTCAATTATCTATCAATAGAGAGTAGGATAGGAAAAATCATTGAGTAATACTAAAAATATCAATCGTAGGACCCATCCAAAAAACCCTCGAAGTCATCACCTAACATCTAGCAAGGAGTATTAGACCCATAACAACTCATAGCATCCTCAAACGAATCATCATTGATGTCCATACAATCTATATCCACAACACCTGACAGAACATACAGTATTGTCACCTAGCCCTAGATACATGACTCAATGTCATGATGTGTATCCATAATGCCAGAACCTAAACTAACCTCTATTGACTCCACCAAAACACTCGGATCACTCTCATCAAGGCTAGTGATTCTATACAAGCATCGATCATATTTGAGGAATCCACTGCCTGCTGCACTGAATCAACACTACGACAGTTGTCATATAAATTAATGCTCACACTCTCCGCACAGTCTCCTATAACAACTACCTCCTCAAAAGAGTATTAACACTCAATGGTAATGACTGCATCAGCTACCTCCACACTATTTGCATCAACTACCTTGAAGGCCACAACTTGTTGAAGCCACTAACCACCAATGACACTGGCACATCCACATCTCCTTGTAAAATAAGTTCATCATCAACACTGTGGATAGAACTAGTGGTTGTCATACTGACCATAGGTTCATCATGAACACCTATCAGGGAAAACTCAAGACTCCTTCCCTGCATCCTTGGTGTTGGTCTACTAAAAACAGAAAGCATGTACCAGGCTGTCCTATCAACTATCACCGAACCTAATAGTGTCACCTCCAATCTCTTCAGATGAAGCTTAATTCTTTTCATACTCTCCCTCAAAGCATTCATTTTCTCTCTATTTTCCACACTCCTTTGTCGGCTCCCATAACTACTAGCCCTCATGTCTATCCATGGCTAGAAAATGTGAGAGTGCCGATCACTCCAAATACAACAGTAGATTTAAAATAATAATGAATTTCCTACCCCACAAAATGGCAGTAAACCGATCTGATACTACTATAATAACTCCTTGTTGGTTATAGCTTAAACAAGCACCAATTTACTCCACTAACCGATTGTTTGACATTTCATCAAACACTTTGCAATCAATGATTTTACCTATTCTTCTTTGTTTGCAGATTGTATTGTTTTGAATTCATATGCTACAAATCGTGTTTGGAATAGTTCTAATGATGCAAGATTGATTGTTAAGGTAATAAAGACAATACACTACTTTATTTACAACTTTCTCATGCATATGAGTGATTGAAATGAGTTTCACAATGAATTGACATATTGTTAAAACACTTCCCATGCATACTAGGAAAGTCAAATGACCATCTAAAGCCAAGGGCATCTTGATAAACATTTGGCATGCAACGTTTACGATATGGAATTTTTACAAATAATTACAATGCCAACATCAGCTATCAATGGGTAATGAAAGCATTGCAATTTAGATGCTTCGACTATAAAGATATTACAGTCTATAATGTTCCATTTCCCTTCTGACACATTCCAACTATGAAATGGCTATCAGTCTTTCAACAAATGCGCATTAAAAAGACTGTATGGTGGTGTCTAAAAGGCAGTGAACACAACGGAGACCATACGGTGGTACTAGGATGTAAATGGTAGCCCTACGGAGCTTTTGAAATGATCGTATGGTATTAGGGAGATGACCGTACGAGATTTGGGAGATGACTGTACTGCATTAGGGAGATGTACATACAGTGTCCGTACACTAGTGACCCGGAGCCATGGGGAAGGTGGAGTGCAATGTCGTACGGTATAGTCATACGGTATGTGGAGTGGAACAAACTGTGAGATACAAGGAATGATTGGATCGTACGGTGAGGCAACAGTTGATTAGGCCGCACGGATAATCGTATGGTAGGTGTTGTTTAGAGCAAGGAACTAGTAATGGGTCGTACGGTGTGTGAGATTGAACTACACTAGATACCAAAGCAATAGATTAACCAATTATGCTAATTAATGCCAAAACAATTGATGTAATCTGATTCCAGAGATATATATATGAATCTACAACAAAGATGGTGCTCCGATTTGCCAAACCCAAGCAAAGTAATACACAAACAGAATAGGGTGAGGGTTGAATCCCACCAAAACCAAAATAGCCAAGTAGGGAAGATCTTTCACTTACGAAATGGCGAACAATACTAAACTTCAACAGGAATTCGCATTCAAAGAGAATAATCAAAATCCCTTCAGAGAAACTTCCTGAGGGTTTACAAAGATAGCCGACGGCAACATAAATAAAAATGGGTCCGAGATACACTAAATCAATCAGCCCCTAAACAAAGGTTTGATTAATTATTTATTTTATGATGAAAACATTACACAATCAAAGGCATCTAAACCTACATCAAATTTGCAGATTCACACCCCCTTGACACAATGGAAATCACAATTAATGCACAACACAACCAATCTCCCAAGTCATAGTTAACACAATAACAATACCACAGTAAACAATTCACTTCTCAGCCACAATGTGAAACAATAGAGAAGTTGCAATCCTAGTCCCAATCCAATATACACCAGCAATGGATTGAAACTCACAACTTAGAAACCCTCACAAGAGATAATCAAAATGAAATTAACAAATGGATGATCAATTCTCATAATGAGAGCCATATTTATAATCTCCATTGTGCAACTTAGCTTCATCTACACACCTTTCACTTAAAAGTCTTTTTGCTTATACCTATGCACATAATATAATTTATTAATTTCATTTTGGCTCCCAAACCGACCTTTTCAACTGACACGCGAGGTCATTTTTTCTTGTGCCCAAGATTTAAAACTTTGCAACATACAATACCAACAAAATAGCAACCTTAGCATATTTAGTTGAATAATAAGAATAATTCACCCATCTTGTGAAAATGAATGAAGAAGCATTAGAATCAAAATTCAACAACACAGAAGTGATCCTCATGAAGAGAATGCATGAATGAACATGACGGGAAAACTTACTAAAAATAAACACTCCCTCCAAGATTCTTGGAACCCAAACCAGAAGCCAGAAATAAAAACTAAGAGCATCACTTAACTCCTCTAACTCATTCGAGCTCATCGGAACCATCTATACACTTACTAAAAATAGTAAGCCCCTCAAAATGGAGCCAAGCGCACCATAAGCCGTTGGAAAGCATAATAACTCCACAATTGAAACTCTCAAATTCCATTGTCAGCTCACGAGGGTCGCAATGATGAACTAACCAAGCCAACTGGAAGAACCTACTAAAAATGGGGACATTACATGCATTCTTAAATAGTTAATGCTAACTAGAACTAACCAAAGAGTATTTATTGAAGGTGATGATAAAGTGAACAAGCAAAACTATAGACTTAAAAGGCAAAGTTTGAAAGATAAAAAATGAAAGAAGAGCAAATGAGATATAGAATGCAATGAAAGGCCTTGGAGAAAAAATGAAAAACATTGTTAAAAAAGTTTTACGATCTTTACCTTCAAGATATAATAAAATCTTTAAATTTGAAAAAGCTAGAAATCTTAGTAAAAATCATAATTGATGATTTACATGGTATTTTAACAGCATATGAAATGAGAATGATTGGTAAAGATGATTCTAAGAGAGAAGCTCCTTATTAAAAAAATTCAAAGGAAGTGAGTTCAGAGTTGGACTATGATATGACAGAGAACTTGCAAACATTGTAAATAAAATCAATAAGGGTTTTGGCAAGTACAAAGAGAATCTACCCTTCAACTGCTTCAATTGAAGGAAAGCTGGGCACTTTGCCGATTAAGTTTCCCTATGCTACAAACCATAAAGGTGATGAAGAACACTTCGAGAAGAAAAATAAAGGCCAGTATCCTTCCATACAAAGAATATTTTTAAAGAAGAAAAGCTTGTATAACAAGACTGAAGATAGCACAGATTCAAAAGATAGCGATGAGTCTGCTGTTGAAAATTATGAGACCTTGTTTATGACAGTTGGGTCACTCACTGCTGATCAGAGTGGTGAAGATTTGCATTATGTTGAAGAGGGACAGATAGATCTTCAAGGAGAATTATTATGAGTGTTAGATGGAATCAAGAGATTGAAGGAGAATTCTCAGCAAAAAATTTCAGCATTGAAGAATAATGAAACCTTGATGGAGGAACTTCAAGAAAGTAATTGGTTTGATTATCAATCTGAAACTTGAGATTAAAGGAGGCAAGAAACAAGAAGTGGTAATCAATTCTGAACTTATGTTAAAATCTGAAAATCAATTGAAGATAGAAAGTGAAGTAGTAGCTTTGAGAAATGCACTTCAACAATTGAAATTGTGTTTGAAAGAAGAGCTAAATTTGAAATACATAATGATTTGTATGTTGAAGGGCTGAAATATAACTCTCATACTCAGAAGAAAGAACAGTTTTGCACTCCACTTCTCATGATCTACTATGCAATTCATCTAATCTATTTTGTGTATGAATGGTAAAGAACTATGCCTAAACACTTTTCCTTTACATACTCTTTTAGGATGCTCAAATTCAATTCAATAAATCAATAGGCTAGCTTTTCAGATATATAACCAGTACTAGGTCAACCAAACACATTGTTCAATTTTTTTCTTTCAGAAAGTTCAACTTCAAACTGCCAAGTCAACCTATCAAGGGTCAGGAATCAGTTCTCCCTCTTCCCTCCTACCAAAAACTGGAAATCAAACACATTAGTTTACAGGGCTGATCAGAAAAAAATGAAACAAGTAGCCACTGAAGACAATGACACTCCTTATGACAGTTAGACGCCACTTACCAAAAACTGAAACTCTCGAAGTGTCAAATAATTACCGTAATCTCAAATGCCAACAAATGTGTCTAACAGTCATCAACAAAGAAGTCCAAGAAGCAACAATGGAAGAGAATAATTGGTGGGTAGGGATCAGACATTCACCATACATCATACCAATCATGAAATTTTCTAAGGTTAAATGCTAAGTTTGAATGCCGAAGAGAGCAATACCACTTTGAGGATCAGGGGCCGACCCTACCACATAACATCTACCAACGAAAATGCTAGACACTGTATCGTGATGGCTGAAACCTGATACACTCTTCCAACATAACTTTCCTCAACTTTTGAGTAGAGCAATTTTTGACAACAATCTCATCCTAAAATTAAGCTTGATTAATGACAACATTAAAATTCAAAGACAATACAAACCTTCATCAGTGACAAATGTCATCAAATACAACAATTACAACAATCAAAGGAAACAATATTTTTTGACATCACCATATTAATGAACACCATATATAAAAGACAAAGATGACAATCTTCGAAATCAATGGCATTCCACCATTTTGTTGCCATAAAACAACTAGGATAAGTGTGTGGCAATATACTAATGAATATGATTCTTGTTGTTATGAGTGACTTGTCTTTCCTAGAATCATCCTTAGGGTAATGGCTACCTTTCATCTTAATGAAATGAAATAATTGTTACTGTTTTCTGTGGTCTTAAGTTTAACCATTTTTATGTGGTTACAAAATAGAATATATGTATTGCCTAGTAGATCTTGAGTAATGGGATGAAGTGCAAAAATCTTCTATCTTCTGAGTCTGAAAATTACATTTCTTCCCTTCAACATAACAAACATTATGTGTTTCTAATGTGCGACTAATACTCAAGGTACCTTTGCCGCAAATCTCGATTGTTGATGTACCTCCAAACTTTACTGAGCCATTATTCCAATCAGTAAACTTGATAAACTTATTCTTATAACAAGTCATGCTATTAAAGAAACCGCCGCCTATTATCCAAAGATTCTGCCTTTTAGAATACGAGGTAGTTTGAACAATCATGGATTTTATTTCTTTGATGAAATGAAATAATTGTTAATGTTTTTTGTGGGTCTTATTTAACCTTTTTGTGTCTTTTTACCTAAACATTTAACTAATTGACATAAAATATCATGTATGAAGGAGACCCTAAAATCATCTTTGTATTTCCCTCGCCAAAAAGGTCAGCCATCCAAAAGCAAAAGGAAATTGGCATTAAAATAATAAGATAACTAAAATTTTGCAAAGAAGCAATCAAAAAATGGAAGTAATAAGAAAATTAAAAACAAATTAAAAAGTATGGAAGAAAAGAAGAAAAATAAAATTAAAGAAAGGAGAGCAAAACCTAATGCATTTTTGGAGGGGGCTTTGCCTAGAAAAGAGACAGGTCATACATTATGACAAATATGGAAAGAGGACAGCAGTTTTCAAAAAGAATTTGGAGCACCATCATTTTACTCTTGTAAACTCTCATTACTGAGTATGCAATATATGTGAAAAAAATTACAACATGGTGTATTTTTTGGATCTTTTCTTTGCTGACACTTCATCGACTATAGCCATTTTATTGCAATCTGCAAAATCCGGCCAACTTTGGTAATATTTGTATCCCTAAAGCTACCTTGCAAAAAATCCAAGTAATTAGTTATTTGAGTATTTTGCCAAAAACTTGAAAAGAAAGTTCACCAAAAGCACCCAAGGCTAAGTTAACAACTCAACAGGTGATGGAAAAACAGAATCCACCCAAAAATGCCATTTGGACACCAGTTATTGTTGATGTTTTCTAGCTTTACTCAAATAAATCACATCAAGATATATATATATATATATATATATATATATTAGGAGACATTACATAAAATTATAAGAGTTTAATTAGGATACTGAACAAACATGTCCCATGAAGAGACATGTCTATTCTCTCACTCTCTCATAAATATAAGCAGAGGCTGCAATTGGAAAATACATACCATACACCAGTAATGCTTAGTACATTTGCAGCAACCCCGAAAATCAACATGGTATCAGAGCCAGGTTTTGATCCCGGGACCTATGAATGTAAACTAAAGAGGGATGATCAAAACAATTAAGGAAGAAATCATTATCTGACATGAGCGAAATGGTTACCCAAAACAAGAGTGGTGTTAGACTTCTCTGGATAATATCCACTTGCGAGCTATAGGAGGTCATACATAAAGATGAAACACACAGACTTCATCAACTTTTCCACGCATCTATCTTTCATGTCACAAAGTAAGATACTGATAACATCAGGCTTTTGGATATATGTAGGAAACGATGATAGAAAATACTAAATGAAGTGCAGATCTTGAACAGGTACCGAGATGTGAAAATATGAACATAATTTATAGGGTATATGGGAGATTAGCGAGTATGTGAACTGGTCGTCTAGAAGAATACCCTGTCTTTTAGATAATGTAACCCTTTATCAACCTACAAGCAAATCAAAGGAGGTCATTTGACGTGGGTCCTGACAAGAGCTATCATACCCACTACTTGTTCGAGGCAACTCATAACGATTAGAAGGCAAAAATTAATATATGTCTGAAAACAATATCTTGAGGGAAACAAGAATCCGTATTGGAATAGAAAACAAAGGGACCTTCATAAGTGGCCAAAATATTTGAGAAACTCTATGATCATAGTTTTGACCCATTTGTGAATTGGTAAGATGGAGATAACAAGGGAGATAAGAATGAAGACCATTGTACTTTGGCAAAAATATAATTGCAAAGAAAACAGTTAATAAATTGCATACAAAACAATATATATTTGAAGACACTAATTTCTTATATTCATCATTACCTCAGCAAGATGGAGAAAAGAAACTAGATAATGGCATAAACGAGAGTAAGGGAACATCTTCCAACCTTATACCACCATGGTAGTGGAGAATGAGATTGCGGAGATCTTGTTGGGTGGATAATTTGCAACCGACAATTTTGGGTAAAAATCCAATCACAAAATAGGATGATCAGCCGCAACGTGTGAGACAAAGTCTCTCCTACCTTAAAGGGAAGGCTCCCCCTCCTCACCATTCCTTGGATCAACTCAAGGTAAGCAAGAAGTCGAGAGACTTTGTAAAATGGGTGTTACCAAGATCCTTTCTTCTTAACTTTCAAGAAAGAATCCACTTACTCGTGGAGTAATGGGCAGCTTAAATCTCTAACTACACTTCTATCAAGAACTGGAAACAGTGATACCGATAAACTGTCATTACTTGAAAGGCTAACTATAAATGTACTGGTTTGGCTCTAAGTCCGATCATACTTCTATATGGAAAAGCTTTACAATTAAGGCACAAAGACTCCTAAAAGTAAGAATAATTTAACTATTTTGCAAATTAAGAAAGAAATATAAGCTACAGACAAAGCTTTTAGCTATACACTTCCACAATTGCTCCTAGTCAAAGCTCTGGCTCCAATTACTTGTTAACTCTTTTGTATTCAATTCACGAGATACAATTACCCAAAACACAAGATGACATGAATCAAAGGTAACTTCGATGAATTATAGACAAAACTTGCAACTCATACAAGTAACAATCTCACTTAAACAAAATTCATAAAAAATTCATTACTAAAAATAAAACTTGGAATCCAAAAATATTAGTTACACTTCACAAAACTACAAGTACCTCATGTAAAATCTCCTTATTTTGTACCTTTTGAAAAAAATAAAGTAGACTCCCATCCAAAGATAAGGTTTAGTTCTTATATTCAACTTATCAAAGACATTCCTATGTTATATCATCCATGTTCATTTTCCACACTTTCCTCTCAAGCTCCTCAATACCCTTTAGAACCTCTAACAAGGTTATCATTTGAGTCAATTGCCTCTCTCAATAGTACGAATTGTTTCTTGATCTAGTTCCTTTTATCCTACAAAAGATCTAGTTGAACGCGTAGTTGAATAATCTACATTTGAACAGAGCCATCACTATCATTTTCCAAGTCATGGGTACTGCTGATCTAGAAAGTTAGAGACTTAATTGATTATTTGGTCTTTATGGCTTTGTGGCATTAGGAATTTCAGACTGTATTTGAATAGACTATTAGCACTCTTTAGTGAAAGTCATAATATTTTTCAAATATTCCTACAACTTGATGTGAGATTTCTGACATAATTTTCTTATTTTAACCTTCCATTCCGACTTGAATTTCAAACTTTGGAATCATGAGGACATAATAAAGTGGGAAATCTTAAAAGTAATCAAGTTTCAAAAAGAAGTTAAATAACATGAATGCAAGACAAATTTCAGTATTGTAAAAAGGAGATAGATCGAAGATGCAACAATGATGTACTAAGTGTTGTCTCTCATATAAGAGAAGGTATGCCTTCTCAAAGCCCTTTGCTAAAACACAAAGGCAATTGTATCATAAATAGACAAGAGACTCGCGTTTCGGGCTAGACTGGGGGTTTTCTTCCCCATTCTTTTTCTCCCAGTGCCTACTCTTTGAATGCATATAAACAAGAATGTAAATTTTAAAAATTAATAAATATTGGCAAAAGCCTTTACCAATGAAAAAAAAAAAAAAAAATCTTATTTTAACCTTCTTTTATCCAACAATCTCTTTTTGCATTCTTTTGTAGAGAAGCTAAATAACCCATAAAAGAATCCACTAAGAATTTCAATTGTCGTATAGAATCAAGTGTTCAATTGGTATGATCGTGCTCATGATTTCCTCCTCAAGCAATGAAGAAGACAGAATAGGCTTGAGCTACGATTGAGAACCAAATAAGTTTCTGCTAAATATGTATCATTGAGACAACCTTCTTTCTTAAGGTCACATTCACCTTCTACTCTAGAGAGGCACCTTTAACATTAGTTATATCTATTATATTATCCTTGTCATCCTTCTCCAAAGAGAAGATCTCTCCCTTGTTGAGATCTCTAACAACCTTGACATCAATTCATCAGTTTCTCTTAAAACTTATTCTCTATGACAATTTTGCCAATGTTACACCAGCATCTTATTTAGCTAGAGCATATTCATCAAAGGCTTGCTTCCTTATTTTCTCTTCAAGTTTGATTGTTTCATCTCTTTTTCAATCATTGCCTATGCAAGACAATCTATAAGTTTTTGAGTATTATTATCTAATGTAAGATTTATTTCCAGCACATACAAAATTAATGGATTATATAATATTCTCTTGACTATACGAATGTAATATCCCCATTTTAGCTCACCTTGAGTTGCAGTGAGAATTAGCCTATCAGTGACCCTCATAGCGAAGTCACAGGTATAGAGAGTTTCATTGGCAAAGCCAGAGGCAAATTCCCACTGCAGAGGTCAGGATTGTTCAGAATTGGGTCGAATTGGCCATGGCGTCTATTTCGGGAAAGTTAGTGTTTTAACTTTAGTAGGGCACTTGGGTAGTTTGGTAGCAATATGGAGTTGCTGTGACATTGGCAGAGCTTTTATTCTGAGACTTACTATTTATAGTAAGTCAGTTTTGGCTAGTTGCTATTTGTGGCAGGGCATTAGGCATTTGCCTTAGACAGTGAGCACCTGAATATTGAGTTGTTCTTTTGGAGGAATTAATAAGAAATTTATTTGATTGTTAATTATTAATTAAGTTAAGCTTATTGTAAAAGTGGTCTAGTGCATTAAATGTACATTTAATAGAGTTACACTTTGGTGCCGAGTTGGAAGGAATTATAATTAAATATTATTATTCAAATGTATGCAAAACAAAAGTTAATTCATTCACGTGGAATGTGGGAGAAGCTGCTTGGTAGATTTGTGAAGGGGAAATATAAAAGCCAAACAAAAGGAACTTGAACCATATCCTGTACATTTGGATAACTTTGTTTTGTGCAAAGAGGAGATTGAAACAAGGGTTTCCAAACTACAACTTGACTCAATGTAAATCTTTTAGTCTAAAGCACATTGAGTTGGTGTAATATTCCAATGAATTAAGCAATGAGTGATGACTTTATACAAAAGCCATGATTGAGTTAATTGGTGGTGACAATGACAATTTGGAACCGTAGATATTTCAGGGATTGTTAGCAGGTGTAGAAACTAGTCAGCATTACTACTTTTCCCAGCCATTAAAGCCTGTGTATGAGAGAAATAAGGCAGTTGTAGGCTCATGCTGTCTAGGCTGATGTCAATTAGCTCCATGACGAATGGACCTATAACATATGTTAGTACTCCTACGAGATTATATAAAATCATTAATAAGAGTAAATTATTATCTAGTTATTACCAGTCGTGCCAAAAAAATAAAAGTTCCTATCTCCCAAATTAACCCCTTGCTAAGGAGAGATTGTGATCAAATACTTCGTTCCTAGGGGAGTGCTTCCTGGGGTTCAAGATGACTTAGAAAAGCTCTTCAACTAAGTATCATCTCCTCGCCATACTCTCTCTCCTTAAGACCTTATGGATAATCAATCTTGATATATCCATCCTTCCTAGAAGAGAGTTCTTTCTCATCCTAGGCCTTATGACTACCTGTTGTGGGTGTATCCATCCTCACATATGCATATGTCTTATAAGCCTTTCAATATATACTGACATTCAGAGATTTAAGTATATCTGCCTTAATTCCTGGGTAGGAATTATAACACTCAATAGAGTATCTTTTCTTCATTTACAAACTCGATGCACTGATTCCTTTACTGAGTGGCTGAGCACCCAGTCCTGGTATATGCTTTTTATTCTTATTGTTCTTTATGATGACCTTATGCCCACTACTAAGATGGATCTGAAAGATCTTATCTATGCAAAATAAGTATTGTCATACTATCACTATAATTCTCCGGCCATGTCAACTATAATCATTGATTGAATATTCATATGGCTGACTGGATGTAAGGGCTGCTGATTTAGACTCCTCCTTTTGATGGCAGTAGGATTAAGAGTGTACTGAATTTTCTGGCTCAACCTATTATATGTTTAACTCGTTTACAGATTGTATCATGCTCCTAGATGTGTACACTCATTGAAAGCCTCCTTTCTACTTACTATTCATATTTATCTTTGTCTGCTGACTGGATTCCTCTTTTATCGGCTGTCTCCTATAGAGACTTCTTATGTTCTGACCAAGATGTTTTCCTGATCCTTATTAATATTATGAAATGATGATTTTTCTGGTGTAAGGTGATTGTGACTGCCAAACTCCTTGCTTTCCTCCCTTGATGACTCTCCTACAAATTTGTTGTCTACTTATCAATGCTGACTTTGATGCTGATTAGGATGCAGATTTGTCTGTATCTGTTTCTATCCTTTCTAAGATGAGATTCGTAAGCACTGATAATATTTCATCTTACCTCCTGATGATAATATTATCACCGTCATAGTAAAAGTGACAGTAATTTTGTTTTTCTTTTTCTTTCTGAGTAAGTGAATGAGTCAATTTCCTTTCAATGGATGACTGGAAGTTGTCAACATTGTTTGATGTTTAGCTGGCTCTTATTGCCATGCTGTCCACTCAATCTATTTATCAGTCTTTCCTCTTTCCCGTTCTTCCCATTATGGGTCTGATCACTGCTGACTCAGGGTTGTTTTTTAATCTTATTTCTGATGTCTTTGTGTTTGTTCCCTTACTGGTTTTTTAAATCTTATCCCCCCTTCTCCGTAATGCATGATTCGGTCACTTATATCCTTTTTGTTTCTAAACTCATGCCTCTTAAAACAAAGAGACACATTCTCGTACTAAATTAATGCAAGTCAAATTACTTGTTTGCATCTTTCATTTAGCACAAACATGTTTGTAGATGAACCAGCTTGTCTATATATATATATATGAATTTTTAATTATTGTCCTATATATGTATCTACACCCATATGATTATTTAGTTATTATTTCATTTTGTAAAGTTTCTGCAAATTCTGTTATAAAAATCAGACTTTTCTAATATCCTTTAACTGCTGTAGATAATCTTCTTTATTTCTGAATGTAGGAGTTATCAGAATGTTGAATGCTGTTCTGAATTTAATTGTCTCTACAATAAATTCGTATGGGATAGTATTGCTTGAAGGAGCAGACTTGTGATCATTGTATGTCCTCAAACTACAATAATACCTACCTTTTATACCATGACCCTCTCTAAGTTGGCTCATACTCCACTTCTAGAAATCGGTGACCAATGGAGATAATTAAACGTAAACTAACACAACTGTTAAGTTATAGTTAGTGTTAACATTAACATATACCAAGAATTGCTGCCTATCCTTTCATGAAGTGTAAGATATATAATGCCTTAAATGGTATTAGAGGGAAGAAGACTATGTTGTGGTCTACACTCTCAGACCAGTATGTTATCACTGTTATAAACTTAACACCCCCTCTTAACTTGATAACCATACTGAGAGATAACATATCTAGCATCATCAATTACGATGAATAAGCATAGATTGATACTCTATATCTATCTATATCTTCTTGAGAAAATGGCATCATGGAACATATGATACTGAGTCATATAACCATCTTGTGATATGACTCATCACTTATACTAGTGATGTCACTATTGCATGTAATGCAATACACACAGGACAAAATCTGAAGAATAATTAAATTCTTCATTTATCTAAGTTGTGACTCATAGGAACTGGTACTCCTAAATCACTACTTGAACTTGAGTTAAGATCTACCAAAAAATAGGATAAAGTCTAAAGAATAAATTCTTCCTTTATCCAATTTGTGATTAATAGACATAGAAATGCTTATGTCACAAATGATCTTTAATTCACCTAGATCTAACAGTAGTTCTATACTGTTCAATACATTATCTGAGGGATCGTCATCTCTCATAAAGTCTTTTATATAAGTATTCATTACCTCAGAGGTCATCACCTTTTAAATAATGAATACAGATGGTGGAGCCCATAACAATCAATAGCCTGACAAAAAAAAAAAATTTATTAATAATTTAAAGAATACAAATGAATTACAACCATACTAAGTCTTTTTCTGAAGTGATCTATCTTCACACTAGAGAGAGGTTTGGTGAGAATGTCTACTATCTAAATTGCAGTGCAAATGTATTCTAATTTTATAGTATTCCTGTCTACTATATCTCTTACATAATAATAAGGAATTTCGATATGCTTGGACTTGTCATGGAAAACTGGATTCACCAAAAGCTTGATGGAACTTTGATTATCACAATGAATAATCATAGGATTCATGGCTTGCCCAAATAATCCCACACGTAACTTTCTAAGCCAAACTGCTTCTCGAGAGGCCATCATTGCTGCAATGTGTTAGGCTTCTGTGGAGCTTTGTGCTACCGAAGACTGCTTTCTGCATATCCAAAATATCATTGCTGATCCTAAACTAGAACAACATCCGGAAGTACTTTTTCTGTCTTTAACACTTCCACCCCAATCTAAGTCAGTGAATCCATGTAAATCTAAATCAACTTTCTCATATTTAAGCCCAAGATTAAGAGTGCCTAGTAAATATCTCATAATGTATTTTTCTGCAACTAGGTGAATCTCCTTTGGCTCATACATAAACTGACTTAAGGCATTAACAGCATAGCAAATATCAGGCCTTGTATTTACCAAATACATAAGGGATACAATCATCTATCTATAGAGAGTAAAATCTATAGAAGGTGATTATGTTGCTGCTTCTTTAAGCTTATGTAGATTAGTCTCGCAATTCCACATTCCAAATCTTTTCAAAATATATGATGTATATTTCCCTTGATTAAGTATAATGTTGTCAAAATTTTGTCTTACTTCAAGTCCTAGGAAGTAATGAGGGAGTCCTAAGTCTTTCAACTCGAATTCTCTAATTAGATATTTCTTGCATTGATCTATGAGATGATCATCACTTGTTATTAGTAAATCATCAACATACAGTATCAAAATTACCATATCATCTTTATTCCTTTTACACTATAAATTTGGATCGGCTTCATTTTTGGAGAATCCTAAGCCGGTGATATACTTATCAGTTCTTTCATACCAAGCCCTTAGAGCCTACTTAAGCCCATAGAGAGCTCTCTTGAGCTTGCAAACAAAAATATTAGGATCATGAGTTTCAAATCCTTCATGTTGCTCTAGATATACTTCTTCTGTAATCTTTCCATTTAGGAATGTTGTTTTTACATAAATCTAATGTACTTTCCATCCCTTCAATGCCGCCATGGCTAGGACTACTCTTATAAAGGTAAGAAACAATAGATTTTCCTTTAAGTCTTGGAACAATTTCTCAAACATCATTCTTGGTAATAGATTGGTATTCTTCTATCATAGCTTCTTTCCAAGTTGTATGTTTAATAGCATCTGAAGGATTGGTTGGTTCTATTTTGGACAAATCATTCATGTTCATTGTATAACTAGAAAATCTTTTGGGTCTTTTCCTTTCTCTGACTGTTCCAAAAGGTACAGCAAAGTCTTGAGCTTCCTCGACTATTTTAATGGCCCAAGTGATCTTTTCTTAGAATTTTGAGTTTCTTCAACGTTAAGATTTTGAATTTCATCTTCAATTTCTTCTATGTTCTCCCTCTGAGACTCAGACTTAGTATTTCTTTCAAAACTAAGTAAAGGAGAGGGTTCTTTAGAACTTAGGGCTCTTTTGAATGCTAGATCTTCTTCAAAAATTACATCTCTACTAAGTTCAATACTTTTCTGTCCAGGTATGAAAATCCTACATGCTTTAAATGTTTCACTATACCTACAAAAATACCTTTCCTCCCAAAGGGTTCTAACTTAGTTCCCTTTTCTTTTAGAACATGGATATATACAGGGCACCCAAAAATCCTAAGATGACTTATATTGGGTTTAACCTTGGTAAAGACTTCTTCATGAGTTTTATCTCTAAGGTAGGAGTGAGGGCTTCTATTTTGAATATAGACAGCAATACAACTAGATTTTGATCAAATATCATAGCTCTAGCAACTTCTATAATTGTTCTATTATTTCTTTCTGCTACCCCATTTTGTTCTAGATTATAAGGAATGTATACTCCCTCTTAATTCTTGTTTCTTTACAAAACTTTTTAAACAAATCTGAGGTGTATTCCCCTTCATTACCAATTCTAAGAGTTTTAATTTTATGTCTTGATAAGTTTTCAATTAAAGTTTTGAATTCTTTAAATCTCTTTACGATTTCTTTTAATTCTTTCCACTTTAAGAAGTAAATCCATGTTTTCCTGGAGAAGTCATCTATGAACAAAATATAGTACTAGAATCCTCCAAGAGAAGGAACAAAACATAGGTCCACATAAATCTAAATGAATTAATTCGAAAAAATTGTTGGTTTTTCTAGTGCTATCATGAAATGGACTTTTGGTGTTCTTACCCAAAGCACACCCTTTGCATATGCTTGAGTGGTCTTTATTTAGTTTAGGTAAACCAGTAACCATCTTCTCCATACTTGATAAGGTTTTGAAATTTAGATGTCCTAACCTTTTGTGCCATATTTCATTTATGGCTGCACCTTCATGAATTAAAGCTTGAATAGGCCGACTAAGTTTTGAATTTAATTCATACAAATACCCTTTTCGCTGACCAATCAACTTCGCTTTCTTAATTGAGGAATTTAGCCCAGGTTATTAATTTACCATCCATGAATGCAATATTATGTCCATCTTCAAGTGTTGTAACCGAGATTACATTTCCTTTTATTCCTAGTACATAGAGTAGTACTCCTTTGAGAAGAAAAGAATTTCCTAATTTTAGTTTCAAGGTGCAATTTCCAATTCCTTTGACGGAATGTGCTGAATTATCACCGATGGTGACCTCACCATTAACCTTTTCTAATATAGAATCCAGGGCTTCTTTGTATCCTGTTATATGTCTAGATGATCCAGTATCAATTACCCATGCTTTTCTTGAGACTTCATTTGATGGTGACGAATACAATACATGATTCTCGAGATCATAGTTATCTTCTTCCTTAGTAACATTTGTACAATTCACTTGTTGTTTAGAATTCTCAGGGCAATTATATCTATAGTGTCCAAACTTTTCAAATTTGAAACACTTTATTTTGGATAGATCTTACTTAGATTTGTCATTCTTTTGATTACTCATTTTCTTCTTGAAATGCTTCTTCTTGACTTTATAGGAGTTTGTATTAAGAACATGAAGTTATTCATCTTTCGTTTTCAATTTCCCTCCTTTCTTTAGTTTTATGGATTCTTCCTGAAGACAATCTCCCTTAAGTCTATTGAAGTCAGGAAGTTTATTTCTGGCACTTACTCTTTTAGAGAAAGTTTCTCATGAATCTAGTAACCCGTCTATAGCCATTAGTGTTAGTTCCATGTCACTAATGATGGTTCCTATACTTGCAAGTTCATCTCTTAGGCTGGCAACTCTTAAGAAGTAAGAATTCATTGATTCTCCCTTTTTTATTTGTATGTGACTTAGTTGCCTTTTTAGTGCTAGAACTCTGGTTGCATTATTAACCTCATATGCATTTAGTAGTGCATTCATCATAGCAAACATTGTCTGATGTTTTGTTAGCATAGGTACAATATCATTTTTCACTCCATCTAGTATGATCTGAACGGCTTTCCTATTTTCTTTACTCCAGATAGATTTATGAGGTTCAACTGGAGGTTGTTTGGATGCTAAATCAACAAATTGTTTTACATCATTTTCTTCAAGAATCATCATGATTCTGAATTTCTAGGCATCAAAGTATTCCTTCCCATCAAACCTATCATTGGGTCTGATTGTGTATGTCATTGAAGATAGGAGAATGATGCTAGATATATATAAGGTCTGATTACTTGATTTGCAGAGCCTAGGTTCGACTACCAAAGCTCTGATACCATGTAAAGTTTCTGCAAATTCTGTTATAAAGATCAGACTTTTCTAATATCCTTTAGCTGCTGTAGATAATCTTTTTTATTTCTGAATGTAGGAGTTATCAGAATGTTGAATGCTGTTTTGAATTTAATTGTCTCTGCAATAAATTCGTATGGAGAAGTATTGCTTGAAGGAGCAGACTTGTGATTATTGTGTGTCCTCAAACTACAATAATACCTACCTTTTATACCATGACCAAAGGGCATGTTCCTCAAAGGGACAACCCTCTCTAGGTTAGCTCATACTCCAATTCTAGAAATTGGCAACCAATGGAGATAATTAAACATAAACTAACATAACTATTAAGTTATAGTTAGTGTTAACATTAACATATACCAAGAATCGCCGCCCATCCTTTCATGAAGTGTAAGATATATAATGCATTAAATGATATTAGAGGGAAGAAGACTATGGTGTGGTCTACACTCTCAAACTAGTATGTTATCACTGTTATAAACTTAACACATTTCACTTAACTTATCTAATTTCAATATTATTAATGAGCATATATTATATATATAAATACAAGTTTGATTTCAATTCATTTTTTAATTATTGTCCAATTATATATATCTACACCCATATGAATATGTACTTCTGATTTTAATTCACTTAACTTATCTAATTTCAATACAACTTTGATTTTAGTTTTTTCACACACACACACAAAGATTCTTATTCTCTAATAACTTTCAGATATAGTATTTTGCTTCTATGTCCCTCACAGCTGTTGAGTATTGACAGTTCACTTTCTTTTTAACTCCTGTTTTTTATTCAACTAAAATGTGTTCATTGTCCTGAATATGTATCTACACCCATATGAACATGTAGTTCTGATATTATTTCACTTAACTTACAGAATTTCAATATTATTAATGAGCATATTTTATATAAATAAATACAACTTTGATTTTACTTTATATATATGTATATATAAACACACACACACAAAATGATTCTTATTCTCTAATACCTTTCAGATATAATATTTTACTTCTATGTTCCTCACGGCTGTTGAGTATTGACAGCTCACTTTCTTTTTAGCTTCTGTTTTTTATTCAACTAAAATGTATTCAATGTATATATATATGGCATTCCTTCTAATCACTGATTAGAATAGTAGGGAATGTTGACCTTCGGATACAAATAAAGTCAGAGGGATATATCATTTTTTCTCTTGATGTTTTTAGAGTAAAATGTAGACTTGTGATTATATTTAATTCTTATTTATTTATAGTTTATTTATTTGTTTATTATTATTATTGATTTTTATTGAACCTCCTTTATGAAAGGGGACATCACATGAGACAAGAATGGTTATTGCAGGTAGTTGTTAGGGCAGCATTTGGAAGCATAGAGGCCAGTTTGACTAGAAAGTACCACCACTCCATGTTTGCATGCATTGATATCAGGTTGTCCTCAATTACTGAGAGCTGTGATTCATCTTTGGGCTCCACTATACCTGCAATATCATTTTGGGTTTAATATCAATTGTTTCAAAATTGTGTTGATGTTATTTGCTAGATCCTGATCTGCATTCAATAAATTGCAATTGCTGATTTCTGCACCTCAATAAGTAGGGATAAGATACACACCAAATATTTGATGTAATGTTCATATCTATGCTGCTCATAATTAGCATAGTAGTTTCATGACAATCAGCTGTTGGTGTTGTTTGGCACTAATGTAAGTCATAATCTGCATTTGGGAGGGACAAAAAAGTCTTGTGCTGCATTTCATTGGCATATGTTTGTTAGTCTTCATTTGTCATCATTTTAGCACTATTTGCAATCAAGACAAAACAAACTAATGGAAACAAAGAGAAGCAAGTTCATACTTTGTGGACAAGTGTTTGACAATATTCATTGAGGGGTTTAAGTCAACAAATTTGCACCCAAACTAGAAAGGGATATTACAATGAAGGTAATATTGAGAATGCTTCAGGAAATTTCTTCAAATGACCATGATGAATCAAGTTATTGAAGACAACTAAGGATCTTATTCTTCTGAGAAAATTTCTTTGCTCTTTCTAGATCTCTTATATTTCATTCTTTAAATTGATTTATTAGAGATTTTATTCTCTTCATCTTCCTCACTATCAATAATATGCACAAGTTTTATCTCCTATAGTAAACATATTCTTCTTCTTTTGTGTGCTTCTTTGAAGAACAATGGGAGAAACGGCCATCACTCTAAATCTTCTACGCCCAGAAGTCTCAGTAGGACTTCCTTCTATTCTTACTACATTCTGTTCACCCCGAACATTCTTTTTCTTATGCAACTTCTTAGAAACAATTTCCTTATAGGTACCAATCCTATAGTATTATTCTCCACTTCTAGCCATCTTTGTCAGGAAACCTGAATGTTGTTTATCATAAATTAAGATGTTTTCAGTATGAACTTTGAGAATTGTTTTCTAAGTGATTAGGTTTTGGGCCTTTTTTGATCTGTTTTGGATGCACTTGAACTCAAGGATTTGACACAATGATAGAACACATTGTAATGTCGCCGATTTAGCAGGTTTCTAAAGTATGGTTTTTTCAGCTCATCATCACAACCCTCATGAGTTGACGTTTGGATTTGGGAGTCTTTGTCGAGATACTGCTATTTTTGGACTTACTATTTTTAGTAAGTCATTCTTGGCCGGTTACTATATTGGGTGTGCAGTTCATGCAAAGTTATATGATCTCTCAATGAATTATTATTGAAGTCATATTTATCTGGAGGATTGTGGTTTAATGATTATTTATGATACACTTTATTATCATTGTATTTTTTAATATGAAGTGTTATGACTTTATATTATAAAAGTTGTTTTTAAGTGAAAGGTGTGAGCATGAAGCTAAGTGGCTCCAATTTGTATTATAAATATGGCTTTTGGAGAATGGGAGATCATCTTGAATATTATATATTTTCTTGCTCATTTCATTGCTTGAGGGTTTTAAGAATTTCTAAGTTTTCATTGATAATCGTGCTGAGGTAAACAATTATCAAATTCTCCTACTCTGTCCAACTATGGCTTGGAGAATTGTTAATAATTCTAGAAGTCTGGAGATTTACATTTTTTGCTAAAAGCCTGTATTGGAGATTGAATTTGATATTGAGAGACTGCATATTTATTAATCCCAGCGGCCAGGGTTGAAACGAAGGCAATTACCTTGAAGAGGTTGGGCGTCAGTATTATTAGTGCCCAAATATCACTCACAGCCCATGCTTGAGTTGAAACGGTTGTCAAGAAGCCGGGAGGCATTTATTGGAGCTTGCATCTCAAGTCAGCAGCTCGTACTAAGGAATTTGGGAAGCACATGTATAATCTGGCTCCCTTGCTTGCCGTCTTCTTCACAGAAATCTGCATTACCGTGAGCCACCCAAGGACGGCTATCAGCTGCAGTGGGCTTGGCATTGAGGAGTCACCGTGAACAATAAGGGAGCAGCTGAGTTTCACAGCTTGACACAATAAATTGCAGTTCAGGTGCCATATTCATATTATATGATTTTCATTTATGTTTTCCAAAGAACTTGCAAAATAAAGTGCTAAGGAAGTTTATCTGGTTATTATCTGTTATCATTTTAAACTTCTTGAAGTTGTTGATTTTAATTTTCATAGGAAAACAAAAGCAAATACATTATAAAACTGTTAAAATTGCAAAGACAATAAGTTGTGCCAAATATTCAAGTTGGAAGCCAGTTCCGGATCTTTACACACATAACCTCCATGTAGAAAAATTCTATCAATAGATTATTTTGAATAACACATGAATTTTCTCTAAAAACAAGATAGAAGACAAAGCCATAAATTACATAAACTGACAGAAAAGGTGGAAATAAAATGGTTTCAGAAAAAAAGGTAACAAATGCAATAGTTGATTAAAAATAGAGTAATGAATACTTGTGTTAATGTGGTGATAAAATTCTGAACAGGACCATATCCTAAATTTCAGAGTTAAGAATGCTTGATAAGATAAGCAATATAGCTATTCATTCAAAATATATCTCTCTTTCTCTCAGGGAGACAAAATATCGAGTATATTTTCAAATCAGGCCTGAAAACCAAGTTATGGAGTACACACATCATAAAAAACAGGAAAACATGATAAATAAATCAAATATGTCGCAGAACAGTCTCATACTTGATGTAGATGAAGACAGGACACCCATATGTTTAACACTTAAACTTCTAGTTATAAGTTCCAAAAGTGCATCCAAACTCATATTTATAAACAGCTATTCCACTAAAAAGCTATCCAAACTCATATCTATCTTTCCAATGGAAAAACAAATCAAAGAAAATAAATGGACCTGAAAGTCTCAACAATTCATTAATAACTTACTAAGTCAAATCTGCGTCGGCACTTATCAAAGCTATTATCATTTCCAGGAACAAATTTACCATCTGGAAGATGTTGGTCACCTCTTGGAAAATCAATCCACTCTATATGTATGACAACCATCAAGAATCAAATTATAATTTGTTAGGGTTAAATATTAGCATATCTGAATATTCATACTCAATAAAATGTGCTAAGCTCAAAGAAAATTTTAGTACCCGGGTGTCCAAATTCATTTCCCATGAAATTTAAATAGCCTTCACCACCTAATCCCATCGTGACAAGTCGAATCATCTTGTGGAGAGCTATTCCACGATCTATAGCTGGAGTTGCAGGTTGATCAAGTGCCATACAATCATACATATCCTGCAGTATAAAGTCGAACATCTTTTGATTCAGAAAACAAAAATGATCATTCGAATAGAGTTCAGTTTCAAATATAGTACCCATTGACACTAATGCACTTGTCAATCAGTTGTAAACCAGAATACGTTTGACCACTTTATAAAGGACTTGAAACAGAAGTTGCAAGAATGCATAACCGTATACTTTTCCTAAAGCAATTCAACTGAAGAATTGCGATGTAAATTCTCAAGCATACCGATTACTAAAAAAACAATTGGAAACATTAACCAAAAAAATGGATGTGTTTTCCCGGAACTAATTTCATAAATTAGGAAACCTATAAACACAGAGAGAGAGAGAGAGAGAGAGAGAGAGAGAGAGACTAAATTAAAGTTCCAACATAGCAATGCTAATTCACCAACAGTTCACAGGTTACAACATCATCCTAGCTGAGACTCAATAGTTATAACTTATTCTTCATTCCAGGAACTCTAGTTTATCATTTTCTACAGGAAAATCAATTGAAAAGAAGATATTCTCACCATTCTTAGTTGTTCAGCATAACATACAGTAAAAAGGAAACATTCCACCATATGAAAAAGACACTATTTTTGTAAAAATGCATAAAGGAAATAATAAAAAATGTCAAATTAGAACAGGAGATGAAAATTAATGGAGGGAGGCCATTAGAATCAAATTTAACATGCCAACACAGAGCCACATTGACTGATTAGGACAGAAAATAAATTACAAAATATAAATATTGATAATAAGTATATAACAGTGTATATGATTGTTGTTATATTCAACAAAAACTAAAAGAGAGAACTGTATGCCCTCGTACATTATTATGTTTCAAATTTATAACTCTAAAAACCCAAGTCTATTTCCACATAAGTTACCTCTCAGAAAACTATTAAGAATTCAACATACAGTACGTATTGCAGATCTTGATTAAGCATGATTTTACTAAACTATTTAAGGTTTCATAAAAAATCATTCAGTTTTAAATTTTATTACAAAGGGGGAAAATGGTGATTTAAGGGCTTTGAGAAACAGAAGTGTTCAAAGGCCATCTTTATTCTGTTTTCTTGAGTTTCAAAACTTTTACATCATTTTAATTTAAAAACTAGAGTACTTAATAAGTATCAGAATAAATTCCAACTACACAAGGAAAATAATACCATTGGGTGTTAGCACTAAAAAACCAAGACTATTTCCACATTAGCTACCTCTCAGAAAACTATTAAGAATTCAACACATACAGTAAGTGTTGTAGATCTTGATTGAGCATGGTTTTACTAAATTATTTCAGTTTTATAAAAATTCAATGAGTTATTAATTTTGTTACAAAGGGGGAAGTGACTATTTATTGGCTTAGAGAAACAGAACAATTCAAAGGCCATATATATTCAGTTTTCTTGACTTTCCAAAACTTTCACATCATTGTAATTTTAAAAGTAGACTACTTAATAAGTTAATAATGATCTGAAAAAATTCCAACTACACAAGGAGAACAAGAGCATTGGATGTTAGCAATACCTTATCCATAAGCCAAAAGGCTATTGTCTTATCACCAACAAGAGCTTGATCATGACTTTCTGCATATACTACACATTTCTCCGACCATCGCCTATTTGTAAGTGTGAAGACAATATCACCCATCTGCCAATCCTCATCTTTCTTCCTATATTAGAGAAACACACAGAATAAAAACAAGTGAGAAAGAAAGAAGAAAGAAATACCCGCACAACAAGAAAAGTGACAAATACCTACCCAAACAAATGCCTCATATATTACATCAAATAGTTGTGCAGAGATGTATTATTGTGACAAGAATTATACTGTTCATGAACATTGCCGAAACAATATGTTCCAAAGTACATTCAAAAACTATGTTACGATGATACACTCACTTTGAAAGTAGTTCAATCCATTTGTCAGCCACTGCCATATGAAGTCGATAATCAAATCCAACTCCTCCATCTTGGACAGGAAGACAGAAGGTTGGCATTCCACTCACCTATTGCACAATGAGATTATCACACAACTGATGTTATTAGAAGTGTCCAGAAAACATCACACCCAAACAAGTCAGTGTTACATTGAAGGACTGTATTGCATAAACCAAACATAAATCCACATCTAAAGCACAATGATAGCTTCAACTTAACAATCTGCCATTTTATAATTATCCAGCCAATCAAGCAAAAAGATGCAAACAAAACAGTTTCTCAAGCATGATGCACGGCACTGATCTTTTCCATTATGAGACTTTTGCATGCATATAATTCCATTAACAGATTCCATAAAACATTACATCTAAAAATAAGTGACTGGAGAAGGTGTAACAGAGTCAACCAACTAAGCTACATCGATATAAGGAGTACACACATCATTAACATAACATAGCCTTCTTTCCATAGTAAATTGACAGCGACCAATCAAATGGAAAGTGTGAAGGAAGAAGTACCTTAATCATGGCATTCAGTTCATGACCGTATATAATTAACACCCTGCTATCAAAGTCATAATTCTCATGGGCCACATCAAATGGTAATGTTAACTTACCTGCTAGTGAGTTAACATTGCATGTCACTAGGTTATCCAACTTCCTCTAAAGTATATATTATTAGATTAGTTTTAGTATCCTAGGTTCTTGCTGTATTTAGCTCATTATTCTAGAACCCTAGTTAATGGCCATTTAACATTTACTTATAGTCTATTTTTAGATGTTGATAGACAACTTGCTTTTCAGTTAAAACATTTTGTGTTTGTAAAAATCTATTTATTTGTGTATTGTTAATTCAGTTTTATTTAATTTTTAGTAATTTCATGGTTCAAAAGGAGGAGCCGGTTATGGTATGACTTCCTCATGGGAAGGCCCAAGATCATGAAGAAAGTTTTGAAGGCATTTTATTTCTGTAATCCACGTCTAGAAATCCCATGAGAAATAAAACTAAATCTCAATCTCTGATGTCAGCTCATGATCTAGTGCAGTTTGAAAGCTTGCTATTTTTTGCAGGTTAGTTGGCTGCAATGGAGCCCTATTCATTTTTGTTTTTTACTCAACTTTTACAACAAAAAAAATCAAGGGTTTCTTCACATATTGTTTTTTGCCTAGTTATGGGTTTCTAGGGCTTATAATTTTTTCTTATAAAATTATCTTGTGGGTTTTTATAATTTTTTATCCTTAAAAAATTCTAAGGTTGTTAATAATTTTTTATCCTTAAGAAAAAGTGGAGTTTGAAGTAATTTTTTCCCTTACAAACAATCTAGTGGGTTTTAATAATTATTCCTCAAAAATTATCCGCCGAGTTTTCATAATTTTTCCTAAAAAATTATTTGGAGAATTTTCATTACTTTTCCTACAAAAAGGATAAATTGTTGGGTTTTACTATTATTCCTCCAAAACCCAATTTCGTACTCTTTGATCCATGTCTCGGATTATGTGTTTGGTTTTGATAGATTTTTTACCCCAAAAATTGACTTTGGTTTTGATCAAATTTCACCTCAAAACTTGTGTTTGTTTTGATCAGAGTTTCACCTCAAAAATCATGTTTGGATTTGGTCGATTTTTCACCTCAAAATCATTTGTGGTTTCTATAATTCACAAAGTTCACTTGGGATTTTCTATTTTAGAATATTTACCTTTTCCAACAAACCGATGCTTTGTTATCTTCAAATCATGGTATCTTGTAGTATGTTTTGGGGCATTTGTCACATCTGCAATAGTTTGGAGGATTTGTCAAATTTTTCTCAATATTGTGCCGCTAATTTTTCTCAGTGTCCATCTTTTTTTATTTCAACACAAGGACAATTCAGTTATCCAACTTTAGGTTGGATGTTTTGTGATGATTTTTTATTAGTGGTTTTGTAGATTCTGAGAGGGTTCATGACAGACTCAACTCAGTGGCAGAATTAGAGGCAGACCATTCTGAAGAAGGGGACAACCTTCTCTATTTTTTGGCTACTCTTAGTCATCAAAAATCTACATATCCAGGGAAGGTCTTAGAAGCAGCAAAATGTTCTAAAGGATTTGTAACTAAAAGACATGTATTGTCTTCTGCAGGGTAGCTCATAGAATGACTATTAAGGGAGGGTATTAGAATATTTTTAGTATCCTAGGATCTTACTATATTTAGCTCATTATTGCACTCAGTTGAGATTAGTATGAACAATATGTCTATCTAGGTTGTATCTTTCCATGCAAAATAGCCTTTCAATTCTTGCAAATTTGGAAATGTCTGTTGTTTAAAATTTAAATTGATATTCCTCCAAACATTGGCTGCCATGGAATACTAGTCTCTTCTTTTAGCCAGTATAAAACTGTTATGTTTATTTTTGTGAGATTTTCAATTGTAAAACATGGTTATTAATGATATGATACATGCATCCAAGGGTAAAAATGCAGGCACTTTATCTTATTTGTTTGTGCAAACTAAATTAGTATGAACAATATGTCTATCTAGGTTGTATCTTTGCATGCAACATAGCCTTTTAATTCATGCAAATTTGGAACCATTTGTTGTTTAAATTAATATTTCTCCAAACATTGGCTACCATTGAATGCTACTACTTGTTTTTAGCCAGCATAAAACTGTTACGTGTATTTTTGTTTAGATAGTTTTCCCATTCTACCTGTGAGATTTTCAATTGTAAAACATGATTATTAATGATATTATACATGCTTCCAAGTGCAAAAATGCAGGCACTCGATCCTATTTGTTTGTGCAAACTACAATAATGAAATATTTTAAATGTGCATATCCATATATTTTGTCTAAAGCTTTCGTCTAGATTTAGTATAGTTTTAAGTCTAGCCGACTCTCAGTGAGTTTCCACTCATAATCTCAAAGGGAGATTTTCCTTCACACACTACTTATTTTGTGATGTATTGAGAAAGATAAATATTCATCTTCTCAAAGCTCATTCTTTTCTATTAATTAGTTCAAATATGTCAAAGTATTGACAGCTACAATTGCTGATGGTAGTTCATATATTTATAATAAAACAACCAAGATCTCAACAGTTAGCAATAATGCAGAATGGTTATCACCACCCCAAACAACAAAGTTCTTGGTATATCATATTATTTACTAGCCATTAGCTATCAGAAAGGCATATCAGTCTCAATTAGTCAAAACTATTTCATCATTTTCAGTTCAAAAGAAAAAATTTGTTCCAAATTGCATTTTGGGATACTAATACATGTTTGGGTTCCTTTTTCCTTTTCATACATACTAAAGAGCAAAAGGAAAAATATCAGATATTAGTATTGCATAATAGCAATTTTAAAACAACAAACTATAACATCAGAAGATATAAGTAAAAATAAAATGCAAGTGAATAACTCACATCTTCTCCAATTGTTATGGATGTGGGAAAAAGCCCATTAATCATGTCATTTACTAGCATCAAATAAACCACAGCATCCACATCCGTAGCGAACCCGAAGTACTCAGCATAGTTTCCTGTGAATGTCATCTTTAAAAAGTTCCAAAAAAAGGATCAGGAATTAAGCATGTAGTTTGAGAAATCTTTCACATGTAGAAGCATCATGTGCAAGATACATCCCAGAATGGAACTTTTCTAGCTACAGCGAAGTAATACCACTACCTTACAACCTAAGCAAAATTATCATTTAGAAATTCTCTTGAAACATACATCTTCTTTGAGTAAAGAAAAACACTTACGACAGTCTTTAGAGCCAAATATTTCTTAAGAGATAATTCCCTATCAGTTTAAGAATGATTAAGGGAAATATAAAAATTGCTAGTTTGAAGACAACAGATATAACTAAGCCAAGGGCATGTAGAAAAAATAATTTTACATGACAATTGTCATTGAGCTTATTCAAAAACCAAAATGTAGTGTTTGCCACTTCTAACTTTTCCATAAGAAACAGTTAATATTTATTACTCAGTTTAGAATGAAGATATATTACAATGGCTGAATCAGCAATGTTGGCAATTGACAAAGTAGACAATAAAGAACTTCAGCCATCAGAGAAAACCTAAAAGGAAAATTTCATCACCAAGAAACATCACCCCACCAATAATAATGTCTTGACCCCAGGTAAAAAGAATTTTAATAAAGATTAGATAATACAATATTATTAAATAAATAATGATGATAAATCGCATTAAAATTAATATTGAAATATTAAAAATAAGAAAAAATAATTAAATATATAAACTATTATCAATAAAACAATATTTATTATAAGATTTAAATTAATAAAATTACAATGAATGAACAAATAAATAAAATTAATACAAAAGAGAATATTTTAGAAAGTATGTTGCCTTTCTAAATAGGATTTAATAATAAAGGATTATAAAAAATAAATAAATAACTAAATAAATTATATACTATAGAATAATATAAACTAACTAAATATAATGAAAAGTCGAGATATGTTATAAAGAGATGTGACTCCTACAAATTAAGATATAAAAGGGAGGAAAGGTCATTTTAGAGAGGAGGTAGGAGGAGAAGATAGGAGTTAAAGACGAATTAATGGAAGAGGAAAGGAATGAGAAGAAAACAAGGAAGTGACTTTTTTAAAAGGTTGCAATGATGAACGGTTGTGACTTTTCGAAAAAATTATAATTATGGTGCTGTGACTTTTTGAAATGAATGTGATTATGAGGAGTTCTGATTTTTTGAAAGGGTTGTGATTAGGAAGGATCAAAAGGAAATAGATATCAAATAAAACAAGATTTATAAATTAGTATTCAATAAGAAAAGAGAAGAAGAATTGTATCAAAAAGAGAAAACAGAACAAGGTAATAAAAGAGACATAATGACATACCTCTTGGCATATATTTAACATGAGAAGAAAGGAAAATTGTATCAAAAAGAGAAAACAGAACAAGGTAATAAAAGAGACATAATCACATACCTCTTGGCATAAATTTAACTTGAGAAGAAAGGAAACTCTAAAAAGTGTTAAGGCATCATAAAGGTATGTATTAAGGTATGTTGTCTATTCAAATCTGCCTTTGTGTGTGTGTGTGTGTGTGTGTGTGTGTGTGTGTGATTTATGTAATTCCATTTAAATAAATATTCATTCAAAATACTATTTAAAGGTGTATGTATATTTAATAATGGAAATTACAAATAAGGTTCATTCAATACATGAAACTTAGCAAGACAAATTTGTTTGGAATTCACAGTTATAAATATTTCTTCTAAACCACCAAAAGCACAATGTCATATCATCCTTCTGAATAAACAATGCAAAGCTTTCTACAAAAGGCTGAGTACAGAATAAACTTTGGTGCATATTTTATGTGCATTTCAAGAATTTGCTATAAAGACAGTGCTCAAAATTTGATGAAAACTACTACAAATCTTTTATTGGCAGAATCAGGGTATGCTCCTGCGACAATTAAAGAAGAAAATATCCATACACCTTTAAATAGTATTTTGAATGAATAGTGTAAGCTTGTTTCTAAAATCCAACTCAGATTGGGGAGTAACTAATCGTCGACAAACATTGGGAAGTACTTTCTGTCATAGAAAAACTCTGCAACACATACTATTCAACCTTATCATTTAAAAAGAAGCAGGACTAGTATCACTAGACATTGCACAGTATTAAATTTCCAACAAAATATTTCGTAAACTCAAAATCCCAATCTTTTGATAGCTCACCAGGATCCTTCAGATACTTTTAGTTATGTAGACAGTGGTGCAACAATATACATTTATAGTGTAAGTCCTTCAAAAAGGCAGAACTTGTTATAGAAAAACTAATTGTCCACAAACATTGGGAAGTATTTTCTGTTATGGAAAAACTCTGCAACATATACTATTCAACCTTATCATTTAAAAAGAAGCAGGGTTAATATCACTAGACATTGCACAGTATTGAATTTCCGCCAAAATATTTCATAAACTCAAAATCCCAATCTTTTGATAGCTCACCAGGGTCCTTCAGATATTTTTAATCATGTAGACAGTGGTGCAACAATATATATTTATAGTGGAAGTCCTTCAAAAAGGCAGAACTTGTTATCTTCAATTGATATTGCAGCTAGATTTTACAAGAGCTGCAATAAGCTCATTTATAACATGCATGTCAAAATAGAATCTCAATGTGTACTATTTACTGCAAAACACAAACATCAAAGTACACTTCTGATCAATTATCATACATGTCAGCTGTAAGAATCGAGATTATCAAAAAAAATTTAAATACCACATTCGTGTGATCAAAGGTGTGATCTTGCAAGTTTGAAATAGCGCGCACAGAAATTTTTGGACAAAACATTTTTTCATTACTATTTGTTTTCCATTATAGAGCTCTTGGAAAAAAGCTCCATAACACCAAGTCCAGATTCTCACAGAATCTTAGGTATTTTACTTTCGTAGCTGATTCAAAGGACCCTTCTGCTAAGCAAAATTATTGAATACTGTATCTCTCACCACATCCAGGGCAGCATCTTTATGCTGAACCATTTGCCTGTAGTGCCAAACCTGGATGAGGTCACTTGGATGCTGTAGTGTAGCATCATGAGGTTTACAATTTGAGTTCAGTATTGTGGTTTTGCTCCTTTAAACAAAAAGTTTAACTACCATATGTTTTTGCTCCATAACAATTCTAAAGTGAAGTGAGGTGAAAAGCATATATGGAAAAAATTGGCAATCACACCAATACATTGAAGAATTGCATCTGTTGCGACATCTCTCATATTAGCTGGCTAAGGACTTTCTTGAGTGGAGGTGGCAGATGTATTCTGTGACACATTTACTTGGGCATCACGGAGTATAAGTGCTAGCGGACGCAGCATCCAATGTATAGAATAGACTTCATTTGCCATAGTTTGCGATCAAAGAGTGAGACTGAAGGGATGTGTTTTGACCTTTTCACACCATTGCTCCATTGCAAATGGGGACCCCCTTTTTAGCTTGTCAGTAGGAGTAAGTGTTAAGTTTTCTTTAGTTCAGTGGCAGCATTGGAAATCTCCAGGTTATAGGGATGAGTTTGAGCAACTTTGATAGCAACCCATGCCTGCTTAAAAGCCAACTTGTTGAGAAGATGAGAGTGGAGTTGTGAAAAGTTCAACAATAGGCAAGCCTTAGAAAGGTTGAATTAGAAGTCTTAAGGTCTGATTAGACAATAGAATGTCTGGATTGGGATATAAGTATCAACCATAGTAACGAGAATCACAGCAATTCATATGATTCAGCGATTCAGTTCAAGCTTAGCAATATTTTGCAAATCAGTGAATCGAACCAGCGATTTCTTGGCATGAATTGCCATGAATCACATGAATCGCCAAGAATCACTTGGAAAAATCGAGCAGCCCGATTGGGAAACTAAAAGACATTAAAAAAAGACAACTTTTTTAATGATTTTTTTTCACATTTCTCTTTCTTATAACCCTAAAAAATCTTCAATTTGTTGAGTATGACAAAAAGAAAGGAAAAGTGAGAGATAGACTTGAGCTAGAGCTAGAGCAAATAGACTTCTCTTTTCATTTTGTTTACAGATAGACATACATTTCATGGATCTTCATTTTACATACATTTATGGTTTGATGTCATTGATTTTATGGATCTTCATCTTACATACATTTATGATTTGACAATATTTATAATTCTATATATCTATGTCATATGATCCTATGTTATATGTTTACTTCAGCTACAAATTACAATTTACATTTTATGTATGTGATGGATTTATCATTTATGTTCTTTGTTTATGTATGTTAGCTTCTATTTGATGACGTTATAGTGTTTTTAAGTCATATTCAATAAAAGGTGTATGAAATAAGTTTTAAATCGTTAAACTCTCTAAATTTCAAGGGTTTTTTAAATTTGCCAATTTGTGGCTGATTCGAATCCAATTCATGGCCGATTGCATTTTGATTCAGCCTTGCCAATTCCGATTCTCGTTACTTTGGTATCAACACCTAGAGAATGTTAAGTCTAGTTCGAATGATGAGAAGTTGAAGCCAAGAGAAGTATGGTGGGAGAAAGGCTCGCTAAGTTTGCAATTGGGACGAGAATGAAGAACATAGCTATCAATTGCGGAGTTAAAAGGAAAATTCAAGGAAAAGATGCAGCTATGAAGTGAAGCTGACCATGAAAGCATGAGATTTCGAAGTCTTGGAAAAGCGATTGAGAGAAAAAAAAGACTAAAAAGGAGTGGTAGAGTTATGAAATTTTATGGGGAGTCAACATATTATGGAAAGCTAGAACATGATGCAACTTTGAACTTAATAAAGTTTTCTCTCTTTTTTTGCAGGGAAAGTGGAGCTGTTTGAGGACAAATGCTAAGATCAAGGATAAAAGGTGGCTTCTTCTCAAAAGATTCAAGACAAACACGAGGAGAAGAGTTTGGGATTAAAAGCAAGATGGAGAAAAATGTACCAAGAAGATCAGCAATTTACAAGCAAAAGAAATGATAGCAAGCTTGAGTTTCCAAGTTCAATTGAAAAGATCCAAACATCATGGATGCAATGACCAATGTTGTATATCCAATTTTTTTTAAAGCCACAACCAAGGGAGATGATTGAATGGAAGATAATAAGATATACACATCTCATGGAATGAGGAGGAAAATATGTGAATCAAATTTGCGCTCAAGGAATGAAGCAATATCAAGGCCAGTACATCGAGTTACAATTTCAAGTACAAGACTCTAAAGCATGTATATATGAGATGATTTGTAAACATGGATGATGGAGGTGGAGTCAAAATAAAGGTTGCAATATAAGCATGCTCAGGTGGCACCCACTCATCATCAACCAATCAAAGTGCCCTAGTTGCACATGTCCAAGAATATCCAATTAGATCATGCCAAATGTATATGTAAAGTCCATATTATATTTCTAACATATTTTCTGATTGGTCAATCAAAATTTTGCTATTTTCCCATTGGCCCACAAGGTGATTCATTAAAATTGGTTAAGCAGTTAATGCTTAGAGCTGTTTGTTACACTAGCGCTTTGTTGGCACAATCTTTTTCGTTAATCTTGAATTGATCATGGTCCTCCATTGCATTTCAACTATAAAAGAATAGGCCTTATCATTTTTAATGAGGAGACTTGGAGAGATTCTTCCAATAATACTGTCAAGATTGTTCATTATTCATTGTTAAATTTCATGGTGGATTATTTATTCTATTTTTCAATATTGCATGGATTCTATATCTTCTCACTTAAAATAGGATTTGTTTATGTTGATTAGTAGTAGTAAAGTAGATGAATGGAAGATATTGTTGATTGGTGATTAATGGTGAAACTAATATTATACATTTAGGTGTCTATTGATCGCAAAAAACAATACAAGGTTAGTTTGGGCCCAATTCCAAGCATTTAACTCTAATTGGAGAAGTTCATTTGGATTGCATCATCATTGGGTATTTTAATGAGTATTGACAATATGTAAATTATCAACGCATCCTTAGAAGATAGCACCCTCCTTTGCATAGTTGATTTGGTGAAGCATAGACTAGTTAAAGTTTCACATTATCATCAATGGTCTCTTGCATTGCTAGAGTTAGTTTGAATTCCTAAATCCTTACCTTTTTGCAATTTGTTTGATAAGTAGTTGAAGAGTCATTATTGGCAAATCATTCACAGTTGCAAATTTGATGTCAACTAAATGGAAAGTGTAAGTCCCCAAGTGATAACAGCAACTCGCATCATAAATTGAGTTAACTAATTGATAAGAAGCAACCTTTAGCTTATCTTAGGTCATCACACAATCATATACATTGTTTGGCATCTAAGCTTCCTTATTCAAGAAAGGATTTGATATTTGGTGTTTCGTCTTGGAATGCTAAGTGTTTCATCCCGCATGTTGAAGTGCTCACAAAATTTACATCAACAAAATTGTAGTGTTACCCTGGAACGCGTCCTGGGTATATTTTTAACTGTCCCCTTCCCAGCAACGTCTTGGAGACTTGGGGACACCTGTGGAACTTTGACTTTAACTTCTAGAACAAATTTGACTTTGAATCTCAAAGTCATACAAATTTGGCATATGAATTATGTTGATTCTTTTGTTTTAAGGTTCTATTGTGTACAAGTACATGCTTTATCCATGTTTTCATATAAATATTTCAAATCTCTATATTTTTAATTTTCCCTATAGATATATAGTCATCCCCATTTGTCATCCCCTTGTCCCCAAAATTGGCAGAATTTTTTGTCGTCCTATTAACCCATCCCGTTGTCCCCTATTGTCCCCATCCCAGAAACTCAAGTTAAAATAGAAAAATTGGTATTAGGAGGGCATAAACGTAATTCATTTGTGGAATTATCAAGGAGTATGAGATTTCAAGTTATATTCAAGATATGAGAAGATCTCTTTAAAAGTAAAAATTTCCAAAAAATGAGTAAAAAAGTTTGACAAAATAAATAAATAAAGGAAAATCATAAAACAGATAAGGTAGCTCAATGAATGAGCACCAATGTCATAGTCGGCAAGATGATATTCTTCCAATTTGGTTTGATTTGAATAATCGGTTACATCCACAATGTTTGAAGGACTTTGCATCACCAAGGCATTGGAGAACACATGACACCACCAAGCGTGACGACAGGCATTGTTTGGTATTTCTTTTGAACATTGAATTAGCATTGTAATAAAGAATTTATTTCCAGAGGTGCATTAACTATTGATACTTGAGAGATCAGAATTAGAATATCATGTACACAAGGAAAAGATCAAGAAGGCACCAAGTTTGGAAAGAAAGTGATATGAACGAAATACTTGGCAACAAGGTGCAACATACATAATTTCTCATATCCAAAATCTACTTGTTCATTTTGTCAAAATATCATCAGCCAGGTCAAGTTTCAAATGGGAATGGTATGAGGATTAAGGCATTCGAGTGGAAGTTGAACTTTCAAGCATTACATCAAGAGAGGAGTGTATTGAAACTTGAAAGAATAACCAATCAAGTAGTGGAAATATCCAAGGAAGAGAAGTAATAACAAGTGAAGGTCAATCTTTGGAAATACTTAAGAATGAAGAATTGCCAGTTGAAGCGCAAATCCTTAGTGAATTGTCATTTATGCTAGGAAAGGAAATCCTCAAAACTAACTTCACAAGAAGTTTCAAGCACCCTTGAAGAGGAAGACAACCAAATGGACAAGTTAGATACGGAATTACCAGTTATCATAAGTGAGTCCAAATATGAAAAACAATTTAGGGGGTGTCAAAAAATATCATAACCACAAGGATTTTCCGGGGGGTGTTGATGATTACATGGAGGAAGTACAAATGGAATCATTGACAGAGATGTTTCAAGATGAACAAGTTGTTGTGACATGCATGATCCATCATCAACTTCAAAGTTCTGATGGATTACCACTTGAGATGTTATTCGATGCTCAACTCATGAATATATTTGAAGATCCACTGATCAGAAAATCCTTAGTTTTCATGGGTGAAACTTCAAGCACCCTTTGAAAATTTAGTTTTAGACACAAAGAAGAACAATTTGGGTTGGTGCAACTTAAAGAGATGTCTAAAGTTCAACTCATCAAAAAATTCTTGATTGACAAACATATGCAATAGAGTTACACAAGGATGTGTGGTTTATGGTATACAAGGATAAACAGATGGAGGTGATAATTAATGGGCTTCATTTCAAGATTGATCATGCCTCAATCACTCACAAGATTGATCATGCCTTGATTACTCACAAGATTGATATTAGTACAAGTGGGATGATGCATCATCAAATTAGACCTCTTCAAGTTGTTGTTGATCAACAAGAATCTCTATTCAATGGCAAAGCATGCCACTTAGTATCTTTCCTTGCTCTTAATTTTGAAAGGTATAAATTTGAGAATGGTGAAGACATCTTGCATTTGGATGGATCATGGACCTTATGAATTGCCTCAACTTTTGATTTTACATGATAGATTTATTGAATTTAAGTGTGCGGTGATAAAAGTTTCCTTTGAGTACAAGGACGAGCTTTCCATATTGAGAACCATAATCAATGCCTTGTTACTCTAGTATTTTAAAAAAAATCATGTTATATCTTGTACATATGTACGTCTTTTGAGTGTTGTTCCTTTAAGTGCCTTGTAAATAGTTAGAGTAGGATTGTATTGGATTATTTGTTCAAGAAGGTTAGGATAGGCTTCCTTTCTATCAGGTAGTTTAGTTGCCTTAGGAGCCAAGTGGTTATTTTTCCTTGAGTCATTGGACTTAAGATCTTAGCATCTCTAGTCTTAGAGTAGAAATTGTTGGCTTAGTTTCTTAGTTTCTTTACTCGATTTAATTCACAAGTCCACCTTAAATAAGTTGACCCAAGAAGTTTAGGTGCTCTAGTTGTTCGTTTGGTTTGCCTGAGACATTTGATTCTAGGGGTTAGATTGCTTTAGGTTTATTTTTCTCAGTTTAGTTACTTAATTTTCCGATTTAGGTTAGACGTAGAAAGAAAGGTGGTATGCATTTACGCACTTTGGTGCTTCCTGGTAGTTTTGTTTCATCCATTTCTTAAATATTTCTTAGCAAGGACCCCTTGAGTTGGAGATTGTTCCTAATAATTTCATCTTTCAATAAGGATTTGACATTAATTTGGAATGGAATCATATGTTGTGTTTTGAGTACTTAAGTCTTCCAATTACAACATTTTATCCACACTTAACTCATCTCAGCCACTAGACTATTTTAGGGAAGTTTGAGTAAATGAAAAGTATGTGTGCCTACTTCAATGCAATGACAATGTCAAAAGAAAAAGTTAGCTAGCAACCAAATTTGCTCCATATAAGTTTCGCATTTCTCAATAGTGAAACCAAATATACCATCATGACTCAACAGATTTGAAATGAGTGAGACAATAGATATATTATGAAGAAGTGGAAAATTACTTACATGGGTGATCGCAGGTTTTTCCATGATGGAAATGATCAAGAAGTAAACACATAAAATAGAGTTATTGAAGACTAAGTAGACATCTTCAAAGACCATTATAAGAAAAATATCACAATATTACTTTAATAAGATTTAATCTAGCAATGACTATGATCATTATGGATAACCTAGGATATGGGTCAATGATTTTTAGTTCTCTTTCAATAAGAAAAATCTTGGGGGATATCAAATGAAAGCTTGAGGAAAACGTTATTTCACTAACACTTCGGAAAATACCATAGACATGTTTGAGGGTCTCATTTGGATAAAGTAACTCCAAACATTTAAACTTGAGAAGTGAAAGGAAAGACATTTAGATGTTGTGTTTGTTACATTCAAATGGCATTCACCAAAGACAAACATAAGATGGTATTCACTTCGACCTAATATGCCATCCTTTCCTACCTGAAATAGAAAACCAGAGACATTGGATTGAATCATGTAATCCAAAATATCATCTATCTAGGGAATGAAATTGTGCAAAAATGAAGATGAGAGATATGAGTAAGGTGCAAATCTAACATACCTGCAATCCATGGTGGGTGTACATCATTGATGTTACACCATCAAATCTAAATCCATCAAATTTATATTCCTCCAACCACCAGCGAGCATTTGACAAGAGAAAACGAAGAACCTAAAAAAAATCAAAGGGTACAAAAGAAATTTAACTTCTTCCTTTAATGTAGTGTCTTCCTACCTCATTCTATGCATGCATATGAAAAAGTAAAGAAATGAAAGGAGGGAACTTCTAAATTCAATACAAAATGACAGAGCAATGTACCAGCTAACTGGTAAACATATTAAATGAATCCAGACAGCTAATTGTGTTACAAGGCAAGTAAAAGTACAAATATTAATTAAATAAATGGTTGATGATGTTTAACTATAATAATTTCAATATTCTAAGTGAAAATTAATTCAAGTAATGTACCTCCCAATGGCCATAGTTGAAAAGCCTTGAATCCCACATCCAATGATATCCTCGAGACCCAGAATGAAAATAATGAGAATCTGTTCCGTCAAACATATTCAATCCATCCAAGACATTGTTTGAAGCGTGACTGCATTAAACATTAACCTTTATATATTAATATCTTCAAACAATAATGTGTCAACTAAGAAATGATAAAGCGACATGTCACTCCATGTCAAAATGCATTTCACCCTTTTTTGACCTTTCATCACTAAATTTTAAGTGACTAGCAGGAAGCAACAACTATCTGTCACAGGACATGTAGTTGTTAATTGATAGTTCTACAAGCATTATTAGATCTAACTTGAGATGCTACTCTCAAATAATACTATTTTCGGTTGCATTTGTAAATCAAACTTAAGTTGATCTGCAGGAAGATGTAACCAAGCAAAGAATATCAATAAAGTAGAGCACAAGTAACACTAATATCTCCGACAAATTAATACCATTGGAATTTGGGACATCGTGGAAACACTGTTGACAAGGTGAAAAAAGAAAATTTAAACTTTCACATGAATTGTACAATATTATGGCATCTTCAAGATCAATTACAAATACTAAACGAATCGGTCAACCAAAACATAAAACTATTGCATTTTAGAGATGTACTAGTTTGGAAGAACACAAACAAGAAGAATGCATGATTGCATATGCCTACAAAGAGATAAGTATCATTTATGAAAAATGAATAAAACATGGAATGCTATATGGGCTCATTAATTTCTATATAAATATGATACTTATTGGGATTTACAATGGATGAGAAAATTATGGCAATGGAGAATTTGGAAAAATGAGACAAGATTGATCTACACTTTCTCTGACTTTAAAAGAAGTGAAGAGACAATCTATCATTTTTCCATCAAATGTCATTATGCTTAAGAGATTTGGAAAAATAAAATAGGAAAATTTCAACTTCAAGCACTAACTAGATAACCAATTATAGAAAAATTGTAGTGCTTGTAAACAAAGTAATTTAGACATGATTTTCATTAGAAAACTCAATCAACTATCTTCAACTTCCATTTCAAGAAATCTGTGGCTTGAGGGAGATAGGAGAGTGTTTCAAAATGTCCAGAAAAAAATGGAGTGTATGATTAGATACTTCACATACAAACTGCAACTCTAATATATACTCAGAAAATAAATAACAGGTCTAGTTCAGGAAACATGTTGGATGTCAACATAACACAACGTTGAATCATCCCATACTGATTTGTGTATACTAGAATTGCAATGACTCCAAAATGAAATTGGGTCTGACCTCTGGAAGCCTCATAATTTGAATTTCGACAGTGATTCTTCCTCCAATTTTGGTCAACTTTGTATATGTGCGTTATCAGAAATAATGAGTGAAAATGCTCAATTGCCTTTAAACGCTTCATTGATGACCAAAAATTAAACATGGCTACAAGTAATTCAATCAATGATTGAAAGAGACTCAAAAAGGTAATTCATTTTTGTCCCTAGAAGACAGGTATCAAATAATTTACTCGCAATCCAAGAGCTTGTGTAGTCTGGGATGCTATACATCTATTTTTCTAATTAACCAAAATGGTGCTAGAGAAACAAAGAACATTGTACCTCACTAAAATGTAAACCCTAACAATAAGGCCGGAGCTATATTTTGCTTATAAATATCTGCTGCAATACATCAATAGAGGAATAATATCCATCAAAAAACATCCACAAAATTATAACAGTTTGGAGCTAGTTAGAAATCAAACACTTGGTGAAACATCTTTCACCGAATGAGAACTAATGCCAGCATGTAATGCTGATATAGCTGGCCCAAAAATTAGTTTGCTAACAGAAGACTGTTTTCAAGACATTAAAACCCTACATGAGATCATCCCTAAACTGTCAGATGGCTACTTAGGGTTTCATCTAAGGCAGAAGACATGAACAATGGTCAACCTGCCAAAGAAACAAGATTTGACAAAAGATTCACAGTAAGCTTCTTCTCTTCGAAATTGCAATTTATAAGTACTTTTAGAATTTTCCAAAAATTATAATTTAAAATTACCTCATACTAATAATCTCTCAGCTCCGTAAAAGTGAATTTATTTTATTTACTTTTTCAAACACTTTAATCATTTAAAATACACCTTGATACATAACTAATGTCAGTCTTCTTTTAAATAGCCTTCTGAAAACTTGAATATTAACTATTTAATATTTGAATTGTTTTTTGTGCATCTACCCAAATTTGTGGAAAATATGAAAACAGTCCAAAAACAAAATTTGATTTCGCCAACATACTTTGAACCTCATTGAAAATCCAATTTAACGAACATTGATAATACCCAGAAACAAAATACATAAGTGTATAGGAAGTACCTGAAATGTCAAAATTGCTCTTGATAAAATCAACAAACTCACCTTGGTCCTTTGAACACAATGCCATTGTCTATGCTATGCTTTGAAATGGTTGGCAATATCCAAGAAAGTTGGAGCTTCCAATGATGTTGGAAAGGCTATAAAAAGGGGACATTATACTCTCCAGATTTGAAAATGAAATGAGCAACACAATGAATGCCCAAACATTGGGAACCTCTATTTCTTCATCTATGTACTCCGAACTGCAGAAACCTAACCCAATCACCAATAATATAGTTTTAATGGATATGACACTACTATAACCTGATAATCTAGTTCCACATAACTTATGGAGGGGGCTAAGCAAGTCATTGCTTGTGTTTGTTCTCATTGATGTTTATCGAAAGTAACTTCACTCCTTATTGGTTATTGTATTGAAAGTAACTCCAATCTTATTTCTGTGTTTCTACTGTTCAGGAAGCATCATTTATTTTTAGACAACTGTGTGTAGCGTGAGTGGAAGCAGTGTTTTCTTCAGACATAATATTTGTGGGGGCATAGAAGGAGCTGGGGGTTCAATGTTGAGCACATTATTGGTAAGATGGCAGAGAATATCTTTTGGCCGAGGACAGATTTGTCAACTTTCATGAGAGAATCTGACAAAGCTTTCAGGTTGTTATACAAATTGGTTATTCAGCAAGGTTTAGTAGTGTTTGTCTCTGCGGAGGGCAAGTTTTGCATAAGTTTGGTTGGAAGAGTGAGAAATCTCAGAGCTTTTGACTAACTCCTTTCCCGTTAATGCGTACATTATGCACACATTTTTTTTTCTTGATCTCTATTAATTTTATGGTGAGAGACGATGTGGGCTTAGCAGGTGTTGGCTTGCTCTCATTGTCAGTTGTCATATTGGCTCCATCTTTGCAGTCATCTTCCTCAAGAGTGTTGAGTATACTTAGCATAATACATCGTGAATCTCTGGATTAATCACAAACCTTCTGAAGGTTAGAAATCAGGATTGCTTGAGTGAAAGACAAATGCGATAGCAAGCTAAGTATTCTCAATCATTTAATTCAATCTTGATACTGCATGTTGTATTTAGATAGATCTCCTTTGTTTTGATATGCTTACTTTCAAATTGGGTAGAACTATTTTTTGCTGGAATTGTAATCATAATAAGAAGTTTAATTATTTAGTATAGACACTCCATAAAATTACTTTATGCATGTCATGTCATGTAAGCGTACTGGAATTGCTATTCATTTTCATGTTTGGAGTCTGTTTGAATTGATCGTTGTGTCGAAATCCTGAAATCGCAATTTGTAAAGAGCTTTATGATGTCAACTTTCTGAAGCTCTGAAATAATATTTGACAATCAATAATATTTCAATATTTTTACATTTTGCAACTCAGTGAGTGACAGTTCTTTTAGAAATAAGGAAGGAGGTCTGATTTTTACGAGGAAGTCAAGAAACCTCCTTTCCTTGTTAAGTTTGTGATCAAGATCACCGGACAGACCGATTGGGGTCACTAAAGACTGTATATGATAGGTGATGCTTACATCAGTATGATAAGAGCCAAATGAGATAAGAATTTTATTAACATAATTTTCTTGTTATTGCTTATATAAAAGTCCTACTCATTATTGCTGATTAGTGTTTATATTATAAGAATGTTTATTGTATTCTTTCTTTTATGGTTTTTTTACTAACAAATTGTATTTTATATTACAAATAAATCGGTATCTTTCGTGTATGATAACTGGTTGATTTTCAGGTCAGGTTGGCTAAAGTCTCCTATTATCATCAGTTTATATTTCTCGTGATTATTGGATTGCATTTGTGCATTCACAACAAAACATAAAGTGTGAAACTTATTATCTTGAGAAGAAGAGATTATAAAAAGTTGCTTTATTCTCAGTTTCTCATTGTTGGTCATCTAGAGTTTTTTTTTTAGTATTACTGAAGATGGCATGATGTGGTCAAGCTGACACGATGTGCTCTGATAAGTACTTTGTGATAATATCTTTATTAGAAATATTTTGTACTTTCAATCAGAAATATTGATTTTGTGTATTGTGATACTTTGCATATATGAAATGCTGACCGATATGTGATTTTGAAGCTTTGAAGGTTTAGCAGTAACAGGAATCTGGTTGCTTTGTTTGAATTGCAAAAATTGCTGCAGTACACATGTTCCGGTAACAGACCAAAGTACTATAATCCATGATTCGTTCAGGGATAGTATAGTGGCTGAGAACTCTCAACAGATTGTTCATGTTGAGGTTGATTAATGACTAAACTATGCAAGAGAAGTAACCATGGTCCGGAATTATGTTACTCTTTGGAAATGATTGTAGGTGCCAGCACACACTTAAGTTGCTAACTGAGGTTTATAGATCAATGTATTTCTTATCATGTCTTAGTGTTATAGAGATTAAACCTCAACATTGAGGCCTGTGGTGTTCCTTTAGAAGCAATTCAGAGGTGTTGTTAGATGATAAGGAGATAAGTACTAATGTTCTAATGATGTTAATATCAGATTTTTGTTAGTAAAATTTATGCAATGAGCATTGCATTGGCACAAAGCAGAATCTCTTTTGTGGGCATGTTGAGATTAAACCACAAAGAGATAAATGTTTATCTCTTGAATATTGATTATAAGTAACGATTGCTTTTAGCATTGATGGTTAAGAGTTCCTAATATCTCTCATGGTTGCAGGGTGCAATGAAGAAGCAATAAGATAAACATTGCTTTGATAATACATGTTTAGAGAGAGGTTATATCTTATTCTGAAGAACTACATGTCCCTTCTAAGAGGGAGTTTCTGTTGAGAGATAATCTCAGTTGTGAATACATTCTTCTTTGGGAGAAACTTGAGGTGAAAGTCCTTACTCCACCCTCTACGAGTAGGTGGACCACCCTACAAGTAGGCATGGTGGAAATGCATTCTTCTCTTAGATAAGATTGAGCTGAAAGCCCTTGTTCCACCCTCTACGAGTTGGTATGGTGGACCACCCTCTACAAGTAGGCATGGTGGAAATCCATTCTTCTCTAGGAGAAGTCTAAGGTGAAAGACCTCATTCCATCCTCTACGAGTAGATATGGTGGACCACCCTCTACGAGTAGACATGGTGGAAATCCATTCTTCTCTAGAATAAGTTTGAGGTGAAAGACCTCATTCCACCCTCTACGAGTAGGTATCATGGACCACCCTCTACAAGTAGGCATGGTGGAAATGTGTTCTCTAGGAGAAGTCTTGAGGTAAAAGACTTCATTCCACCCTCTACAAGTAGGCATAGTGAAAGTTTACGTGTGACTTCATTTTAAGTGCTTATGAGGTAACTATGGAAAATTATGTTATGCTAAGATAGCATGTGTTATGTGATGTGGAATTATTATCTTTGATTACAGCAATGAGTGCCTGCCTTATTGAAGATCTCACTCTTGCTAAGAGGAAGTGTTCAAGATTGTAGTTGCGATAGAGATCTTTCTCTACTCTTATAATATGGAAATATATTTTTTATGACCATTATGGTCACCTTCAACTGAAAGAGATATTTGTGAAAATATTTAAGTTAGTATTATATAAAAGACGTGTCATATGTCATAAATAGGCATGTGTATGGAAATATGAAGTGTTGAATATTTAGAAATATGAAAGGTCTTGTATTTGAAATGTGAAGCATGAAGAGTCCCATTTCAATCTATTTATGTGATTGCTCAGTGTATTGTAGGCAATCAAGTGAAAGCCTTGTACTCATTCATTTTATTATCAATAAAAGTTATATTTTGCTTGTGTGGCTGGGTTTTTCCCTTCAAGTGGAAGGGTTTTCCCAGGATAAATGCATTTTGTCTTTTTGTGTATTATTTATGCTCTTTTATTAGTGTTTATCTAATTACTGGGCAAAAACTTAACAGAGAATTCAAAGAAACTGTCCCAAATTCCCAAGTTATCCTAAAAGGGGATATTACACATCCATGAAATATGCATCATGGCCTACTACTATTTAATGATAGAATAGGTGAATGGAATTGGAAAAAGATCCTCACTAATCACTGGATTATGGCATTGGAAATCTACATATACTTTGCCTAGAATCTTTCCTTTATGAGATGACTATAGGTGATACCCAATCATTGGTTTCTACTTTGAATATGATTCCTAAATTTTAACATTTTTTTTTTTTTTTCTTCCAAATAAATTGCTGCAAAGTTTTTTATTCATTTTGTAGAAGACCTTTTCCTACCAATTGTACTCCAGGTATTAAAAGAATTCAGTGGAAATAGTTTTGCCGGTACTCCTTTGAGGTCTGTGAAAGTCCATAAAAAGATGTCCTTATAATCCAAAAAGAAATTGAAGGCTATAGTCTTCAACAGTGAATTCTAATTGTCACCGACTATGATGATTTTTGAACTATCTTCTTCTCACAAATTTATTTTCCTACTTGTAGGTTGCTCATATTTTTAATATTTTTGTCTTCATTTCGTTCATATTCGTATGTAGGTGTCCCATCTGATCTTGAATTTCCTACATCGTATTCCCCATACTATAGTTGAAATGGAAGGTTGGAGTCAAATTGTCCTATTCTAAATTTTCCTTACCTTTCTCGTCATTCCTAATTTCCATGATTTAAAAAATATTACATTCTGGCAGAAATAACAAATAATCTTCTAATTGCTAATGCAGCGGTTCACTGAAGGAACTTGTTTTGTATTGAAAGCAATCTTGTAAATGTAAGACTCCCTCACCACTTGGCTCCATAAAACCAGTTTCTTCTTTGGCCCTTGCTTCTCCTAACTATGAATCTGAATGTAAAAAAGCCACTTCCTCACTCAACTTGATTTCCCACATTATTACTTTCTTTCATTGTTTTCAGAAAATAGTGTATTTTTCTTCCAAATGTGGTTGGCTTTGGTAGGTATTGTGGTAAGTATTCCCATGTATCATACAGGTGACCCAAGTTTGTTCCCTAGCAATGACACCAAATTATTATTGGTCTGTCCAAACATACAATTTCTTATGCACAATTGGATAAGCTTGCATTACATTCAAGATTCTTAATATATTTTGAAAGTTATAATAACAATAATATTTTAATTAATTCACTGCTTCAACACTCTAACTCACAAATGAAGGGAATAATTTTCCAACAACACGGTATCTCTTCCCAAGTATAGAAAAAGCATATAAACTTGCCAGTGGTTGCTAAGATATTCCAACTATCAACAACTATTGAAAGATGACTCGATGGTGGGGAAAATGATTGAAATGATAAGTAAAAACATGCATTTATCAAGAAAGCATCTTGATGAAGACATGTATCATATAAAAGTTGTCAAATAGGCAGGAATAGGGATTGCATAAAGCTAATTCAATTTGATTGTCAGCATCCAAATGGGTAAGATCATCATAATTCAGCAAAACATTAAATTCAATTTCCTAATCCAATACCAAAAGAGAGTTGAGAGAAGCAAAAGGACCAGAAAAATAGGTAAACTAACTACTTAAAGGTGACTCTTACAAATGAGTACAATCATCAACACCTCTAAAATTCCATAGTGTTATAGATTCACCATAAATTAAAACAAACTTCCTCAAGTGCTCAGAAACAGTTTGTATTGCACTACCACCAACGAATCCACAAACATGCTAGAAGCTAAGACAATTGAGGTGGGAGTGATAACGAAAATCGTAGTAGATTTAAGGTCACAAAAAGAATAAGGATAATGCTTTCTCTTCTGATTATTTGAGATCATGGCTAGAACTAAATAGTTTCAAGAAAAAATTTACACAGGCATAAAACTATAAATATAAGAATGACCTACTACACATATGAAGATCAAAACCCCAAGAAACTACTTTAAACAATCACGAAACATTTTATCAGTCTAAATATTCCACTCAAGAAAGAAGAAAACAAGAATGACATAACAACAGGAAAATGCTGGTCAGAAGATTAAAAATTTGAACAAAGAAAGACGCAGATAAGAACATAAGAACAGACATTAAAATTCCCAAAACTGAATTTCAAAATAAACAGAAACGTATTTTAAGCAATAAGAATGACTTAAATGAATAAATTTTACATCAATGCAATTGTCATTTAAAATCAGAATATGAACATAATATGTATCTCTACTGAAACAATGTGACCAGCATGGCATACAATTATGCATTTACACAATATACAAAGCAAAGTTTGAAATTTCAACCCTGCTATTTATTATCTGTGTATGCTGATCACTAACACAAGTTCTTACTGTTGCATGATCACACGGGAGTAGAAGTACTCCTAAAGCATAAATCATTCCATTGTATTGATGCAAAATTGAAGGAATGCACTTAACTCAAGCTACAAATGTAGCAAATCTTGTATCCATTCTAGTATGATAACAATGAAATAGAGAGAACATGATTCCTGAGTGTCCTATAAATGTAAAAAGGTTTAATGTATGTATGCTGTATGTTGTGATTTGCTGGTTTTCAATAACACTTCAAGATTTAATGAAAATAATTGAAAAAGTTGACACATTATTTGTTTTCTTCCTTTATAAATAGAAATGCAGCATAACTGTTGCTTTATAGTGCGATACAACATATTCATAAGTTTACACTCTTACACTATACATCATTACATAAAATTCTTACAAATATTATCCAAAACAAGGTTATCTATGACACAAATTCCAACCACTTTGCGAAAACTTGAAATTAACAATTGTCTTACGAAAAACTGATATCCTTTCATCCAGTCCAAAAATTCTATTGACATATACCACAAAAGGCCTCTAAAAATGCCTTCTAACAAGGCATATTTACAAGCAGCTAAAATTTATTTGGCATAAACTTTCATAAACAATATAGTTACATAAACCATGTAGAAAAAACAGGAGTTCTAATCATTGAATAAAATTAGTGAAGTATAAAAGACAACAAAATAAATAAATAAACTCCACTACAACACCTGTGCACAATATCCATGAGGACAGTCAGGCCCAACTCATGAGCTTTGTCAATAAGAGACTTCAGATCATCAGGAGTCCCACAGCGACTACTAACAGCAAAAAAATTTGTCACATGGTACCTGTTGAAAATGCAACATTCAATAAATATATCAATATAATATGTTTGAAGAAGCTTAATAAAATGAAGTCTTGTCTCCAATGTATTTCTATTCAAATTTCCAACAATGATGGCATGACAAAAATAGCTCAAATTAGCTAGCCTCCCAAAACTGTGCAACTCAAGATGAATGGCACATGGGATTGTGCGTAAAGTGATAAATCTGCGTTCATTGTTATCAATATTGAAAAAAAAATCTGAGTCCAAGCTGAGTCCAATTGTGAATCTGGAGTGTATTAAACAACCATTTCAAATCAAAAACATAAATTCAGAGTAATAATTTTGCTCTGATAAGTGATAATATTTATGCACATAGAACATAGGATATGTATCTGATCAAAGAGAGAATGAAATGCCATGCATAAGACACATAACGGAAGCAAGCAAAGAGGGTTTTTGGCACAGTGAAAATAATAGAAAGTTGCAAAGTTTTATGTATAAACATGCATAAGATTGGCGATGCATAGAACACTTTATTTACAACTGATTATTACTTGAAGCTTTTAAACTTACTCTGAGAATATAAAAGTCTGTAGAAATCAACAATAAAAACACCCATACGATAATTGTTGTAAATTTGATAACAATATGCATATCAACTAGTTTCACTTCAAACACCTCATGTATCACAGGCTGAATTTCACATGCCTGTTGATTCCAATTAACAGAGTTTTGGAACAGGGAATAGGGGTATAACTCTCAGGGACAAAGGGACAAAGGAACTAAATTTGGGAATAGTGGGGGAACAGCCACACGCATAATAAACAACAATTAATAACATTTAAATAAAATCAATAATAATTATCAAGTATAATAATAAATATATAATAGTTATTCTCATATAGATGTTAAATGTCTTCTGTATATTAGGACTGTGTACACATCAAAACCTGGCAAACCACTCTACCGTCACCTCCAACACAGAGACCATATGGACATCTGAGATCGCTAGATAAATTTCTTCTTCTGTTGATATATGCTCAATTATTCAATTGAAACAAAAAACAAATCACCAGAAAATTATTGTAGTAAAGAGCCAAAGGGAATACCCAAAGCTAGCATAGTAAGCATGTTCTTGAATGGCCATAAGTTGAATAGCATTGTAGCCAAGGCTCTTTACACGTGGTAGCACATCATCTCTGAACTCTGCATATGTGTTGATTTTGGGTTCCTGCAGAAAACCCCAAGAAACTACTTTTAACAATCACGAAACATTGTATCAGTCTAAGTATTCTGCTCAAGAAAGAAGAAAATAAGAATGACATAACGACAGGAAAATGCTCGTCAGAAGAAAAAAAGAAATATCCATAAATATTTGCCTTAAATTTATATATTTTTAAAAGGTCCTAGTTAAATACATTTAAAGGTATTGTAAAATATTTGCATTGATACCAACCAAACCATTACAATGATATCAAAGCTGGTTCCCCTACTAGCCCATGAATAATAAGAGAAATTAGGAGTTTTCAATTCAAATCATGTTAGTGATATACAGATACACATACAAAACAAACTAGACCAAATGTAAAGTAGCCAAGACATAATGAACAAATTTAAAGATATTGCCAAATTAGTGAAAAGAGATCAAAATCAATTTGAATCTATGACAGAAGCATTGACATTTTAAACATACGTTGGGATGGTAAAAAATTAAGAAAGAAGATATTTCAATGGTAGAGAATCAGATTTTTTGTTGAGAGCAGAGTTTCAGGGAGTGTCCAGCGATTATCAAAAATATTCAAATGATTTTAATTGGTACTTCCTTTTGAAGGGCTTTTAAGGGTAACAGAAAAATAAAATTTGCATAGATGTGTGACAAAGTTGAATAAAGAAGAAAAGAAGTCAGAAAACTAGAAAGAACAATTTACACAAAATCATCAAAATGCAATCAAACAAGCTACAATGCTGAATCGGTTAGTGCCACAATACAAATTTCATTATAGGATACCTCTTTTCAATCATGAGTAGAAGAAGAGCCCCATTGTTCCAAAAGAAGATGACAGTAGACATAAACACAGAAGGCTAAACCTTTTCTTCTCATTCAAAAGGTAGTGCAAAAAGGAGGTAAAATAGATGAACAATCAAGTCAGCCTGACAAATGTCCAGAAAAGAACAATGGTGATGACCTCTAGGTAGAAATTGTAGCCCATAATCCAAGATAAGGAGGAATGCCAAAAACAAAGCTCCCTAAAAGTAAGAAGGAAGAGTAGCAAGCAGGAACGAAAATATTCAACCATACAAAGAGGACAAATAGATGCTTTCATAAAAATCTGAAAAACATCTATGCATAAGGATTTGGTACCAAAGTAATATTTTGGTAAAGAAGATATACAAGAATGGCAGATCATTTTCTGCAAGACTGTAAGCATTATGGTATGTGATCTAGGTAGTATTTTGCAACAAGGGAATATTCAAACATTTAATAAGCTTAATATTATTGGCTAATAAGTTCACCAACCTATACATAGAGCCAAGAGGAACATCCACATTGATCATAGAGGAACATAATGTAACTGTTCAATATGTTGTCATTGATGTCAAGGATTGATGATCAAGGCAGTTTAGATTTCAGAGAATTGGATTGACTTGCTTGACATGCTTGACCTGGTTGTGCCTACTTCAGCTGCCTAGTTGTCCTATTCAGCTGCCATGTGAGACTATATGCCCTGTGAGCATTTGTGTGTCCTGTCAGCCAACAGAAGAAACAAGGAAAAAACCTTTATCTACAAAGGAAATTGCAAGAACTCTAACATCGTAGTCCTTGTCCCCTTGTGGATCCCCCTCTACAACTCCATTTGAAACACCTCCCCAGCTCCCGACCCCACTCACTGCCATTTTGTAATTAAATATTCATGGGTTTTGTGGAAATTCACTGTTTTGTATGATTGCTTGACAGTGACCTTATATTTTTGAGCTTTAGTGATCACAGGTTCAGTTCTCAACATTTACACCACTTAAATATAAAATAGTATAGCTCAAAATCTTGCATGTGTCCTATTTCTTGGGAGGTCACTATCCTAGGCTACTCTAGGATCAGCATACTTAGCTACAGAGTTTTTTTGAATTTTACAAACTTCAGAATTGAATCTCTACAAGAGGGAGAGTATGTTGTGTACATAGGCATGACATGTTATTTTCTTTATCATAGGATTATTTATCACTAAGTCCATTGTCTTAGTATCTTGAGTTCTTTATGAAGTAACATCAGTTACTGAAAGTTTAATTAATAAGCTAACCAAGGTTGTTCAGTGTTTTTCCATTGACCATAAAATGAGGAGAAACTCTAAATGAAATTTATACCTTTTCATTTTCAATTGTGTGAAAGCTCATGTTTTCACAGTCAGCTTAGAAGATGTGATCCATTTCACATGATCAAGTGACCATATTTTCTGCAAGCATGCATCTGTCAGATAATATTTTTGCATATTTTTTCAGCAAACAGATTGCAACAGAACACATTGCCTCATGTTTTTTAAATTTTTATTGTTTTTAAATATGCTTTTCTCATTGGTCTTTACATAGTAGCACAATTACCCTCTACATTTATCCTATACCTTCCGAAAGTTTTACCAAAATACAAAGTTCACTTGAAAGCATTGAAATCATAAGCAATTAATGGTTACGACTGGCACTTGTGAAAATTATCAAAATGGGATTATACTAGTTTCCCCTTAATAAGTTGATAATATAGTATTTGCACATGAAACCTTTAAATACCATATGTGATTCATTACAAACTGCCAGAGTAATGGAAAACTACTAAAAATGTTCATGATGGCAAAATAGAAGGAAATGACTGACCGTACTGCTCATGCCAACATGTGCTTCATAGATTCGCAAGGATTTACACTGCTTTGGTCGAGGATGCTTAAATTGATATTTTTCCTGAAAATATATCGAATTAAATTTTGAGTAACGGAAAAACCATTTCTAACAAAGAAACATATGGTGTTCTTGATAAGAAATGGACTCCCATGTCAGTCAACATTATCTATATGCTTTTTATATATACAGTTATTTGCAATGAAATTGTAAATGTTCCACAAAGCATTCATGAATCAATGGAAAACCATACCTCAGGTGGCGGATCATAGAATATTGCATTATAGGGAATCTCACCCGGAGCCTGGACAGCAAACTTAATCCATGCGGGAATTGCATCCTTTGGACCAGAGGGAGTATCCATGTGTATCTTCAAAATAAGAAATTTAAATGGTCAATTATCCAGATTCTCTAAACATCCAAATACACAAGACTTAACTACAATGGAAGAACAGAGACACAATGAAATAACTCAATCTAATTCATTCAAACTGAAGAATGATAGAAGAAATGAAAAGACTTAGCAGATATCATATTCGCATGCAAAAGATTGGAAATTATGGATTCCAGGAGTTTGTCCAACTACCCTTGTCATCACTGGAGAATCAAATACATATTCGCATGCAAAAGATTGGAAATTATGGATTCCAGGATTTTGTCCAACTACCCTTGTCATCACTGGAGAAATCAAATAAAATAATGACGAGTTTGTGCATGACCTTCAATCACTAACTTTCAAATAATATTATAATAGATAGTATACTGAAGAGGCACACACTCAACAACATTATGCATCATTCAGTGGATGACAAAACCAATCAATGATTTCAGACATGTAAGTATATCATGACAAAAGTCAGAGAAATTGCAGCAATGTTGAAGAAAAAAAAAGTCAAAACGCTTCCAAAAGTACAATCAATTATTAAACAGAAGTGCTACAGTAAAATGAACATGGTCTTGAAATATAACTAGACATAAAGTACAAACATAAGCTGAACGTGGAAAATGGGAGGAAACATAAAATGCTTACACTTGAGCCATAACACAAAGTACAAATATAAACACGAAGTTGCTTCTGATATAAGGATGGGTATGGATTCAGGTAATGTCAATAAAGCATTGTTTTCCTGGGTTATGGGAATAGGTTTGCGCACACACAATAAAAATTACAAATTATAATATAGTAATACGCATATTGCCAATGAACAAAATATTTTGATGACTCACAATTTGGAAAGATAAAATCCTCAAACTCATATTATAATTCAATGATTTGTCAAATGTCAATACAACACAAAAAATTGCAATATATCCAATAAATTTGTATTGCTCTTCATCAAAAACATCAAGCTCAGCATTTAGTTCAATTCCATTTCAACCACAATAAGCTGAAGTGGCACTCCCACTACCCATGACATGTCGAAATTCCCTCATCTATAGAGACGCTGGCAAGCTGTTCAATTGTAGCATTTAAAATGAAACACCCTAGGAGTTATATCCAAATTACCAATGACCCATTCATTGCAAACAGGTCTATTATGTCACAAGGGATGCAAGTTGGAGTGCACGAAAACTTAATCTTTGATCAATTTCACACCCAATCAATTGCACTTAACTAAATGGATAAAGGAATATGTATTCCAGTTTGCTAAGTTGAATAATATTAAAGGTCATTTTTGGAAGCTTGGTAGGCTTTGAGAAGAAGCATTCCCACCAAACACAGGCTTGGCCTTTGGAAAGGGGTACAAATCATGGGCACTTCCATCTCAACTACACATTCCCTCTTCGCAGATGACACATTGCTGTTCAGAGAAGCATCATTGCAGGAAGCTAAGCAAATTAAGGAGTCTTTACATTTATACATGCTTATGTTGGGTCAAAAAGTCAACCCACAGAAATCTAAGCTATTTCTTCTCAATGCGGATAATAGAGTTGCAAGAAGGATTGTTGACACTTTAGGAATCCCGGTGGGCAATTATAGCTTCATCATATTTAGGTCTTCCTCTCTTCACAGGAGCCAATAAAGTGTGTTTCTGGGTAGCAATAATTGAAAGGATCAGGAGCAGGATTCTAGCTTGGAAAGCAAGGTGGTTGTCACTTGCAGGAAGGAATCTTTTAGTGCACGTGGTATTATCTGCTATTTCAAACTATTATATTCCCATTTTAAAAGCTCCATCATCAATTGTTAGTCAGATTGAAAAATTGATCAGCGATTTTTTGTGCAAAGGAAATAGGTCAGATGAGCGAAAGATTCCATTTGTATCTTTGAAAGATTCCATTTGTATCTTTGAAAGATTCCATTTGTATCTTTGCAAGATATGGTGCAAACTAAAGCTATTGGTGGAGCAGGTATTCATGAATTGCAACTTAGAAACAAGGCATTTGGCACAAAATTCATTTGGCAGATACACACACACCCAAATAAGAAATGGTGCAGTATAATGCGGCAAAAATATCTAGATAATTTGGATCCAAAATGAATTTTAACTATCCTTGATCCACAAAAAGGCTCAGTTGTCTGGAATTTCATGATGCATTCTAGAGACTTAGTACAGCAATATATCTCATAGGAAGTGCATAAGGGGGATCAAATTAACTTCCGGGATGATTCATGGCAGGGTTTTCCTCCTCTTACTAGTTCTCAGCAAGATGCCAATATAATTAATGTTTGTTCTTCCAAGTGGGGTGTCAAGCTCATTGACTATGTGGCTTCTGTAGATAGATACTCAGGAAAGGCCTATTGGAAAGACCCCTCTGAATTACCATTATCTGAAGATCAAAAAGAGTTACTTCAGAATTTATTTAAGAATAGGGAGATATCTTTGTCACAGAGAAGACACATTACTATGATTCCCAGCTAAAGATGGGAACTACTCTGTTAAAGAAGTGTATAGAGTGTTACGGAAAACTTGCAATTCAAGGACCATACAGAGAGCTTTTTTATTCTGCTGGAACAAGTATGTCCTTCCTAAGGCTGGGTGCTTCGCTTGGTTGGCTTTGAAGAATAGGATTCTCACTAGTGAAAGACTCATGTAGAGGGAGACTATGGTAATTGTGAATGCTTGCATTCAGCGAACCATTCATGATTGGAAATTAGCTTACATTTTGAATCAAGAATGGCATTTGTTAGATTCCTTTCAAAATGTCCATGTGTCTCACATTATGCGTGAAGGAAATCAGGTAGCTGATTTGCTAGCAAATTGGTGTTGTGATGGGATGGACTTGGAGTCACTAAGTCCTTTTGAAGTTATCCAATTGCATGAGCAGGAACGAAAGCTAGTTAACATGGAAGCTTTGCCTAAGTGATTAGTAGATTTGTTGCATCTCTAAAGATTGGCTTGGGGAATTAAGGGTAGTCAGCAGTGGTCACCATGTGTTATTTAAGGATTAGAGATATATCATTAATTCGGAGAGGGTGGCTGTAGAATGACTGGCAGATTACAAAGGACGTGTGCAGTTGAAACTTTTTCGGTTGTGTTTGTGGAGGGTTTTTTTTGGATTTTTGATATTTCTTCACTTTCCATCAATAGTACTTCTCTTTTGGTATGCAATTAAGGTATCATTTTGAGCAGCTATGATGCAGTCTGCTCATTGTTTCTTCTCATGTTCATATCTAGCTACTTTAGTAGCCTTGCTTTTTTGTACTTCAACGAGGAAGCATGGTTTTCTTACTAGTTCTTTCCCTATAGAGTTATCGAACTAGTTTTATATATAATAAAATATTCAATAGCTCCACCCATTTTTTATTAAAAAATACATATTAAGGGTCATTTTGTTTGTAGCTGAAAAAGTTTTGGCTACACAATTATGGTCCACAAGAAACTATGCCAAAACAAAATAGTCCTAGAAATAGAGGAATTTCAAATTTGAAACAAAATGCATCACTATATTCTGCACACACTAACCATATGGTAGAAATATTTATCTACAAGCATAATTATTGCACGTAAACATAAATAATACGTAAACTTCTTTACTATTGTATACATTGTACACAATATTCAAATGAAACTGATCTTTTGTGCAACTGTAAAAAGTAAAGTATATGAATGTCCACAAGACCTCAAAAGTAAGCCAGTGGATCTCATGAATACATCAATGAACGGAAGAAAGTTCTATGCAGAGAGCATCCAAGGAAACTAAAACAAAGAAAACAAAGCACTAAAAACAAAATTAAGCAGTGCGACACCAGCACTGGAGCCAAGAAACCAATACAACTAGCCATATAGCTGAAATAAAACCAAACAGAGTAGAAAGATTTTGAAGGCTAGAACGATTTCATCAAATATTTCTATCAAGGCTTGGAAGGAAGGAATTATCAGTGCCATTGTCAATCATTGTGAATGGACAAACACATGATCCAGTAATGGTCATTAGGAAGTGTTTAAGGCTAAGAGAGAGACAAGCGCGAGAATGAATGGGGGAAACAACGCGAACCATCTAGAATTTCTCCTAATATCCAAGGTCAGTGCATATCCCATAGTATTGAAGAAGCTCATAATGTCTGTCCAGTTTTTTTCCTCTAGGGTCAATCCAGAAATGGTTTATTTTAATTGAAGAGCTATGTTCATCAAGGACACACAATCAATGCCATAAATATTGGAAAAGCTATAGGTTATGGTGATTGAACAGAAATGTTCATGCATAATCATAACATAATGGGAAATAATCAATAAATAAGAAGGGGTCTAAGCATATTTCTTTTTTTATTATTCATTTATTGAAACCATGTTATTTAACTCAATGTAAAGAGTACATTATAAAAATGTAAAGAGTCTACATCTACTAAAACTCATCTGAAGAGATATCTTAATCTAACCATTTGAACAAACAAAAACTTGCGAGATTTACTTTTTGTTGACATATAATTAGTATGTCAAATGTGTTGACTCATTATTTTATGTTTAAAATCTGTGAATGAACAATATCAAGCATTTCTAACATAAGCTATATTTCTTAATCTTGTGTGGTCTATCTATATCAAATATCTTGACACCCTCAAAAATTTAAAGATATAAGTTTTCCACAATCTATCCTATTTCTGGAATTAATTTGTTTTTAATTTTTGTATCAACATTTCGGATCACACTATGTGATCCATGAACAGGATGACAAGAGAGCTGAAGGAGAAAAATATTCTCAATTCTACGCGAAGTGGATCAGCTGTCTTCTCATCCTAATGATGGATCACAGTGTGATCCAAAACGTTGATGCAAAAATTGAAAACACAATCATCCCTCAATAATCTCAATTCTACATAAAAAATTACACAGGAAAAAAATTGCAATAGTTACAAATCACCACTAATAACAAATTTTTGCCTCTTAAAATGCTGGTGACCAGCGGCTTTAGCTAGTCATTTTCCCTTTCATTACATTTAATCCCAATAAAATCGTGAAGAGTCACTCAAACCATTCATTTTTCTTCTATAAATCTTTTTAATAAAAGGTGGGAACAACTCATTTTACAGCTTTTGTGGTTTCCAATTCTCTTAAACCGCAAAAATTTAATGCTTTGGAATGGCAAAGCTCTCATGAATGAGAATATGATAGCTCATTCTTCAAATATTGAAATTGATTTGGCAAGGTGTCCATCACAAGGTAGCATTAATTTTCCTTTATTCCAGGGAAATTGAGCATAGTTATCATTCCTATGGTATGGTATGAGTCTGCCAATCCTCAACCTCCTTCCACCTAGCTAGAATTTTTTTCTTATATTTTTGCCATCCCACTGCGTTCACCCACCCATTAGAATTTGAATTTGACTCAAACTATGCAAGCATATTTGCCTCGATAAATCAACTAAAACTAAACAATCATTTAAAATTTAATATTTTATTTATTTTTATTATTTAATAATTAAATACTACCATATTTGATATTCTTTATCAAAGCTTAAAATAAAAAATTTTCAATTTTCAATTTTCACACATGAAATGACAACACTTAGCTTCCCTACTACTACAAGATCTAAAATCCAAGGAGAGATAATAAATGACCTAACTGATCATATGACAAGTGATGAGTTTTGAAGAGTTTATTAAAGGACATCTAGTGTTACAGGTGTTTTAGTGAGAAGTCGTATAATACTAAAGCGTCTATAATCCCTGAATAAAATTACATTTAACCATGTTATAGATATAATGGGATGTTGCCCAAGATATTATGGGGACATATTTTATCATCATGGAACCACAATGAATGACATCTGGTAAGTGAAAGCCGTCTACAAATTATTACACAATCCAATGGTTGTTCATAAAACACCCAGAAACCATCAATTTAGACATTGACTTATTTTGATTAAAAGAGATGAAGAGATACACCTTCACACGAGATCCATGGGCAATTGGTGGAGATCCATCTGCATTGTTTGGTAAAAATATCTCCCATACTCCAAATTCATTCTGCCTCCATTGAGAAAATCACATATCAAATATCATCCAGAAAACAATCATATAACCTTAGGAACCATTCGTGAAAGTTTAAGCTCACACCATGTAAATCATGCTAGCACTTCATTTGAAAGCTATCAACAACGTATCATAAACTATAAATGGAATTCGTTACCCAATATTGAAACAGGGAACACCCATCAAAAACTCAGAAACTAAAGAACAAGATATTATTTACAAAAGATAAACAAGATAAATTGATTTTCTTATTTCATGTAAAATATAGAGAATACAAATAAAACAATACATTATTTATTATAAACATAAATCAATCATTTAAAATAACTGCATGGGAATTCTAAAACATTTTAGTTTCACCTAAGAGAGATTACATAAAATAAGAAGCCCCTAAAATAGGAGGTTGTTCTGTCATGAAGCATGGCCTATTATTTTAAAGGCAGCGCTAGTGTTTTTACCAAACCCACATTAGCATATAAATTAACAGAGAAACTCCCTGTGGAAAACTAAGGAAACAGAATGGCAAATGTGACTTGTCATGATTGCTAGAGATTTATAGCAGCTATCCAAGTGTAATGCAATTATGTTAGAATCGGGCAAAACCTCCAAATGTGTAGCTGATTGAGAACCATTGAGTAAAACTGAGAATTCACTTTGTCGATATGCATTAACCTCTGAAACAACATTTCCCCTTCACTTTGTTCTTTCCTTCCATTTCAATGATCACTATTGATTGGCTTACTTTTCTGTTAATATAAGCTTACAAAAATATTATTCCTTAAAATTTAAAAAGAAATCAAATTTGATTGTGTAGGAAATCCTGTACAAGAGAGACATAAAAAGACATGATATCACCACATATAGGACTATAGTATTTCAACACAGACAGACATGAACAAAGAGTCCAATAATTGCAATGCCTCATATCCCAACAGATTAATGGCTCCCTTTTTACGTGGATACTGGATTCACAGACACTATACTCATTGGCCTATCAACCTAACCCACAAGACCTTGACTTAATAATTCGTTCAAGACACAATCCTAACACATCATATACAGGTTATCTAAGATATGGTATAAAGCAGTTCGTCACATACCGTATCTAGCCCATTTGAAACATGGAAAGACTAATAACATCATACTGTTTAGCATATAAAAATCATAGTAATTCAACACCTAGAAACACAAAATATTGTGGGTGCAGTAAGCACCACAAATAATCAATCCAATATTCCCAATCACTCATATCCCAATAAGGGGATGCCTCAATTTTTAGGCATGTCCAAGACCATGTAATTCTTGACATATCCACCTTAACCACATGATCTTAATTTAATAATCTCTTCAAGCCACAATCATATCACATCATATCCAAATATCAAAGGCATGGTATGGGATCTTCTGTCGTATAGGTAAGTAGGTTAACTGACTCAAGCTACTCATCTTCAATGCTCACAAATTATCATGTCTGACCATATAGTATGGCTTTCAAAATGTATGATCAGGGTTGCAACTATGGAACATCATCACCCACTTGCCATTCATGCCACTTAATAAAATCATCATCAATATTCTAACAAACTGAACATTGAAAATAACTACTCGCATTGGACAGACAAAATTAGATTGTTGTCATCAAAAGATTCATCTCCCATTTTATGATTCAGCCATTGTAAACAAATAGTATCTTCTTCCCAGATATGTGAACATAAAGAAGCACAACTGCAAAGAATAACTCAAAACGGCCTAGCAGCATTTTCAATATCTTAGTACAATTTAAAAATTTATCACTCAACTAGAACCATGACCAGTACCACATTGATAGAATCATGCAAAGTTTGTAGTCATTGATGCAGAGAATCCTGCAAACAAGCTCAAACTTCTAGGATCCTGTTGATCCAAACAACTTTTTATCATCTAAAGGCATATTCCATCTCCTGTCAACAATCAATAAATAGCATCCATTGATCCAATCAGCATTTCACCTATTCAATCAGCCTTCATAATGGAACCATAACATACATGATAGGTTCCCCAATCCTATCAAAGGGAGCATTCAATCTTGCATACCCATCAACTTAACCAACAAATTAGTCAATAACTTTCAAGATCTATTTCACAAACACTCAATCCAAAATATTAACCTTCAGTATTCTTCCTGCAAGTCATTTTAAGTCCTTTCATCAATCTTGCAACATGTTCATCATGCTTTCAACAACACACACTTTCCAAGGTTCTCTTAAGGATTTAACTCTTTATGATATTGAGCCTTAATTTCCTACTATCTATTTTCTTCACACAATACCCTTCTAATCAAGAGAGTTCATTACCTTTAATGCTGATCACACATCAGTATAATTCTGATCAAATAATGGATTACCTTCATTACACCTGCTCCCCACATATTAATGCAGTCAATAAAATGTCATTTATTCTCTGTTCAAATCTTCATCAGTCAATCAAGGTTATTAGCCATGTTAATACAACCATACTCAAAACAACTTTATGATCAAACTCCTTCAGAATAGCAATGATTTAAAAATAATTTTGACTGTCATCGTCTTATCAATTTTCTAGACTCACACTCAGACTTGAATATCATCCAACATAGAACAAATTTGGAAAATCGTTCTGGTGAGGTTTCTGATTGTTAATTTTTGATGGATTTCTGCAATATCTTGCATTGCACTAATTGATTTCTTTTATCTGCAAGACATTGGATTGATCATTATATATAAAATAGTGACGAGACATGTCTCCTGTAGAGACATCTCTTACGACAAATCACTAACTAATTGTTATATCAAACTTAATCAAGTATATATATGTATATTTAATAATGTACATATACAATATTAAATAAATGTGTGTGTGTGTGTGTGTGTGTGTGTGTGTGTGTGTAATGCCAGCTTCTCCAAGATGCGATTTAATTACAATGGAATTAAATATATATAATATTAAATAGTTAAATATATAAATACAAATATAATGATAATATATAATCATAATAACATTGATAGATATGAATAATGAAAATAAAAGTAAAATCATAATAAAATAATAATAATCATTATAATTATAATTTCACTGATTAAATTAACTATGTAATTATTTACATTATTAGCAAAAGAGGATTAATCATAACATAATTATTAGTTTTATATATATATATATATATATATATATATATATATATATATATTAGTTTATTTATCCTTTACTATGAATAGTATTTTATATCACTCATCTATATATATATATAAAGTTCACAAATTAAAAAAATGAAATAATGACATCAAAATACTAAAACATACATGAGGATATGTTGACGGAAATAAACTAAAATACAGTAGGAATAGTTGTGGTTAGATAATTAGCAATTATCAAAATAAATAAGCAAAACATTTGCTAAGAGAATTAAATCTATTAAGAGACCCATGATAAACTGTCTTATGCAGGGCTGCGTCCCTTTGAGAAGAGGCGCTTCGTATAAAAAAAATAATAAACATGTCCCTTAGATGGAAGGAAACAAAACCGTATCAAAGGGGGAATAATAATAGAGGGAAGATATGACACAGAAATAAGGATATATATCAATGCAGCAAACACGTCTGGAATCTATGCTGAAATCAGTAGCAGATAAGTGAGGAAGAAAGGTATTAAAGAAAGGATATTAACAACGACCAAATCGGCCCCCTCGCAGGCAGCAAATAGGAAGATGGGAGAGAGCACATTCAACATTTTGATCCAGTAGAATCTTAAGACATCAACCATTGATTGAACTACATCCTGCTGGCTAGGTGGTCAGATGCTTGTAAATAAGGAAATAAGCAAAGATGATCATCATCTTTTGGAATAGAAAGATATATTGGGAGACAAGAACTTCTGAAGTGAACAGAACATCAGACATTTTACATATTGCAGATAACGTGGAAGCCCGCAAAGAGCAAACAAATAAGATAATTCTCTCAGCAAAGAGGAAGTGAGAAAGCAGAAGTAACATTCTATGAGAAGAATCCCAAGCTCGCACAAACTGAGAGCTCCAAGAGGAATTGTGGCAAAAACCTGATATTAAGATATCCTTATATCAGAGAAATTAATATCAGTTTAAAGTAATCTATAACGCCATTATTGGAACGTATAAGCACAAACAAAATTATTATTTTCTTGAGACTTCCATAGATCTAAGACATACAGATTAAATCTTTTTTATCAGAGAACATATATATATGATAAAGGAATGACAATAACCATTGTCAATACCAAAATATCAATCAAGTATTAAGATCACTTCAATATAAGCCAAAGTTAGTGTAAAGGTCATAATATTGCAAAAGGTCTACAATACAAGTCTACCAAAGTTGTTGATCTACAAACAAAGTGTTATAATGTTGTAAAGAGAAAGCATTTACGATAATTGCCCCTATTCTTCTGAGGTATCCAGCCAGGGACATTACAATATATATATGATTGATAACCATAATCATAGCAGAAAACAGAAGAGGAATAGTAATCAAATTCTCGAGGTTGATAGACCCCTTATGCATCTGATTTCATCGATAGAAAAATCCAACTAAAGCTTCAATTCATTTACACTCATCCCTCTTAGCTAGGAAGGATAATTTCTATCTGGATAAGCAATACAGTATGCTAATGTATTGTGAGAGAAGAATATTATCTCAATATGATATTTAAAGTTATGGTATATCCACAGATATCAAACGACATTTACCATAACAAATGTTACCTCACGGGATCATCGGGAGTACGGCATGTTCATGAATATCAACCATATGATATTCACCATACTCATTTTTTTGGTATGTGCATTAGCATCAACTCTCATGATGCCTACCAGAGAAGATATCTGCACATGGTGTCTTCACTGATACTACATCTCACAATATCCATGATGTCATATCTCAATAATATAACTTATAGTAGTTGCACACTACTTAGTTAATTACATAAGAGATATGCACTATCATGATCTCCATAGGCATCAGCCACAAGACATCCATTAGGATAGTAAGTTTTCATAGATATCACCTCACGCACTATCCACCATTATAGCAAGATTGTCACCTCACAATGATAGTAAGATGTACAAGTGTTCATCATTGAAAGATCGTCACCTTTTAGTGATGTTTATAAGGGCCCATAAGACTATAAAGTCATGGAGTCACACCCAAGACATCCATCATGAACCATATCAGAGGATGGATCCACTAGAGCTACTCCAAGAGGGTGGAACAAGGGCTTTCACATCAAACTTCTCTCACAAAGAAGAATGCATTAAAAGGAATTTCACTTTGAAGTTCTCCCTCACAAAGAACTCATTAGAAAGATATCAATCTGATGACCTTTTCGTCCAAGATGGCTTTTGATAACTATCAAACTCCCTCTGAATTTGATATCAATCTTCTGACCTCCTCGTCAAAAGGTTGCCTCTGATGAAGTGTCAAACTCCCTTTGAATTTAGTATCAACCTTTTGACCTTCTGGCAGAAAGTCCTATCATGCTCCTTGGTCCAATAAGTATCCATCTATCTAGGAATGTCATTGTCAAGATATTGACATAAAGGCCTTCAAACCTACATACATAGAACTTCGTCCCATGAATCATAGTCCTGTGATTGTCATGGTTTTCCCAATCATCAAGAAACCATCTCAACATGGTCTACTCCCTGTGAGCCAATATGTTCAAGATCTTCAACAATCAATGCAAGAAAATCCTCTAGTTTCTTCCTCTGTCTATAATGTCCCAATTTTTGGCGAGCACCTACAATGGATTGAATCAGTTCATTATAGTGACCCTTGTGAGCTAATAGAGTGATTTGGGGGTCTCAACTACAAACTTACTATTTTTAGCAAGTCAAATTCAAGCAGTTTCCATATTTGGCAGTGCAGAAGGTGGCGCTGGCAGTTGGTCATCACCTGCATTGGGTGGCGCTATTTATTGCTTGGATTCATATTTATTAGTTATTTATTAAAGTTCCATTATTAGTTCCTACCTTATCTATAAGGCAAGGAACTAATTTTATCAATTGTGGATCTTAGTTTTTATAATCAAAATCTCCTTTTGCTAAAATTCAAAAATAGATATATTTTTTAATTCATAAATTTCTTATTTCTAATTGGCTGAATGGAATTTTCCTAGGGGTAATATTGATTTATTGATACAAAAAATTACCAAAATTAAAATTCTAAAAACTTCCAAGCTTCTGAAGAGAGTTGCCATGTTTCTCTTCTTCCGAAAAAAAAAGGCAAAACCTCAACAAAGCCCGTGACTGTACAGATGAGACCAACCGCCTACGGTTACTCGAACCCCACACCTATAATACAAAGCTGACACTGACTTTAGCTTCTAGTCGGTCATCCGTAGTGGCATCCCACATACTCTTCCTACCATTGTTGTAGCTTCAATTTCTGCGGGAGCAAGCCCTCAAACACATCAAAGGCACCAATAGCGGCTTACAGAGGGACCACCCATTAATTTTGTTTTGCCTATTTTGGGCCTCTACCTAGTGACAACAAAGGCAAAGAAAGCAAGCTTTTTAGCTTTAAAAAAAATCTCTAAGCTTTCCATTAACTGATCAGATAAATGTTTAATGATTTTATATTCGGCCGATGTTTGATCAGTTATCAATCTCTACCTGGCAATGTCTGGAGTTTTTTGGGCAATGCATGGACTAAATATCATTTATAATTTAAGAAGATAACATTTATTATATTATCAAAACCAAATATTCGCAATGCTCATCTTTGCATTTAAATATGTTTTAGGAAATTGTGATTTGTGATATGTTGGAGCACATCCACAATAATAAAAACTATATTTTACAAGAAATACTTATTAATCCATTTTTCATTCTATTTTTAAAATATAAACCACTAACAACACAAGGCAGGGATTCAAGCTCTTCTAGAGCTCTTGTTATAATAGCACTTTATTATAATAATGTTATAAAATGATGTTGTTTTGGTGAACCATCCTAAGTAAAGTTGCTTTTGGGAAACTCTGTGCCAATGGGGGTTATAAATATGAGCCCATTTGATGGGAAAGGTATTTGATTATATATTTTCTTTTGTTGTCTTGGTCACATTTCTAAGGTTCTGATTTTTAATACCCTTGTTGAGGTATAAGGGTTTGGAGTTTTGAGTTGTGCATTGATTCCACAACTGAAGTATTGTCGATCAATTTCTGAGATATTGCATCTTCCATTTCTGTGAATTTCATTGCTTGGAAGAAGTCTTTGGTGGTTAGAAATTGGTAAAAGTCTAAAATTGTGGTCTTCCATTCCTATAGTTGTATCTTGGAGGACATTGCTTTGTTGAAGGAAAAACATATTTTTGCAATTGTGGAGTTGCTCTCGCTGGATTTGTGTATGAGAAATTGGTGTCTAAGTGTCTAGCATTAACATGGTTGTTTTCCTTGCAAAGAGATTACAGCTTGCCTGCAGATTTGTGTGCCTAAATAACTAGACATTAGATATGGGGAATGGATGTAATTTGATATGCACCTACAGGTAATCAATCTGCCTATTACTCCTAGCACCATGCTCCTAATCATGGCATTATAAAAGGGAGAAAGTCTGGTGTTTGATCAAGCTTGTAGCTAGGTGATTGGAATTACTTGTCCAACATTAAAGATACCTGTGCATAGCCAGACCTGTTCTTGCTATTTGCATTGGCGGTTGGGACTATTTCTTTAGCACCATCGTGGCAGGATTTTGACGTCCACCTGGAAACATTCAGCGTGAGGGAAATTTCCTACCATTGGCCATTCATTTGCTACATATTGGGCCCCTTATATTTTCTAAAATTGACGCCAATGACAGTGTCAGTATTGGTTCGGGCATCACAGCCTTAGCATGAGCATAGATAAATGCCAACTTCAGCAAATATGACCAAATCATGAGGGAAGCTGTGAAGTTTGTGTTTGGCATTGGAATTGTAACTACAAAATCAGGTTCATATGTGTCTGTTATGTAATTCTAAATTATTTACTTGTAAGGATGCTTATTGTTGCATAATTGAGATAATTGCCTATTAAGTAGTTCATAAATATCAGAATTTGTTTCAAAATTATCTCTATTGTTTCGTTCAAATATGTAACTCCATTTTTCAAAACAAAAAAAAAAAACCAAAGAAATTCAAAGTCTTGAACACAAGTAAAGAGAAGATAAATATTGCAATCTATCAATACGGTCAGTGAAGTTGTCTGCCAAGTGTTTGATGAAATGCAAAACATCTAAATAAGTGGTGTTGTTAGAGCTATAACCCAACACTGTCACGGAACTATGCCCTACTCGCATAGTCTCAATCATGGAAGAGACCTTGCTCCAAGAGCCTCTTATCATCTGACATGATAAACATGCGTGTGAAGGATCTTGATCCAAGACCATCTTGTACCTACTATCATAAGAACAACCCCTAGACTAGACAATTATATGACCATCTGGATATTCGAACAAAATTTCCTCGCAGTCTACTCCCTCTCAATGGAAGAGCCCCCTTTGTCTTGACTTTCTTTCATAATCCTAGATGTTATCATCACTAACACAAGTGCTTCAGCAACATTCCTATTGCACCATTCTTCTTTTCCAGCAAGATCATCCTCAAGGGCCAAAGAAAAGAAGACAAATAGCTCATTTAGTACATATAGGATTACAAAAAGGAGATGAACTTTGTGGATTTCATCTTCAAACCCTAAATATGATTAATTGTGGGAAATGAGACCATTGATGTATAACATTGTACTCAAGAGAGAATACTTATCCCATTATTCTGGAGCAAACACTCATCAACATCCTTCCACTTCTTTCTGAGTATCAATCTTCTTCGAAGTTCTAGTTTGGTCCTTTCATCCAATACAGGTCAAAACATTCATTAAGCTTACCAATAGAAACAAATATGTCTTACCATTTGTTTAAACCCATTTAGGGTATACCAAAGTCTTGATGGAGAATGCTTGTGCCACAGGAATGAATCCGCAGCTCATACTTCGAACTATGTTCATCAAAGAGAGACTCATAGATGGTTCAAATGAATTCTCAAAAACTTCATCGACCTCTCACAATAACTCAAGTTTCCTTTGATCATGTACAGGTATTTGTTTGATCTGCAATATGTTCTTCCATGGCTTCCCTTTGCAAATTGGATTGAAGCCTCGTTGACACTTGTCATGCCACCTTCCCACCCACAAAAAATTGCAGACTGTTGTCCTCAATTTTGGCTTCACAAAATTGGGCCAACCCTATGTAATTTTCTTATGGATTCATAGGTGCATCCTCTTTGTTTTAATGTGTCAATAATGTGTCATGGAACACTTCGTTATCCCTAAATTAAACTCTATGTAATCCTATCTTTGCAATCTTTTTGATGGTTTATGTCAAGTCAAATCCCAAATTGTTTGCTAGTAAGAGTTTTTCTTCTTTGACTACAAACACTAGATTTTTGGCAACCTTTTGCGTCTTTTCTTTGTTTTTCTTTGTGTTGTAAATAGTTTTTAGTCTTGTTTTTTCTTTAGGCAAATAGACCTTGGAATTCCGATTGTTTCGAGCTAACTTCGATCGAAATCAAAGTTGTCTAGCTCAAGTTATAAGGGAAAAAGTGGGGTTTTTCAGGACAACTACATATTTCGATTAAAAAACCTCATAAAAGGGGGTTTTTTATTGGTAAAAGCATGATATAAAATTATACTTAATATCAAAAGTGAATTTTGTGATCCATTTTCAAATTTCAACTCATTGTGAATTGATTTGACAATAGTTTTTAATGTTTTATAAAAATAGCCTATTTCAAGTCTATTTTCATGTTACTTTATTGAAAACTATAGTTAGATATTAAATTTAATTATATAGGACATTTTAAATGCATTTAAGTGGAGTTTTTATTATTTATTGCATATATAAACATGCAAATCACTATATGAAAACCCACTTCCAATAAATTGTAAGTCCAAACATCATTAAACTGCAGTTTTTAAATGCAATAAAACATTTTAATGTGTATAATGGCTTTTTAATATGCTTTTACATATTTACAACTTATTAAATCAATATAAGTGGAGATTTTGAACCCATTTACACATGTTGCACATATAAGTTCATTTTAATGTTTTAATGCAATTGAGTTTTTCATACCTATTGCATATGCATTTTTAAAATTGCCACTTAAGTGGACTTTTGAGATCAATTTACATGTTATTATAATAGGCAAATACATGTTTTAAGTGAATTTTCATATGTTTTTTGTAAAAGAAAACTCATTTCTATGAGCCAAAATTAGAAGTGGCAAATTTTGACCCCATTACATGTGATTTAAATTCTAAAACAACAAGTATATGCATTGAAAAATCCCATTTTTCAGTTAAAGATCATTATGGTGATTTTTTATGCAATAACATGTAGTTTTAAACATGTTTTTCACTTCTAAAAATGTGTTTAAGCAATAGTGGCAATTTTAGACCCATTTGCATATCATTTAAACATGAAAATGGGTCTAAAAACCCATTTTATGGCTTGTAGTGCATTAAAATTCAAAGTGGGGATTTTTCCAGCTATTGCATATGTTTTGAATATGCAAATGCAACCAAAAAGTGTGTCTTACTTCATAATGAGGCTTTTTTATCAAACACCTTGTGGCGTATTTAAGCCCAAAAACACATGTTTTTGGCTCTCAAAACTTCACTTTTTTTGGTGTATTTCTCCAAAAACGGATTTTGAAGTCTTCAAATACTCATATCTTGAGCAATACTTGGTCATTTTTTATGATCTATGGGTCATTTTTGCCTAAAATCCCCGAAGAACACATTGGGCTACTCCAAAGAGAGTTGAGTGTTTTCTTCATCTTTCAACCCATATAGGGCACATTTTTGCTCAAAAATGCCCTAGTTTTGAGTAATTTGCACCACCATTAAAACAGCAAGTGTTTTGATAAAAGTAAGTTAGAAAGCATTTCCTATCTTTCCTACCTTGCATTCAAGTCTTTTAAATCACTTGATATGCTTTGGATGCCATTTTCCAAATTCTTTGCATGTTGCACATTGCTTGGTCAAAATGGTTGGTAAAATAATGAAATTTTTTGCTCTAACTTCCTATACTTGGCAAGCTACGAATTTTGTCTCATCTCTTGCAAGAATCGAGTCAAGATCTAACACTTCATCTTGTAATCTTTCTAAATCCAAGAAATCTCTTTGATTGCATTTACAGATTTTTCACAAGTTCTTAAAACGACTTCTTCTCTTGCCTCTTGATAAAAGGGTGTAATTCCTTGTTATTTTTCATAAGGCTTTTGTTGTATATATTTGTTATATTGTATGTAAGTCTCGTTTCCATTTTCAGATTTGCATTTGTTTTGTAAGTCAAGTTGCTTCTTCTATTCTTCCGTCTACTTCTTCAAGTTGAATATGCAAGGTCCCATTTATTTGCATATGCAATTCGGGTAAAATCTCGTTCTAATATGGAAGCAAGTCCCTTATTTTCCCTCATGAGAATGCAAGCGTAATTCCAACCAATATGCATTCCATGAACCTCCATATGGCTGCCCCATTGTTGAAAAATAATTTCCCACATGCTTGTTGGATACACAGCATGACTTATGCCTATTAAAGCATGCTATGTTTCTATTTCATTACACTTTACTCCTCATTTACAAATTTTTTAAAGCTCGCTGTCCGCATATGCAATCCACTGCCAAAAACCTGTTTTTTGGCTTTTCTAGCTATTTTTGAGCCATTCTGAGCTTAACCCGTTTGCTCATTCGTTGTTTGCAATCATCCCAACACCTTCCCAATTCATACTTTGCCCAAATCTATGTTTTTACACATCAAAAGCAAGAAATAGACCCATTTATGCTTGAAAGAACATACATTGATTTTTCTAGAAGCTCAATAACAACAACATGCATTATCCCAAACATGCAAAGAATAAAGAGGAACACAAAGCAAGAGCAATCACATAATGGAGCTTACAAAGAATGAGAAAATTATTTAATGCATAAAATATTTTCAAAATGGAGATGAAAAGAAAAAAATGTGTTTTTCAAGAGACAATCACCATTACACTATAGAGCAAGCAAGGATGCAAGTTCATGTTCCAGTTCAAGAGCTTCCACCAAACCCAAGCACGTTGACCATTGAGCATCCTATAGCAACATGAAGACAGAAAAAGGATGATGTGATAAAAGTCATGGCTTATTAGGCACTTGGATTATTTTCATCATGTATCATGTATTTGTAATTGACATACTACATATAATGGAAAAACGAGATGTAATTGCATGTGATAGTATCACATGCAAAATTGTAACATGTAATCAAGTTGCAATCGCATTAGGTATGCAACTTTGAGTAAGCCAAATCAATTAGTTAGAAGTTGGTTAGAAAATAAGTCAACGTGGTTGAGGCTTTCCCCTTTTCCCTCCAAGTTAGAAGTTAGTTAGAAAATAAGTCAACATGGTTGAGCATTTCCCCTTTTCCCTCCACCTTTCTATCTCCTATCTTCCTATATAAAGGAGAGAGCTAATTATAAATAATCATCTTTTGGCAAGGCAAGAAAATTCTGTCAATTTATATGTGCACTCTAAGACTTTGTGCTTGGATGTAAATCTAAATTGCTATCAATAAAAGAGGCAACTTGCTTTCAAACTTTGTGTTTATTCAAGGTATTATGTGACTACATTTTCTAGATATCGATTGTGAGTTTTGGAGCTTTGATCAACAGGGGTTTGAATTTAATTGTGCAGACTTTGAGCTGCCTATTGCATTCAGAGTCAATTTGAACTTTTGAAGACTTTGTGTTATACGAGAACAAGTTGTAATAGATGGTAGTGGCTGTAATCACTTAGAGTTGAAGACTTTGGACTTCAATTGTAAGTGTTTTTATTGAAATTGAAGGTATCCAATACGAGACTTTGTGCCTTACTGGTTATCCTACTTGAATCTTCATTCGAGACAACTATAGGCGACTTTGGGATGTTGTTTTTGTTTCACAAAATATATAAAGTAAACTGCTGCCCCTGGTGTTCTTACATCAATTCCAAGGTCACTAGTATTATCATCGCAATAAGGCACTTTTTGTTAAGTTGGAAAGTTAGAGTTGTATGCAATCATTCTTGAAAAAAAAAAAAAGAATTGATCAAGAGAACCATCCCTTTTGTAATTTCAGTTAAGTTCCTAATGAAGCCACCTATAGTAAGAAGGGAGATCCCCTATAGTTGAGAGAATAGAGAAATCTCATGAAATCTTGCCTAAAGTCACAATTTTGTAAGTCGTAGTCAATGACGTATAAAATTTTTAGCCAACACAAACAAACAAGTACTTTCTTTCTTTAAACTTCATCCACAAATGCTAGTGGAAACATTATTTAGCTAGACTCTGTTAGGGTCTATTGTTCATGATAGAAGAGAAGCCTAAATTTTAGGCAACCAAAACTCCTTCCTCCAAGCAAGTGATAGTGCCATCTTATTTTACAGTGTACTATGTAGTGTTTCGTTCCTGGGTTGTATGTTTCGTAGTATCAAAGACTTAGAAGTAAGTTTCATAAACCATGAAATGTAATCAACTGATGACCATACATATGAGGTGTGTTGGTCATACAATAATGTTGGGGTTGATCGTACAGTGGAAATCAAGGGAAAATGCCTAGTCCTACGGTGAAGGGTGACCATACAATGAAGGATGTGCTACACGGCCTCAGGGTGGAGTTGTCTGGATCGTCCGTAGGGTGAGGAGGGATGTTTGTCGTACGGCCTGAGAGGGATCTCCGCACGGTAGCCAAGGTGGTGTAATGAAACCGTACAGTGGTAGGATGTTATGGGTGTGTGGAACGGGGTATTGAAGGGAGTAATGGAGAGGGGTTTATGGCGTACAGAAGGAATGTGTACAATTCAAGTCTTACAAATAAATGCAAAGATTTTATAATTACCTTTGGTCTACCAAATCAAATAAGCAATGAAGATTGAATATGCACAAAACATCAATTAGGAACCAAGAAGAGATTGTAGTTGCAAATAGTGATGGTGCTCCAACTAGCCAGATCTGAGATAAGTTATACATTGACGGAATAAGGTCAAGGTTGAATCCCACAGAAACCGGAATAGCCAAGTAGGAAAGGTCTTTCACTTTTGAAATGGCGAAAAACAGAGAATTCCAACAGGAATTCGAAGTACCAAGAAAGAATAATCCAAACCACATACCAACCACTACCTACATGTCTTGCTTAAATACTCTTAAGAGGAACTCCTAAGGGTTTCCAAAGACAACCAACGGCAACACCTCTAGAAATAATTAAAATTAAAATGGGTCCGAGATATACTAAATCAATCGGCCCACAAACAATGATTTGATTATTTATTTATTTTATGACAGGAACATTACATAATGAGGCTTTACAAGATTGTCCAAGGCCTCTTGATGATTTTGATAATTAATCAACACTTCATTGTTGTCGTTTAGCTATCATTTCCTTGCATACCATCTTGCAACATACTTACCATACTCTCAACTAATATGATATTACCATATTGAAGAAGTCTTCTTCCAACTACAACAGACGCATAGGATGGAAATTCCTCTTGAGTTGCATGTTGACCATGTTCTGACAACAAGTGTCACTTGTTGTGTCTTCTCACAACAGAAATATTTTTCACTAGTGCAAGAGAATTTCTAAAATGTCATGAAATATTATGCAAATTACTACTGAAAGATGAATGTCAACGTTCATTGGCACCCTTAGAGCCCTCCAAACAAATGGCTTGATGTGTGAGAGTCGCACTTATCCAAGTCTCAACATGAATCCTTTCTTTTATGTCAAATGGTTGTCATGTCATTATAAATATTCCACTAGTAGACGACTGGGAAGATTATACAAAGTAATATTCCTTTGGTCGATGCCTCTCCCTATTGTTGGTTCTATATGTGGCTAGCATATAGAGTCTCCTTGTATTCAATGAGAAAGTATTCCTGAGTATGCTCTGATATTAATATTGGACAACTCCTACTGAATGCTTATTCGTGCTTTCTGAAGTCTTATCTATGCTAAGTTAGAGGTATCGCTCCTCCTCCAATGAATCATGAATATTCTTGATAAATCTCTCATGCCTTGCAATTTTGTTTTGTTCTATGGCTTCCTTACATATAGTCGGGGTTGTAATTATTTCCCCTTTGAGTGGTCCCTCTGTTTGTATGGATAGTATGGGACATACAAAATAATGGATTTGGATATTGCATATCCATGAGTTTCCCATACTTTGCAACCATTCAACTTTGGCAAATCCCCCTTCTCTTTGGATACAACACTTTCCCATGTACTCATGTGTTCACACTAAGCAAAGATTAATTAAGGGGTTCAACCTATGTTATATTACAGTCTTCCTCTATAGTCCTTTGTGGTTATTATTGTTGATCAATTATAACTGTTTACCAATCCCCTTAATTACTGGTTGCTCAATACACAATTGTCATCTATGATGATAAAATTACATGTTTATTTTAATTTCCCAAACTTAACTGATATTTTTTTATAGATCATTGTTTTCGGAAACAAGAACCAACTCAATATCTTCTTTCCTGGTGAATATATTCCCATATATATGTTCATGGTCATTCATCAGTTCAGTCTATAAACATAAGTGTATATAGATGCGCTAAATAGGCATTCGTGACCTACAAAACTAGTCTAAATTGGTAAATTTGACAATGGTCTACCAGCAAATTTATTCCAGCACATTTCTCTCGATAATACAATCGCAAAATTGTTGGAATTTTTTCTGCAACAAATTTGATGGCACACCCAAGCTTACCCCCGTATCTAGCAGACAATAATTTCTTCACAGTTTTGTCCAATTCCTTAAAAGCAGAACTGCTGAAAAATTTATCCATCACACAGACAAGACAACTCACCTGATTAACTGCATCTCTTCTTCCTCCAGCTATTTCACCATTTCTAGCATATCTTTCAACTTGGTAAAGATAGTTTGATAGTGAGAAATTCTGCTCCCTTGATTTTTGTGACAGAATACTTCCTTTCAGATATAACATACAAATCGTTCTCTCACTAAAGATAAGGCACAAGAAACAAACTCTGCTCTGATAGCATGTTAAATTTTGATGGGTTACTGCAATATCTTGCATTGTACTAATTGATTTCTGTTTTTTTTGCGAGACATTAGATTGATCATTATATATATAATAGTGAGGAGACATGTCTCATGGCCAACCACTAACTAATCGTTATATCAAACTTAATCAAGTATGCATACATACATACAATACACACACACATACACACACAGACACATACATACATACATACATACATACACACAATTGATAACCATGATCATAGCAAAATACAGAAGAGAGATAGTAGTCATAGGCTCAAGGCTGATAAGCGGCTTATACATCTGATTTCTTATGCATTTGATTTAATCGATAAGGATAATCCATTTAATCTTTTGCTTCTGGATTTGATTGTGTTCGTTTTTTTAGCATCAACGTTTCGGATCACACTCTGTGATCCATCATCAAGATGAGAGAATGCAAGAGAATGCAGGAAAACTTTTTTTCTTGCATTCTCTCATCCTGATGATGGATCACAAAGTGTGATCCAAAAAGTTGATCCTAAAAAAACAAACACAATCAAATCCAGAAGCAAAAGATTAAAAAGTCTAATGGATTGTGGAAACCTAATCAGATTGAAGGATAATCCAACCAAAGCTACAACTTATTAACACCGATACTTAAGTTCCTAGAAACATATCCAAAATTTAAGAAAATCCAACAGTGCCATCAAAAGTTACAGCCCCCACAACAAGACTTATATTTCTGTCAAAGAAATCTCAGAAAATTCATGGTTACAGGCTACTAAGGTATCAAATGTCTTTCATACAACTGAATCAATCTATATGAAACCAGAGACATTTGAAAGGGGGGTCATTGTACTGCAGAATGTCAGAAGATCTCGAAATTTGAATGGTTAAAACTTCAGATAATCAAAACACTTTGCAAACAGATCTGTATATTAGGGTTTCCTGGCAGATTTTACAAAAATGAGTGGATCTCTTACTGTATTCCACAGCTAACCTTGCAAATTAGTTCAAATCAAAGATAATTCTCTCTTTACATTCTCAAATCAATTTTACAGTGGATTCAATCCATTTATTATGGAAAAGAAACTCTAAGATAGAGCAAAACATGACTATGTAATAGGATAATCAACCAAATCTGTACTAAACACACAAAAATCCTCATTAAAATTTCATATGAATACATTAGATAGATTGTAAATGGAGTTCCGTCTCCATTCCTTGCTTCCCAAACTCCAAAACGGATTTATACAAGCCAACACATGACTGTCCTTATTGTTTCCTGCATGAAATATGTGGACAGTCAGAGGTGCTTTTTTTCATACTTGTTTTTGCACCTCCAAACTGGCCTCCATTCCCCTAGATCCGACCATCACAATCATTTATGATGCATTTTATGGTTTCAGACTGCTCCAACTACATTTGGACTGACTAACCACCCTTTACAATATTTTGCAACTTTAGCTGCTTTTTGATTGGCGTACTCCACGAAATCTATTTAACTACCTGATATGGGAGCACAAGCCTTACAGCTAAACCTCTTTAGCTAAGAGCCAAGGACTAAGGGGTATCCATTCCACCAAATTTGACCGGGGCACAATCTCGGCCTCATCCCTTTTCAATGTCAGAGCCTTACACTCAGCAAGACTTGATCCCTGGTGGGCTCTTTAAGAACCTTTAAACTACACCAGTAGACCAAGGACTCATTGATAACTTCAGCAACTATTAATAAGGTGTATTTTACAACTTTTAGCACTTTTACACAAATGACCTTGAAACCTTGTGTAGACACCTTTTAACAAATCAGAATGGACTATTTATGAGATTTTACAGCTTATTTACCCTCTCATGGGCTTGTTTACACGATTTGACCTCATGGACCAACTTAGGACATCAATAGGACAATGTGACAACTTTTACAAATGGTATTACACAGCTTTGTAGAATAACTTGTTATGACTTGAAACATATTCAAAAATGATTTAAATAGAATCAAATTGATCATGTTAGGATCTTTAATCTCCTGGTGCCTAGGTGCTTTTGCACCAGTCATGAAAACCCGATATTGACTACACGACTCGAGACCTGACTAAATTCGCATGACTCGCCACAACTAACTTTACTGTAACTAACAAGACAAACAACCCCACCATCAATCTTGTTCATCAATTCTTCTAATTTATCAATGAATAACCCAAACAAAGTAGAGGGGAGTGAGCAACCTGATTTCACAACAATATCACTTCCAAATCATTCTGAATTTCCACAGCTTGTGTTGAATTTAGCTCACACTTGCTCATAAAACCTATGAATTTCCCCTTTATTCTCATCGAGGACCCCAGATTCTTCCATCTTGTTCCAAAATTGTCTCAAGGCACCATGTCCACACAAATAAAAATCAACAATACAACAAAAGCCTCTACACCTTAGGTGTCCCGATTGTTTTCACTCAAGCACCTAAGAGTGATACAATGATCAATAGTGGAGTGCTTTGGTTTGAAGCTTTCAAATCCTTTTCCTCTTTTCAATCATAATACTGTTGTCATTTGACTAACTATTAAAATATGCTTTTGAGGCAAGATGTGAAGATCTTTACTTCCCATTTTTAATACTCTACTTGCAGCCCATTTGTATCTTGCTCTTTACCCACTACAAAACTTTCCATGCCTTAAATGGCATATACAGGGCCTTACTCTATACTTCAATTTCAATTCAACTGATGAAAATCAAACATGTTAATTGCACCCAAATTTCAGATTCATCACTTGAATGACCATTTCTACAACATAAGAACATCTTCCAATACCATAAAGAGTTTCTTGTTCCAAAGGAACTTATTTATAAGTTTTTGGTAATATGCTTCCTTACTTCCTCATGGATGTTCTTAGGTGTTCTACAAATTCCTCAGCGTCAACACTACTTATCTCTCTTTTATCCTACTTCCTCGATTCAGAAGCATTTATGGGACTACTTCCATATTCAATCTCAAATGGTGATTTACCAATAGCCTTGTTGACAGAATTATTCTATGAAAATTCTGCATGTGGTAAAATTAAATCCTATCCTTTTGGCTTATCTCAAACCAAACATCTCAACAAATTCCCCAAACTCATATTCACCACTTTTGTTTGTCCATTAGTCTATGGATGATGTGATGAGCCAAACTTCAAATATGTCTTCAATTTCTTCCATAATGTGCACCATAAATACCCATGAAACTTAGTGTGTCAATCTGAAACTATGTTCTTTGGTAGACCATGCAGTCTCATGACTTCTCTAAAAAACAATTTTGCCACATAAACAACATCACTAGTCTTCCTGTAGGGAATGAAATGTGTTGTCTTTGAAAACCAATCAACCACCACAAAAATTGAATCAAGCCCTCGTTGAGTCCTTGGTAAACTAAGAACAAAATCCATGCTAACGTTCTCCCATGGCTTCTTTGGTACAAGTAATCACTAATACAACCCTGTATTCTACTTCACTCCTTTTGTCATCAAACATACTCTACAATTTTATACAAACTTCTTGACACCTTGTTGCAACTATGGCCAATAATAATTTTTGAGTTCCAAGCTTCGCCAAAATCAAGATCCTCTGGATATAAACTCTTGAGTTCCTTGAACCCAACCACCTCAATCTGCATCTCTATCATCAAAATTTGTTTCCTCCTTAGAGCATCTGTAACCCTATTAGACTTCCCATTCCTTTGTTTCAAAACAAATGTGTGCCTCTACAAAAACTCAATCATTTCAAATGCCTCCGATTCAATTTTCTTTGACTATTCAAATATTGCAAGGCTTGATGATCAGTATACAAAACAAACTCCTTAGGAAGAAGATAGTGTCTCCACAGCTTCAATGCCTGAACTATACCATAAGAAAATTGATTGTAAACAAAAAATATTTTCCTTTGGCAACATTTAATTTCTCACTGAAATAAGCAACGGGTCTACTTTTTGGCTCAAAACAACTCCTATTGCAGTACCACTAGCATTATAGTCTACCTAAAACATCTTATTAAAATCTAGAAGTGCTAAAACAGGATGTTCTATAACTTTTCATATCAACAAATTAAAACTCTTACCTGCTCCTATAGTTCACTTAAACTCTTTCCTATCCCTCTCATTGTTTCAACCAAGGGTCCACAAACACTGCTAAAACTTCTAACAAACTTTTTGTAAAAGCTAGCCAAACCATGGAATATCTTACCTTAGTAGCACTCCTTGACGTAGGTCATTAGCCTTCACTTTGTTAGGGTCTATTTATAGACCTTCCATTGAAACTACAAATCCCAAGTAAACTAACTCCTTCACAAAATAGCACTTTTTCAAATTAATCAGCAACTTTTCTTCCCTCAACTTCTCAAACACCCTATGAATATGCATTATATGTTCTTCCAATGTCTTACTAAAGACCAAAATATCATCTAGGTAAACAATGACAAACATACCCAAAAATTCCTTCAATACCTCATTCATGAGTCGCATGGAAGTGATCAATACATTGTTGAGCCCAAAAGGCATGACTAACCACTAATACAATCCTTTCTTTGTCTTGAAAGCAGTCTTCCACTCATCTCCTTCTCTTATCTGAATCTGATGATACCCACTCTTTAGCTCTATTTTTGGGTGATGCAAGATTATCCTTTAACCCAAGATGCTCCTACATCAATGATTATTGCATTAACAATGAACTCTTGAATAGAGTTTATACACACTAACTATAGTGTAGTCTAAAAAAGAATTTAACTAAGAAAAACTAAAAAGAAAGCCTAAATGACTATTAACTAAGGTTTTAGATGTCATGTCCCAAAAATTTAATGTAATAATTTAATTTAATTAATTAATTAAGTGGTCCCAGAAATTAAATAATATAATAAAAGGACCTTTAGTTAGTTACTTTAATTAGTTAATATAGGGCCCAAGTTAATAATATTTGCATTTGTGGTTCCAATTCATTTAGTATATCTTGGACCCATTTTTTATTTTAATTGTTTCCATAGATGTTGTCGTTGGCTATCTTTGTAAACCTTCAGGAGTTTCTCCGAAGGGTATTTAGGCACGACATGTAGGTAGTAGTTGTCATGCGATTTGGATTATTTCTTTGTACTGCAAATTCCTATTGGAGTTCAGTATTGTTCGACATTTCGGAAGTGAAAAATCTCCCCTACTTGGCTAATCCGGTTTCGGTGGGATTCAACCCTCACCCTACTCCGTCTCTATATTACTTGCTTAGATCTAACAATTCCATACACCATCTTTGTTTGCAAATACACATATCTATATATCTGTGATTGGATTTCAATATTTGTATTGGCATTAATTGCATTTCTAGCAAATATATTCACTTTGTTCTGGCATCTCAAAGTGTAGCTTAACCCATCACCCCGACGCCCCTCTGCAACTTCCGTACCCATCGGCACAACTCCTAGACTTCACCATACGGCTGCATTTCAAATCATACGGCTGCCTATGTTGCACACAAATCGTACGACCATTTGCATACAGTACGGCCATCTTGCTCCATACCGCACGACCATCTACAACTAGTCGTATGGACACCTCTCATCACCCTTGGGCCGTATGGCCATATTGTCTTTCTAATCTGAATCATACAGACTACCTAAGGCATAAAGAAAGACTACCCGAAGCATTGGCTACCCAAAGCATTGCGGAAGACTACCGAAGCATTGAAACTACCCGAAGCATTAAGGAAGACTACCTAAAGCATAAAGAAAGACTACCCAAAGCACTAAGGGAGAACTACTTGAAGCACTGGCTACCCAAAGCATTGAGGAAGACTACGAAGCATTGAAAAGGACTACAAGAAGACTACTTGAAGCATAAAGAAAGACTACCCGAACCACTGAGGAAGACTACCCGAACCACTGAGGGAGAACTACCTGAAGCACTGGCTACTTGAAGCATTGAGGAAGACTGCCAAAGCATTGAAAAGGACTATCCGAAGCATTGAGGAAGACTACTTGTAACATAATGAAAGACTACCTGAAGCACTGACAGAGAACTACCTAAAGAATTGAAAAGGACTACCTAAAGCACTGAGGAAGACTACCTGAAGCATTGAAATGACTACCTAAAGCGCTGAGGAAGACTACCTGAAGCATAAAGAAAGACTACCTAAAGCACTGAAGGAGAACTACTTGAAGCACTGAGGGATACTACCTCAAGCACACAACTAGACTACCTGAAGCACACTACAAGACTGCCTGAAGCATACTATGGGATGATGTTGGAAAGCTGGAAAATAAAGTGACAAAGAAAACAACATGCAAAAGGGCTAGAGAAAAAATTCCGTACGGGACTTCATGAGGCAACTCTAGAACGGAACATTACACTAAAAGAACAGGTTAAATATAGCTAGAACTGAAGATACTAAAAATAATCTAATACAAAGTGGGTACAAGACACTACTCAAATTTTCTTCCAAATTTTATTGTCGCCTTGCCCGAAGCATTGAGGAAGACTACCTGAAGCACAAAGAAAGACTACCTGAAGCACTAAGCAAGAACTACCTGAAGCACTGGCAACCCGAAGCACTGAGGGATACTAGTTGGAGCACATGACCAGACTACCTGAAGCACACTACAAGACTACTTGAAGCATACTACGGGATGTTGTTGGAAAGCTGGAAAATGAAGTGACAAAGAAAACAACATGCAAAAGGGCTAGAGCAAAAATTTCATACGGTACTTCATAAGGAAACTCTAGAACGGAACATTACACTAGAAGAACGGGTTAAATATAGCTAGAACTGAAGACACTAAAAATAATCTAATAGAAAGTGGGTACAAGACACTACTCAAATTTTCTTCCAAATTTTATTGCTTCCAAGGCCACAATGAGGCTTCAGAATATGTATTGCATCTACAGTTTCTTGAATAAAAATCAAGTATAGGAAAAATAGATGTACTCTATGAAAATGTCAAAAATATAACTGATGCTTAGTAGATGAACATAAAGAAACAAAGACAAAAACAAAATGTAAACTTGATATCTTTGACTACTCTGTGTGCATTTTATTTGTATAAAACATTCTGGGCTAAAATGCATATACATGTACATTATTTGTTTTAAGAAATAATTTATGGATATGCTAAGAAATAATAGATATGCAAATGATGTGACAAAGGAATAGTCTAAGGAGCAAGGTTTTGCATTAGAATTCCACTTAGAAGAAAAATACAAACCTTAGTCATAACATCGGCATTGGGATTCCAGTTGTTGAAATCTCCTATAAGTGATGCCCACTGAAAAAAATTATAAAAAAATGATTAACAGAGAAGACTTACGTAAAATACATAATATGTGCAAATTTCAATTGATAGAGGCATGTGAAAAAATTGAGTTTGCTAACAGAAGCATAACATTAAAACATAATTACAAACTTCTTGGACACAATAAAAAAATGGAAAATAAAAACAATGTAACTAAAAAATAAACATAAAAATGATATTGACCTTAGCACCGGGCGCCCATTCTCTATAGGTTATTCCAGCTGGACTGCAACCATGCTATACAACTAGCTCTTAGAAAAATCATAAACAATTACTGTTCTCATTTACAGTGATTCCATACATACAATATAAACCAGTTTGAACAATTTTCCCACAATCCAACATAGACAGAAAAAACATTGTGAGTTTAGCTTGTAAATGAATAAAGAAAAACTTATTTAAACAAGAAGTAATCATGCAGCAAGATAAATTTCAGAATATCCTAACATAACCTTATTTTCTAGAAAGCATTCTAAACTAGTACTGTATAGAATTCAGAAATATCAAACTCAAGACCGAATCATATTCCCTTGGTCAATTGCAAGCCTGCAATTCATAATATATTTTGATGAGGCACAAGCTTTTGTTATATATATTTTTCCAATATATCCCAGCCACACTAGGCAAATATAATGCATTTAGTTAATCCATCAACATATGTCTTCTACCTGTATTTCTGTTAGTACCTTAAAAGGATTTATTTATCCTTAAATTCATAAGCTCCACTCATCCTTAATTAATCCAATTACTTCCTACCCTTTAGACACAAGGTGACAGAATGATTCCATTATGCCAAAATGCAGGTATATTTGTAAGTGAAATTAAATCCCCAAAACATGAGAAGACAGACCATCCACCTAATAGACTCTTTTTTAATGGGGCGCTATGATAATATGGCACCATGCCATAGCATAGGCCCTGTGATATTCCATTTACTCTTGAAAAAAATAAAAATGTATTCAGAAAAAATAATTTCAATAATATCCTCATAAAGAGCTCACCCAGGAAATTGTTAACATTACCTGCGAATAAATCCCATCTTCTCATAACCCCTAGAAAAAGCTTCCAGTCCACCTTCATATTTATCAATCAACTCTCTTGTTTTCTTATACTGTGAATATCTGGGACAAAAGAATGGCTATGTCAAATGGTCATTTATTTCATCTATAGCCAAACCATACATTAAAAAGACCTAGTTGATCTGCACAGCTATAGCAAAATCTTGAATATAATGCATTATAATGCACCAAGCTAATTGGAGATAAAAATCATTTCTTATAAAGTAGATAAGAGTTTTTTTGCTTGATATAATAAACTGCAGAATAACGCAGTCTATTGTCAATGGTTTGCCTAGAATATTTGATATTTCTATATTCTCAATTGACTTAGCACAGTTTCTTGAACACCTTACTTCCTTCACTTGGTAAAACAAATGCCATTGTTACAGCCAAGCAATAGGTAACAGCTGGGTAATTAGGGATCGTGCAAAAGAATAAGGGAAATTATAAACTCATTACAATTTATTTACCTGAGAAATCATGGTGAGAGTCAGTTTTTCTGTATCAACTTCCTTTGTAATTAGAAGCGATTGGATCCTTTAAGATTGACTTTATCTGGAAATATATTTCCTTGATTTGAACATTTTACACGATATTTTGTATCTATGCAAGCTGATTCAAAACTAGAGATGCTGGATCTCTTTTCTCATAGGTACAGAGCCTCTGGGCCTCTTAAATATGACATGCTTTTGTAAACTTTTAATTCTTGTTGATTTAAGCCAAGATGCCTGGTTTCATAAACAATTATTGCATGGCTAATGAGCTGATCAAAATCCTCATTCTTGGTGATGGTCCTCTACTAATAGGCAAAACAAAGGCTAGAAAAACAGCTAGGATTTGTGTTTTTGTTGCAATAAACAATGTTTCGTTGGTTCAAGATTGTAATCTGCCTTGTTATGTTAATCTTTGTTAGTGTTAGGTAAAGATGTTGCTGCTTGTAATTTGATCTTTGTTGGTTGTTTAAGTAATAGCTGCAAGTCTTGACATTCAAATGTTCACTCTTATGACAGGTTAAAAAAACTGTTATGACAGTTAAGGTGCACTGCTAGTCCTGAATCCTAAGCAACACTCTCCAGCACCATAGACCAATGCAGGATAATTTGGCAATAGAGAGGGTTGACACAAAGCTGGATCCTAAGATTGTAACTCTTAGAAATGGAGTTCCTCAGAATCTCCAAGTCCAAATCCTGCTAATCAATATGGGATTCTGTCTCAATTCTTCCAGTAAGAGACCCAAGGTCGAAGCCTTGCACAACATTTCTAAAGTAGAGTTATTTAGATGCTAGGGTGCTTGCTAATAAATTCTTAGCTACCAAATTATAGCAATTTAAAAGGTATTAAGAACTGACTAAAACACACTGAACATGGACCAATCACAACTTCCATATTTTTATTAAACTGCTCATTACGGGGAGAATCCAAATAATAACACCTGTCACCTGTCTTAAATATTACAATTTGAATGACACGACTTAAGGTTATTGGTTACACAACCAACAAACACCAAATCACAAGCAGTTACAGCACTACCTAATGCCAATAAAGATTAACATAAACAAGTCTGCATGCAAATAAATCATCATTTATTGCAGCAGTATACATCATATTTTCCCCCATAACTGAGTTGGCTTCATTTTATCCAGACTATCTAGGATATAGTTGTGATCAGTAAATGGCACTAGTCCATTATACATGTGATACAATCTCTACCTGAGTAAGAACCACCTTACTATGAATGAGTTGAGTACAAGGTAGATTCACTTCTTGCTTCAGCTGGGCTCCCTATTGACACCCCTTCCTGCACCCACTATTTCTATTTTCTATTTTCAATCAAAATCAGAATCTCAGAGGCATTTAACTGAGTATTTCAGCATTTAATCCTTATGCAAAATATCCATTGGTTGACAACTTGACCCAGAAGAGGCACTCCAAACATTTTGATCAGACAGAATGAAAGGCTTCTGCTATCAGCAGTGATTCTTCTTTATGCATTAAGCGCTGTCTAGTGCATATCAAAAAAAGTATGAATTAGAACACACTATTAAATCACCCATGGGCGACATCTATAATGTGTCTCCATTGCTTTGCAGGGTAGAAATCACTTTACTCCTTTTAATATTCCCATCGAAGAGCATTACTTGGACCAGGATGTATTCAAAGACACTGAAAGCTTGCAGAACTTTATAATCTCAAAACAACAAAAAATATACCTTGATCTAAAATATGCTTGCCTCACTTTACAGAAGTAAGAAGCTACAAGTAAAGAAAGAGTTGCAAAATTAAAATCTCTCTGATTTCTTTCCCACTATTCAGAGCACTAGCATATTGTAGATATTTTACCAGTTGTTTAAAAATCTCAGAAAAAGCAAATGTAATTTAATAACTCACATGTAGCAATTTATAAAGTATGTTACTTTTTATCATAGATTCTTATATTTTTAAATGTTTTGTCAAGAAGAATATTTCAATAATATATTTGCAAATTACATCACTATAACCAGGTAAGACAAACTATATCTTTTTTCAGAAAGTTTCCAACCTATTGTGCAGAGTAAGAATTTGGATAAAACATATCAGCCATTTCGAGATGACTAAATAAGGAACGTCTAGATAACCAAAGCTACTACAAATCTAAATAGAAATTGAAATAATGTAGAATAGCATTGTTCATTGTATAACACACATTGTTGAAGGATAATGATGGTCATGTTGACCATCTTCAAATAATCATTACTGAGAAATATCTGTCGACAAAAAATTAACTGAATAGCTAAGCTAAGGCTACTTGGATGCTAAGAAACTTCTACTAACTTTTAGTTCTAAACTTTTAGCCATAGAACATCAATTCCAACAAGAACAAAAAAATCAATTATGAGAAACAAAGGTTCCCATCTTACCGATACTCAAGATGTTCACGATGTTTATTCAACAATGGGTCTATTTCATATATTTTTTGGCCACTCCCAGGTGGGGGCACAACTCTGGATAGATTATTAGGCTCTCCTCCATTTTGTATTGACTTGGTAGTTTCTTCTTTGATGTCCTGAAACAAGATACAACAACCAAAAACACTGCATAAAATGAAACCAAAAAAACAGTCAACCCAATCCTTACTTTCAAAAAATAAAACCCCAATAACTTATTTAGAGAAACAGATAGCAGCAATTTATCTTGAACAAAAAGAAACTTGCATATGATGTAAGTATTAGAATATCTATAAAAGTCATATTAATCTGGATTATAAACTTATGACAGCTATGAACTAATTGGTAGCTATTTTTTGGTAACTGTAAGTTCAGTGACTGTTAGGAGTTGGATGAAAGTTGTAAAGTTCAGCTGAAGAACACTTTAACCTTTGTTAACAGTTGACAAAAGAAAATGATAAATCTCTTGATCCAAATCTGTTTTGAAACTGCTCTGAGTCTGGGTTCAAGTCCACAGGTCGCCTATCTGGGGCCACTGCTAAACAGCCCCCAACCTGGTCAATATTCTATTGTGGGCAGAGTACGGGCAGAAAATTAATAGGCAGCCATTGCAAACGAGGTTTGAATTTTATTCCTATGCAAATAATGAAATTTGACCGACCACAAAAAAACTGAGTGCAAAGGATTCAATAATGTAATGTATATTCATTCCAAATGAAATACAAACATACCCAGATCATACACATGATGTAGTCACACAATAGGATGCCACATTATCAATATGTCAAGGAAGAAGGTGGTGGTTCAGCCGGAAGAGGTACAGCTGTAGCTGATAACTCCAAATCAGCAATGAACACTTGGAACGATGCTGGAAATCTCTCAAACAAATCTGCAATATCAATTATGTCCTCAAACCCTAGGTGTCTTGGACCAATGTTCCACCACCCATCAGGGACAAGGGGATGAGAAGACAGAAAGACATCGGAAAAGGATTCAAGGACGAGGGACAAAGGAGCTAAGTTTGGGGAAGGCCAATGGATGGTAATGGGAATGGTGAGAGAGGGCGGTGTTGTATATAGTAATATACTATATACAATACACAGTTTACTTGAAATGCAAGTTATGAAAAGATGTATAAGAAGTAAAATGTATTACTATATACAATACACATAGTACTTGAAATGCAAGTTATGAAAAGATGTATAAGAAGTAAAATGCCAAAATGCCAATATACTAAATATTTTAACATTTAACAATGAACATTGAATATCAATAGAACTAAGAATACTAGTTAGAATTTCAATTTGACAAATGAAATTGTTAAATGGGTAAATGGAAGATTTCCAATATTTCGAAAATATCATAAAGATGATTACAATGAGTAGCATGATATCAAAACAAATACAAAACGTCAAAATGCAGTGGAGGGGCTCTAATCATCCCTCAAGGCAAACTCCTTGTCACTACAACTACTAGACTCCTCATAGTCAAGATCCACCAACAAGTCGTCAATCTAAAGCCGCACCATCTTAATCCTCATCAAACTGTGATGGCTTCTCTAGCTCTACATCCCATTTTGTTGTTGGAATCTCCTTGTAAACACGTGCCTTATAGTCAATGGAATACAAGGCACTATTTATAGCCATTAGCTTCTCTACTCTCCTAGAGGTAAGTTTGTTCCTCTTAAAAGAGTGGATGAAGCTATAAGTAGACCAATTCCTCCCTGTAGTTGCAAAACTAGAATCAAAGTAACTCTACCAAGCCTAGGCATCTATCGCTCTAGATTCAATGTATAACCATCCATTTACAAGGGAGTGTTTAGAATATCACATTTGCACTATATGATTGGCAGAATGTGTTCACTGTAGAATGTCAAAGTGAGACAAACCTCAACCGGTCAAGCATAGAATCAATGTACTTATACACCTCTCCAAGGGTAGGTGCATCCCCATCCCCATATCTAATCATTTGAGAAACAAGAGAAATAATAGAGACTGTGTATTTTGCATCACTCCAAAAAACATCACTTATCACAATCTCCTTCACCCTCTTCCCCTGCTCTGTCTTGGCCTCAGTCCACCAATTCCAACCTGTAGTCATACTTGTTAGTTGCATTGCCTTTGTAACTCAATCATTGTCTCCAAGAGAATGAAATAGGGTGCATATCTAGTCTCAACTAGTTTCAAGAACTTTTTTGCAAGCCCCTAAAGAGTGGATGTGAATTGTAGTGGTTGCAAAACAACTACACAATTTTTGCATTGTTGACCACTCCTCTAGTCTAGTCTAGTCAATCTTCCCCATGTCCCTAAGTGCATTGTTCATGGAAGCTGCACAATATGGAGTCCAAATATGTCTAAAGGATACCTCAATAAGCTTCCTTGCAGCTCAGCACCTAGGTATTGCATTTGTCACCACTTGGGCCACATTTTGTGGCCAACCTACTTAGCAATCTCCCTAGGGACCTAAAACTGAAAATCAAAATCTTTGTGATACCCTGAACAATCAACTGCACCAAGAAAGTATGGGCCCTCTGCGCACGGAACCATGATGATGATGATGAGGGCACAGTTAAGAATCATAACTATTCTCCATTTTACCCTCACTTTTCCACAAAGTCTGATTCAGAAAATGAGAAATTAACAAGAATCTCCTCAAAAAGAAGTAGAGAATTCATCCTCTTATTATTTATCTTTGCCATTCCTCTTTCACTTGCATTCACTCCTTTCGCTCCTACAATCACTCTATTCTCTCCTTTTCACTCTTCTCTTATTGCTGTATCAAACAATGAGAAATAAACTTGCACGTAAAAGTCAATATCAGATGGACTTTGTGGGGCTTTTGTGGGCTTTTGTAGGCTTTTGTGTAAGTTCTCAATATTGGTCTCCATTCCCAAACCCCCTCTTTGTAATCAAAATTCTTATATGGTGAGATCCCAATAACTACTGGAGGATGGGAGTGGCTTCAGGAGGCAACAATGGGAAGCTGCACAGGGTGTTAGATGTGAGAAAACTCCAGCAATAGAGGGGATGCAGGGAGGAAATAGATGATTTTTTTGACACATCTGGGCCTTTTCTTTTAATGCAGCCAAGCTTTTGTGAAAAACTCACCAAAAACTTTGGCAAGTTTTAGCAGACAAAACTTGGAGCCCAAAATAAGCTAGTAATTTTCATGACTTGCCAAGTTTTCACAGTCTTCCATCTATGGCATTAGTTATTACGCTAAAGTAAATTAAAATGAGCAGTTGTGTCCTACACAGCTATACTTAAAAAGAAGGAACAGAAGCCTCTCTGAAAGCATCATAAATTTTTACACTGCTCTTCCTTGTCACCTTCTCCTCTTCTATTCTATTTTCTCTCTTTTTCTGTCCCCTTCTTCTTTTTGCATTTTCTTTATGAGCTAGTTAGGGTGGGATTAGACTACCTAATCTCTCAAAATGAGATTTGCAAAGTTCTGCACCCAGATGCACCTGAAACATTGTCAGATTCCTTCTCATAAAAGCATCTTATTTGCCATGTGTGATTCTTGCAAATACAAGACTGGTAGCCTTGAGATCTTGGGAAGACTGTTAAATCTCCTTCCAAGAGACGAATTAGCTCCCCAATTCTTAAATGTTGATTGAATGGCACTTGAGACCCAATACCAATGAAGGTGATTGATAAATGTTTGGAAAGCTACCCCTCTTGTTTTACATCAGATAGTCAAAATGGCCTTCAGGCTTTCTGGTTGCCATAAGCAAAATGGTTGTCTTAACACCTCCTAATTTGGCAACCAAGATTTCACCATCTGTGGCATTCCTTAGGTACCAACTACTATCTTTGGTGCATCTACAGTCCTGATTTTCTGGAGTAGAAGAGCATATGCAGAATTAGCATTAAGTCCTTTCCACCCTAAAAGAAAAGTTGGTCATAGCACAAAATACAATGAATAAGGAAATACATCATAGAGTGCTTTAGCCTATAAGGATATTTGGAGCAATTACATTGATACACTTAACATGAACACCTTGAGCAAGTTGTTTGAAGAAGAAAGGATTGTAGGGGTTGCAGAGTTCTTGATAAAGATTCACAGAAGAAGATACAAATTGTAGAAGGATAAGTGGGGGGAGCCCTTTGTTTGGGCTTTGTTGCTTCTTTTGTTTATTGGCTATCTGTGGTCCCATGGGTTGTTTGGCCTCATGGACATTATTAAAGGCAATTTAAGATAAAGGACAAGGTGTTTCTGAAGCTGCAAACACACAAACAATTGAGATATAAGAAGTTAAAACCCAAAATATTATGGCCATTACAAAGATGCTTTAGTAAATTGGATGACATACAAACTACAGCTGCCAACATCCAGAGGTATACATATACATTCAGTTTTTCATGTGTCATATTTGAAGAGGGTTGTTGAAGATAAAATTCAAGTTCAGATATAATTTAGATGGTTACGTGAAGAAGAAAGGTCCATTTAGAATCAGAGATCTGTATCCAAACAAGTACCTAAAGAGCACACAATTATAATGAGAGGGGGGTGAATCAGTATAATAACAACTTTGCGAATTTAAAACTTCTATCCAAACAATGACTTCAAATACTGACACAAGCAATTACGCACATCAACACTGACAAAATGTTTTATGTGAAAACCCAATACGAGAAAAAACCATGGCAAATGATTGCTTCTTATATAAACTTGTTCTTTACAATGTTTCGTAGGCTCCAACTCCTATGTTTATGACCATCGACTCACTGTAAGCTCCAAGTCCCACATTGCGCAAGTGCTGACCTACTCGAAGCACCAACCCCCACCGTTGTCTTCATGAGCACCAACCACTGCACACAAACTTCTTTTCCACCTTGGCAATGTTGCTTACTCAGCTGATGATGGATATCTTTAACACTCAATTCCTCTTCTTATATCTGTATAGATCTTTTAACTTTAGCACTCCTCTTTTTTATATTATCTCCTCGAAGTCAGCTTCTAATAAAAAATACATGTATTCATCTCCTTTTATAAATCACTCTATTCCTTTAACTCTGATGTATATATTCTGATTTTATACATGTAGATTCCTTTCTACTCTTCCTTATTTTCATTCACCACTTAAGTCACTTTTACAAAAAAGTTCACTTCTTATTTACATATGATTATATAAGTGAACATGACTTTTCAAGTCAAGAGTCGTTACTTTTATTAATATAAGACAACACTTGCTAATTGTAATAGATTTATTGGTTTAGATGGATTTAATCGTCATGTCATATAGTCTTATGCACAGAAAAATCCACACGTTTCTATTCCTATGATTAATTCTGCATGCAGTGGGAATTACGGACTGACTTACAACGACATCATAGACTGTTGCCATATTACAATGCTTTTCATATTAAATCTGTTCTCAATACTTTTTACACCTGTTCATCATGATGTCTGGTTATAAATGCTTTCACATGTAAATTTCATTCGCTTCCATCCAATACTTTCAGGCAGCATTTTTTATGTATTATTGCCGTATGATACCATTCACATTTCATTCTTTTGAAACAAGTCGAACATCTGTTTAGAAAATCTGTCTTCATGATCTGGCATGTTTATTGTCTTCAATATCTATATCCAACAGTTTCCATATACTGTATTTGACACTAAGGTTTTCAATATCATTTGTCTTTGACTTGCATAGTTTTCAAACGGCTTTGATTTTGTTTGACATTTGTTCAAGGATATTGTCATTTGTAGCCTTTGATCTCATGGCAAGCATTCAAGTTGCCTAAGGTTTATTACTTTGCCTTATATACTCTTCCTATCGTGGATGCTTACCACTCAGTATTACTTCATATCCACTATCATGGTTCATAATTTTGTGTATCCCTCTTTGTTCTGGTGTTGGCTGTATGTTCCGATATATACGCTTTTATTAGCATGGCAATCCCGACTGACTTATTACTATTTAGTTCGAAGTTCTTATTGAAGTTTCACCGCAGATTTTAATACTTGATGTCAATATAAATTGAAGACACTTCAGCTTTCTTCATCGCATCTTTGAAATTAATAGTATGTAATATTCTGATTCCATACATGACGCACAAACAATCCTTCTCCAAATAATTTTGGCAACCAGATGGAATACCTACGGTGAACTGGACGTTGGCACAGTGGAGTGAAATGGCGTACGAATGCCAATTGCCAATGTACAGATGACAATGGGGAGGTCGTACGGTATGTACGGGTGCCAAAAAGGTGTTCAGAAGAAGGTTGTACGGTCTATACTGGTGGTCGTACGGTAGTACAATACAGTGGGTTTTGGTGTCCATACGCGAGAGTGAAACTGGGCCATACAGTATGTACCTTATGGCCGTACAATGGTGTGAAGGCTAGTCCGTATGAAATGATTTGTTGGTCATACGATGGATAGAGGTGAAGCCGTACAGCGAGGAGACAAGATGTGAATGAGGTCGTACGATGGCGGAAACACAGAGTCGTACAAATGAAATACTAAGTGATATGGATGGACGGATGGGTGAAGGCCATACGATCAAAGAGTGAGCAGTACGGGAATGACAGGAGGCCGCACAATTAGATATCTAAGCCCAATACGAAACACAATCTTGCTCATACACAAACACAATAGATTTAGATGAAATCCAAACACAATATTAGAGGCTTGAATGCGAATAATCCTTAAGTAATATATATGTCGAAAGATGATGCTCCGATTTGTCAAATCCGAGAAAAGTATTATAGGCGACAGAATAGGGTGAGGATTGAATTCCACCGAAACCGGATAAACCAAATAGGGAAGGTCTTTCACTTCCGAAATGGCGCGAAATAGAGAACTCCAACAGAAATTCGCAATGCAGAGAAAATAATCCAAATTGCATACCTAAAGACTACCTACAAGCCATGCTTAAATACCCATCGGAAAACTTTCCGAGAGTGTACAAAGATAGCCGAAAATGGGTCCGAGATATATTAAACCAATCGGCCCATTAACAAAGGTTTGATAAATAATTTATTTTATAACGGGGACATTACATAGTATTGTGGTTTGTAGTTGCAAATGACATGTATCAAATTCATTTATCTCCATCACTGTTTGCTATGTCATCTGTTATAGAAGGACAGTTCATTCGCATATACTCCATTCACATATTTGATCTCTGTATACACATCTTCATTCTATTCGAACACTTCTATCTGTATAGTGCATATGAGTCTCTGTGAAATAGCTCTGTCTGTCGTATCTTTGTGACACATAGATGTCAGTGCTTCATTGCTTGACTCCAACTTTCCCCAGTATTACACGGTGATTGCTGCTATTAATTTATTAAAGTATCAACGATACTAAATATTATTCTGCATGCTTATTAATTTCATATTTCTGTCTCAGTATACTTATATATTTTTGCATAGTCTTCATATGATATATGAATACCATTATGTTTCAAAAAAAACATGTATGAATACCATTAAGTATAATCGCTCTGCATACTTCTGTGATAGCTTTTGGCTCTTTTTGTTCAGATTATTTTTCTTGCCATCTTTCATGTCTTTTATCTCTTTTGAGTTCACTAGTGTTGTATATGTCTCTTGCCTTTTTTTCTCTTATTGAACTCTGTAATATTGGCCTTAATTAAACAAACATCATTCGAAATGATATGTCTGAATATGTATTGTATCATAGACGAATATATATTATAACCGTATCAAACTGCATATACCTGAACTTTTCATAAATTGCATCTATGATTTGTCATCAATGATTTTAACTTATTTCACATTTGCCATCAGTGACAATATCTATCTCTCTCCTGAAAAGCCTTTGACATCAATGACAACATTTCCATCAATATCAAGCACTCGACAAGTGGTATAATCATTGACCATATCACCAGGAAGAAAAACTTATCACTCAAAGGTGCTACTTGAGAAGATGAAGGATCATTAAGAAGTACCAAGGACAACAGTTCTTTGATAGGGGGTGCATGGTGTGCCTTAGGTAATGTTCCAAAGGCAATTTTGACATGGAAATAAAATAATAATAAAATGCAAAGGCAAAAATCAGAGATCAGCATCAAATATCATAATAATGTGAAAATTAGAGACAATGGTATAAATGGCTATAACACTTGTCAGGATAGTTGTCTGCGTTGGAAAGCAAAAATTTATGAGATACAATTGCAAGTCAACGATGGTTGGAACTTGCCTACACACTCTTCTGATAATCTGATGAAATATGTGTCAAAACCAAATATATGATTGTGTCTCGGCTATGCACGAGTATAAATGTCTGCCCAATGTCTATGAGTGTCGATGTTTGAAGTGGCATGTAAATTAATATATTAATTAATTAGTCTACCTCTCTTTCTTAAATATCACTTCCCTGATTATGATGTTGAACCTCCAATCAGGGTTGTTGGAAAGTCTGAACATACTGATGCAGTCCGTGGTAGTGATCTGATCTAGAATGAGGACCAGCTCCATGGTATTGAAGGTTCATATAACCTGGAAATATGTTGATCTAATTCCTCATTGTAGACAAATTTTCTGCAATGGAAAGATCGAGTTATTGATCTCTAATGTCTGAATTATCAATCCGCCTGTATATCGATATGTGAATTATGTGGCATTGGTAGGACATACTGCAGAGATTGATGGAGATAACTGTTTGGTGCTCCTGATGTGTGGTACAGAGACACTGATGAATTCAACAGCAGAGTAAATTTGGTTGTTTTTGTGGTATTTCATGGTGCTTTTTGATGTTCCTACATTGCATTCTATTTGTGTTGCTGGAGCACATTAATTAGTGCGATCGGATTGGATGATTTTCTTGTTGTGTGTTAGTGTTTCTTATTGTTCGTGGCCAACCTGCTGGTGTAACGTGTTGAAAACTTCAAGCAGAGATTTATGGAGCTGGAGCATGCTCGAAGATGTTCATTTGGATCCTTACTATGTCTTAGCCAACATGCTATGGATTGGTTGGGCTATATTCAACTAAGTATTTTGTATTCAGGCATTGAGCCGACCTTGTAGAAATAAGGTTGATGAAATATATAAATATAATGACGTAAAATCTTATTCGTAATGAATGGTTGGATGTGTATATGGGAGATGTGCGAAGAGGTCTAAGTGGAATCTGCAAATAAGGCAGAGATTTGATATGTACTTCATTGGAGTTGTATTGGCATAGGTAAAATGATTTCAGCCAATACATAAATTGTGGATCGCTGTCCATTCAGGGTTGCAGCCCTTATTGGGAACCTCTGGGTTGTAGCCCTCATTGTAATTCTCAAGGTTGTTGCACTCATTTGTAATTGATCAATGAGCTCTAGGCAGTGTGCCTAAATACATGTACAATCCCCTTTGTAAAACTCCTAACAATAGAATACATCCTGTGGGTTTGATCCCCCATGTGGTTTTTCCCCTAAGAGGCTTTCCACATAAAAAATATTCGTGTTATGTGTTCATATGCTTTGTGGATTAGTGATTTCATGCTTTACATTCAGATCTCAAGTTTAAAGGTTTAATTTTGTTTTTGGTTTTGAGACACAACTGATTCACCCCCACCCCATCTCTCAATTGTGTGCTGCCTTAATTCTAATAAAAAAATTCTACCAAAAAGGCACTAAGAAAACCGTTCTTTATCACTATGTTTTGCAGAAGGCCATGCAAATGGAACAACTCCTAAAAGAACAATTCTTCTTCCTGAACCGTCTGAAACTCCATGGGAATGAAAAAGATATGAACATACTTGGTCAACCGCTCAACCATAACATAGATGCAATCCTTAACCCGGACCTTGGGAAGTCTAGTGATGAAGTTCATTGAAATGCTCTCCCATTTTTGATAGGGTATAAGCAAGGGCTTAAGTAACCCTGCTAGAAGAGTATGTTCAGTTTTATTATAATGACAAGTGGCACACTCCTTGACATACTACAGTACATCATCATTGACATAGTTGAAAAACTCAAACTCAACAATTGGCCCAAAAAATTTGGAAAACTCAAACTTGGAAAAAAATCATCAATTAATCGGCACTTTTATCAAACATTTGAAAATATATAATTTCTTAAAATAATCTCAAAAGGACGCATGTACACTAATATCAAAGTTTTGAGTTAAATACAAAGCAATTGGCATAAGTCATAGACCAAAATTTCAAATGTCACAATATTTTGGGTTTGAATTAAAAAAACATTTAAGACAAACCTTCGTTATTTTATTTTATTTTTGAGGTTCTTATCAAATAAATGTAATATATTTTCTATAAAAATAAAGTTAAAAAAGGATTGAAAAAAAAGAGTTCAATAAGATTATTCATATTTCGATATAAATACAAAATATAAAAATACATTCATAAATAAAATTATTATGATCAAAATTTAATTTTACCATCTAATTTGTATACTAAATCTCAATGATTTAATCTAAATTAATTAAATGTTTCTTTTATTATAAAATGTTATACATTAAAAAACTACTATTAATTAGACCACCTGCACTCTTTTAAGACTTCAAAACTCAACATTACCTAGGTCCTGAATGCTTTTATAAAAACAATAAATATATTATTAAGTGGTTGACATTTTTAATGCTTTAACCTTCAATATCAATTAAATATTAAAAAAATAAAAACAAACTAATTCTTATGCTACTTTTACTTTTAAAATATAAAATACAAACAATATTGAAAAATATACAAATATCCACATCACGCAATTCAATATTGCAAAATATAAAAATCTCAACAATGATTATCTTCCCTTGTGGAAAAGTTTTACAACATATAATATCTAATGAACGTTGCTATTAATGTGCCTTTTCGAAATCTAAGGCCATCGCTCCCATCACAACCTCTAAAACAAATGAAAACCCTAACAATTAAAAATCCTAAATTGCTTCATGTTTTTTCCTGTGCTTAAATTCACTATTTATTGTGTGATATTGCAGTTTATCAACTGAAAAATCACTACGATAATTACAAAGTATCATCCCCAATTTATTCAGCGATTATATCTTTTCCTTGAGCAACTCATGATTTCCACAATTAATACACGCTATTTGCAACTATAATCCTTAAGGACCTTCCAAGTATACCTCCCATGACCATGCAAACTTCTCATGAATCTTTGTATAAGCCTTGATGTATCTTGGAGCCAAGGGTGAACCATGAACCTCACTCAAGATCATCTCCTTCATCTTCAACTCTGGCACGAAAAAGATCTTTCCCTTGTAGCACATTACATCATCCACCATCTTGTATACATCATCTTGTATTTGATCATCCATCAACTAGTAGGCAAAAGTGTTCTTGGGGTATTTAACCAACATATGAGCCCTCTAATTTGCTGAAGTCTACATCAATGAACATATAGCAGGTCTCTTGGACAATGCATCAACCACCACATTCTTCTTCGCCTTCACATACTCAATGACAACATCATAAGCCTAGATCTTGCTCTCCATTTTCGTTCTCTCTTGTTTAGGTCAATCTGCTCCAAAAATATCTCAAAGTTATGTGCTTGTTCCACACTACAAATATCATCCCAACTAGGTATTATCAAAGCTTGGCCAAGGCACATATGATGGTAAGCATCTTCTTATCATAGATCGAGTACAATCACTCAACACGTGTCTAATTCTAACTATTGAATACAATGAAATGACAATCCTACATTATTACTACTCCAATGCCTTCCCGGGATGCTTGCACTCAAGGACAAAGGGTCTATAGAAATTAGGCAATGCTAGGATTGGACAAGTACTTGTGGTCATCTTCAATTTTTCAAAAGCTTATTGTGCCTCCTCATCCCAATGAAAAGCTCTTTCTTCATGAGAATTGTCAAAGATGCTCCAAGCTAGAAGAAACCTTACATGAACCTTAGAACATCCTATTACAATTGCATAGCCCAATGAATCCATGCAAACCCGTGAGTGTCCTAGGTGTGGGCTAATCAAGAATTGCCTAAATCTTCTACTAGTGTACCTAAACTCGTTGTCCGTTGATAATGAGACCAAAGTATAGGATTTATGTCATCCCAAATTTGCATTTGGATTGCTTCATAAATAATGATTATGACTCCATAATCCCCAATATCCCATCCAAATGCCTCAAATGCTCCTCTCAAGTCTTGCTATAAATGAGTATGTCATCAAAGAGTACCAACAAAAACTTAAACAGTTGCTTGCTGAAAATGTAGTTCATGCAATATTGGGATGTGGCCAATGCGTTGATCAATCCAAAATGCATGGCCAAGAACTCGATGTGTAATAATCCCAATTTACTATAGTGACACTTAATTACATTAGTTTTTATTAAGTTGACGAAAATTAAATCAAATATTTAAATGGTGACTTAATATTAGCAATTTAATTTAATTAAATATTATTAAATGTCACTTTATAAACATTTCGCTCAAAGTTTTGTTGGATTGAGGATGTTCTCATTTATGATAATTGTATCGTCTTAAATTAGAAGCACTTTAATTTAATGATAGTTTAGCACCCATTTAATGTGATTTCATCATAAATAGCATTTAATTTGCATTTGCACATTTCTACTTATCTCTTTTTATTCCTCCTAGATGGAATTGGGGTAAAGATCTAATGGATCCTCCTTGGTATTCCTATTCTATGGTGCAAATCTCAAGGTAGGACCTATCCCCTTGGTGTACTTTTTCATCTTCCAATCACAAAAATCCTTTTCCGTACCGAAACAAGGCTTTTCTCAGAATCTACGTCGGATCTCTCAAAATCAACACCTGTTCTAGGACCCTAAGGGAATCCCAAAGTTTTATGTGCTTTGAGACAAGGATTTATAGCGTCCCTAACCCAAGACAAGGACATAGTGTGTTCCTATCTTAGGACCTATTTTGGGTCCCCTTCTTGACCCTTGTGTTAGGATTGATCCAAGGCATTAATTTTTTGCTTGACTAGTTAACAAGAGAAAGGTTATTCCGAATCCTTTATAAACACACTCCATTGCCTCACTTTCCTTATAGACGATCCATCCATCATTCCATAATCAAGAATCCATATATGCACATCATGCATCAAGCATTCTAGGTGTTCAAACAAATCCTTTATTGAAGATGAAAGATTCAAGCATTCAAGCAATTAAAGGAGTTTATCCATGATCTTTCATAGCATTTTCGACATTCAAGATCTTCGTTCATGCATTCAAGATCCTTTGCTGCATCTTCTGCATTAATCTCTCCAAAATCTACATTCAGTTCTAAGGTGAATTTCAAGTACACTCATTCATGAAGATTACATGCCTCGGAAAGCACAAGAAAGTGCAAATTCAAATACCCATTTCACCAAACTTCAAAGATCCCAAATCAACTTCACAATCGAGCACAAAGGGTCAAGGATGCATTTCATCCCCATCCCCACAAATTGACCCCATCCTAGATTGGCATCATCCTATAGGTTGACTCTGTCCTGGAGCGAATGATTTTTGGGTTTTGCAGATCTCGCATTTTTAAGTCCAATTCCAAATTTTTTAAGTTTCCCACATCACCTAACAACGTATTTACAGGTTTGTATCCTCCAAGGTAATTTTTCTTCCCTTTTCTATTTCAATACATATTTCCATTTCTCTAAATTCAGATTTACATTGCATATATACCGTACATAAATACTCTCTCTTTGTGGAGGTGAGGGAGAAGTAATTCTAAACAATTCACACCTTTCGCATAGATCATGAGTAGGAGATTAATCTTGGCTTTCACCCTTCATCTTTGCATTGGGTAGCAGATTTATTTCGCCCCTACACATTTTGGTGAACTCAATGAATCCTCTTTTTTTTAGTTTGGGATTAGATCCCTTGATCTCCCTTTTGCATTAGATGTTCACCTCTTTTTGGTGAACCTAACCCATGTCCCTTTCTTGGAGTTAGATTGTTTACAATGGGTTGTTTACCTTCTTTTGGTAAGCCCCAAACATTCCCTCTTTTGTTTGATTTTGGAGTTAGATTTATTCTTGGTGTATTTAGATCTACTTTGAATGTTATTGTTTGCATTTCTAGTTTGTCTTATGCTCTAGTGGCTCGCTATTCCATGGGCTCCTCCTCTGCTACTTCCGCTCAACCAGCAACTCTTTTATCCACCCCACTCACCTATTAGTGGCTCGTGGAAAGGGTGATCAAGCTAGAAACCAAAAATGCCATATTGAGAAACAATGTAGACTCACTTATTGGTTTGCTAACAGAATATAAACTGGTTATCAAATCCAAATTTATGCAGATTGCAAGTATTCTACCAAACTCTCTAATAATATTTCAAATACCACAGAACTCGAGGTAATGGCAAACTCCAGCATTCAACAAGCCACTGAAATCAAATATATTATTCACGAGCAAACAAAACTAAAGAGCAAGCAAAAATCTCTCCAAACTGAAGCATTTCAGCAACTCCAATCCTAAGCCTTGATTTGCAACAGCATAGTACGACACCTCTTTCTGGTGTTGAAGAGATTGTTCATGCCAAACTTGCAAATGAGAGGGATAGATGGGCCCGTGAGCTCAATCTGCAGGTCCAAGAACTTCCCCCTTTCACCTTTGATCCTCTTACAGCTGGTATTTCCTTCCTTAGTTAGCAGCTTGAAATCACAGATATTTCACTAGAGTGGGCTTGGATTGGTCATGACAGCACTCTCTATCTCAGGTTTCTCTCGCCTCAAGATCATCTCCATGCTCTTCGAGCAAAGATAAAACTCTTCTCTTCCGTCGAAGATCTACCTTGATGAGGACCTCACCAAATCCCAAGTGGCTGAGCTGAAACACTCGAGAGGTCTATTTGCCGAAGCTAGGCGCAACGAGAAGTGGGCCGTTATCATGAATCTTAGAGTGGTATATGTGAATCCCCTCTGGTTGGATCCGTAGAGCTGTTGATTGCCAAGTCCAAATGATGATCGTGACAACAATTAAACATGACAAGGCCTCCCTATGGCTCTCTTCATGTCAACTGCTGGAATGGGAATGGTACCTTATGGTCCTTACCAAGTGTTCTCCAGGATACTCTTGGTTCCACTGACATCCTCCTTGTTACAGAAACGAATGAGAGCCCTATTTGTCCTCTTCAAGGCATCTTCGGCTTTCAGTGGTTGTTTGTTTATAGGGATGAGGTCAGGTGCTCTGGTGGGGTCAGGGGGTCTGTTGGGTTGCATGTTTGGTCAGAGATCGCCTTCTCAGTACTATTTATGTGGTTCATTTCGATATTTTTGTTAGGTTCCTGTGGATCCGTATTGGTTGGCCGATGTCACAATATAGGGACATCTACATCACAATTTGCTATTTCCACCAGCTTCCTCATATTATGTAGTTCACAGCATGTAGGGGGGATAATTATGAGTACCTCTTTGAGCACATCATTGGATTTTTGAGTTTGGACATCATCATTTTGGGAGATTTTAACACACGAACTAAAGATTTTCAAACACCTCTTCACAATCGTAGTTTGAATCTGGTTTGCACGACTGAATCCAATGCAAACTCCTTGGGGTTACAACACATTCCCGAGAACATTCAGGGACCCCTCACTCGTTATGGCTGCCACTTACTACATCTATGTGAGTCCTCGAATATGGTGATCCTAAACGGACTTTCTTGTTTACCTAGGTCCAATCTCTTCACCTGTTGACCTCACTATAGTGGTGCAAGTGTGGTCAACTATGTTCTGGCTAGCGCTCCTTCCATTCCATCCATCAGTTGCCTCCCCCTTAGATCATGCCATTCTTAGCCTCACCCTCCATGTCCCTCCATCCCCACTCGCCCCCCTTTTACCTTGTTTACCCCTGCTTTTAGTGACACTCCAACCCCCCCTCCCCGCACCTCCTTTTGCTTCACTGATAGCAATCCCAAACTCTTTATCCACCACCTCAGATGCCTCCTTCCTCGGGATTCCTTTACCAACTCTAGGAATGTCCCCTCCATGTTCGACTTGCTCGCGTCCGCCCATTGGGAGTTTGCCCTTCTCTCCATTCGCCATCGCACCTCCTCCCTTGCTCGTAGCCCCAATCGCCGAAGTACTTGCCCCATAAACGAATGGTTTGACAAGGACTGCAAGTCCTTTCACCACTTGGTTCACTTGGCTCTCTCCACCCTATCCCTCTCTTTCACCTAGTTGAGTCTCGCCTACCGTTGCTTTCTTCACCACAAGCAGAAGTTTGATCTGATGCAATGTAGATCACTCTGTGCTTCCCTCCTGTGGACTCCGAAGATCTTTTGGCACACCTTATTTCCTCACCACCCTCCCCTGCCCTCCACCTTGGATCACAGCTCTCTTGCCTCACATACCTCCACTCTTTATGATATTCTCGGCCAGCCACCTCTCCACATCACCCCTCCACCCCGTTGCCACCTTTTCTCTTTCTCCACCATTAGCAAGGTAGTTAGATGCATGAACTGTAGTAGGGTTGTGGATGAGGATGTTAGTGTAGTTTTTTATTTTTCCTATTTTGCTAGGTTTTTCCTACACTTTAATATTCTCGCTTAGGTTAATAAAGCATGTCTTATTAGGTGAATGGTTGTGAGGTGTCACCTTCCTACATGTGAGCATCAATTAGCTATCTTGGGAAGATACTTTCCTATCTTTAGTCCGATAGATGGTTGCTCCTCATTGGTTGGTGTTGCCACCTCCTCCTTCTTCCTAGCCTATATAAGCATGCTACCTGGCTTGTATTTGTATCTCTTGTTTTTGCATCCTCGTAATGCTATTTTGCTTCTAGCATTTGCATTACTCTCTTGGAGACTAACTCTATGATGCTATTTTGATTTTGTATCATTTGCATTCATAGTTTAGATATTTATTCTTTGCACTAGTTTTCTGGGTTATTAATCTTATCAGATTCTAACAGAGGAAGGGTTCCAGGCAAAACTCTTCAAGCTTGGTATCGCTATTCTGGGCCCCTTTCTCACAGTGCTCTTTAACATAATAGTTTGCACTGGCTTTCTCGACTCTTGGTCACGGCATATTATCTACCCGATTCACAAGTTTGGGTTTGTCTCTGACCCCAAAAACTGCAAGACCATCATGATTGGGCACAAATTTGCCAAACTTTATGCCATCATCTTGAATACTATCTTATCCAAAGAGCTTGATCAGCGGCACTATCAAGCTAGAGTTCAGGCATGTTTTCATACAAATTTTTAGACTACAGGTCATATTTTGACTTTGCAGGCTATCATTGAGGAGGCACAACACCGCTCAACAAAAGTCTACTACTGCTTTGTAGACTTCCGCAAAGCCTTTGATTTTGTTCGTTAGGCGGCTCTCTGTAAGAGGATTAGAGACATTGGGATTTATGAGACTCTCTTGATGGCTATTATGAGGTTGTACGAGACTATTGTGGGCAGGTTCAAGACTCCCCATTCATAACACTATCGGGGTGAAGCAGGGCTATCCTCTTTCACCCACCCTGTTTGGTATTTATATTGACAAGCTTGAGTCTTTCCTCCAGGATCTCACTCCCTGGTGAGGACTACTACTTGCACCAGGTTTTGATCTCCATTCTGTTATTTGTTGATGATCTGGTCTTCCGTGCCTCTTCTCTTGAGGGGCTTCAGTGGCTTCTTGATGATCTAGCCTCCTTCTATGACTCACAGCAACTTGTTGTGAACCTAGATAGGACCTGAGTTATGGTCTTCAACTTCTTAAAGACCTCACATCTCTTTTACTTCCAAGGCATGGAGACCGAGATCACATCCTCTTACACTTACTTTGATGTTAGGTTCTTTGGACCTCGTTTCAGTTTAAGACCGGCCATGCAGCCCTGGGTTAGTAAAGGGCCCGATTCCCTTGTTATGATCAAGACACAGTGTTTTAGCCACCACTTTTAGGACACCACATCCAAGTTGTCCCTCCTGGACTCTTTGGTCAAGTTGACTATCCTCTATGCTTCCATTATGTGGGGGCCCTCTCTCCTAGAGTCAGACTGGGCTTCCACTAAGAGAGTTCAAACCCTGTCTTTGACGCATTATTAGGTGCCAATAGTTTACACCCCACAGTATTGTTTTGGCCAAGTTTGGTGCTCAACCTTTTAGATTGGGGACCATTTTTTATCTGATCTAGTTTCTTCATCAGCTTTGGGGGTTTGCTGACTCTTCGAAGGGTCGTACCACAAATATTCCTTTCTAGCATATTGTTCCTCAGAGGCAGTCATCAGCTCTCATCCTGGTTGCAAAGCTCGTTGCTGGTTTGCCCAAGCCTCTACCCTTCTTGGCTAAATTGGTATTACCATGGACCATCTTCCCCCCTTCCAATTCTCATTAGACGACCCAACTCACCTTCTGCCACAGCAAGAGTTGAAACACACACATCAAACTATACATCTACAGAAAGTACATTACCATGACTTGGAGTAACCCTTCGAGGGGGCTTTGCCCAAGGATGGCACTCTATGCCAAACACTTCATGAATATTCAGGACGCGATCATTATGTGCTCACGGTACCTCACTCGTCGTTGGACTCATGCCCTTTGCATCTCCTTAGGCTCTTTCAAGTTGGGCTCTCACAGGCTTCATATTCAGACTAACCACTTGCTTGATAGGGATGAAAAGACCTATAGCCTCTGCCACATTGGGGAGGTGGAGAGTGGGACCCATTTCATTTTCATTGTCAGATCTACTATGAGATCAAAGGGAGATTTCACTGCATGTTTAAGAAGTGCGGATGCCTCTCATCATTTTTCAAATACATTGACTAGCGGTGTCTTGCACTTTATCTTCAAGAGAATTTGCAGCTTCTTGACCACTCTACAACTTTAGCCCCATCGGAACAAGCCTCAAACCAACTCATCACCTCCTTCCGACTAGTGTCTCGTACACAAGGAATGAAGCGGTCTCTCTAACCTACTTTGAGTCATACCAAATCTATGAGGCCTCGCAGAGGGCACACCCAACAGCACCACCCCACTTCCAAAAAATATCCGAGATGTCAACCTAAGGCACCTTCTCGCCCTAGACTCAGTTTCGGACTACTTCTCATATGTGACGAGTACTTAGTTCCCCTTTATTGTTTTGCTACTTTGTTCCCTTTCTTTATTGTTCTCTCCGCAAACACTGCGCGATGCTCCCCCTTCTTGTTGTTTGCCCTAATGTACTATTCCAATCCCTTAAACCCTTGTTGGTCTCTTGTCGGACAATAATAAAATTTATCTTATCTGGTGGTATTTAGATATCCCTTTGCATTGTTTGCATATAGATTTTATTTCATATATTTGCATTGTGAAAATACGGAAAAAAAAAAAAAAAAAACTTACATCTAGTTCATTTTTAGATTGCATTTCTTCTATAGACATTGCATTTCCTTTCAATGGAATTGTTATCTCTGTTTTCAAGTTTCATTCATGATCTTCAAGATGTTCAATTTCATGCATATAATGAGAACTTAGTTTTTCCTTTCATTGATTCTCATCCCCCTCCAAAGAGTAATCTTTTCAGAGATGATGTTGATCAAACTTTAGTGATTCATCATGTTCTTAACCTTGATAGTGCTACTATTTGGGGTAAGCCCTTCGATAGGAATATTGACTACTCTCTCAAACGTAAAACTTTTTTGAGTCATGGTTGTTCCTCCTCCAATGTGTGCTTTCTTCCCTCCTTGAATGATTCTACTATTTGAGACGAACCCTTAGATAAGGATATAGATTACTTTCTTCCTCATGAGGCAACTTTTACACAATTAGACAATAGCATTAGTATTTCTCCTAATGATCAACCACTTTGCATGCATCTTATTCTTTCTATGCATGAGGCCTTTATGAATTTTGTCTATTCTTCTTTTATGAGTACCTTAGAAATAAAAACCACACCCATGATGCTTCTTATTCCTCTCAAGACATAGCTGAGTTCAAATTAGATCTTGTTCAAACTGATTATGACCTTATTTCCACAAAACTAGCAATAGATCATAAGGACCTTAATCATACTGACCCTATGGGTGGCTTCTCAACTCTTCAAGATTCAACATCCTTAGATTTCACACCAACATCCTATAATAAAACATACAACCTTGACTTCGCTCATCAAACACCTTTATCTCATGAGTATATGCATATTGAATGGTTCTCTTTAAATTTCAATATAATTACACCTGACCAATATTGTTTTTCTATGCTTATTATCAATATAAAGAATTCATTGCTTATGTTTTCATATGAAATGCAATGATGAATGGTATTTTTTCCATGATCATTCTACTTGATACATCTACATCCCTATTATGTTGCTCCTAACTATGTGACATTGTCGGCCTATTCTTTGTAGGCTCATTGTTCTACTTTGTGAGCATTTTCATTTCCCTTGTCTCCTCACTTGGGGAACTTGGGGGCAAGGGCCCTATTTCCTTTTTCTATCTATATTATAGGATCCATTTTCTCCCTTTGCTGACTTGTTTTCCTTTCATATGATGGCATCTTTTCTTGCATTCATTTAATGTGTTACTTAACGGATTCAACTCCCAAGTGCAATCTTATGTTTGCTTGAAATTTCATGTCTAGTATAAATTGAAACCACTTAGGGAGATATGCTACGTCGATCAAGTATCCTTTATGATTTTGCATTCTCTTATAATATGATGTTCTCTCTTGCATAATTCTGTTGTTTTACGTAGGGATTAACATCTTGAGTTTAATCTTGTAGGCGAATTTTTATAAAGAATCTATCATTTAGTGCATATATTGGATTTTCTTTCTCTCTTCTCTCAAGGATTCGTTATCCCTTTGTTGTTCCTTTCGTGATAACTGAGTAAGCATAACATGGCATCATTTCATCTCCCTCCTCCATTTCTCTCTACAGTTGCATTATTTTATGGTACATTCTTATCTGTGGGCACGTAATGCTTTGTTTCATGCATTGGATTTTAATGCTTCTCACTTAATAATCATCTATAGTTTACTTCATATGTGATATCTTTTCTAGCATCGTATGTTGTTTGGAATTGCATATCCTATGACGTTTCTTTCTTCAATGGCGTTGCATCATTCTATGATATTTCTCGTTGGATATAGGGTATTTTGTGTTGTGCACAGTTAGATTATGGTTGCTACTTACAATTCATCTTTACATATTACAAGAGTTTGTTATATAATCCAACATAGACTTCTCTTCATCTTACCTTTACACTTGGGGGGCAAGATGACTTGTACATCCTTTTTCTCTTATTTTCTAAGGATCTATTTTCCATGGGCTTAAGTGGCACTTGTTTATTATGTGAAATTGTTCTTTCCTTATAAAGAATTGTGTCTTGACTACAAATTCTCTCTTTTGCAAGAGGTGTATGTCTTGCATCATCACCTCTTCTTTATTAGCAAAGCTATGTCCATTTTAAACCCTTTCCCTTGCTTTGGGTTAAAATTTGCATCCTTCATCAAAATTTTAAATCTTCCTTGGACACAAGGGGTAGATAGCTGAATTTTTGTTCCCCTCTTCTATGTCTCAGAGATGTTATCTTGTTCAAGCGCTCCTCTTAGGTAGATGTCTTGTAGCCAAGATTTCTCTCTTTTGAGGATCATCTTTCCATAAGCGATATATCCTTTTCACAATTGTCTACATTTACAAGGGTTAATGCATTGTCTACATTTATAAGGGTTAATGCCCTTCGCTATGAATATAATACGCATTTTTTCTTTACGGATATCTCCTTGTTGTATGAAGTGGGTATCCTCTTTCTCTTCCTTATCATGCCTATTATATAGACATGATAAGGAGGGGAGCATATATACACCCTCCTTTGTATTATGGTTTTGCACTTTAGCCTTTTACAATATGCTAAATCTCATGCACAGGCAGCACATTCAAATACAATATGCTAAATCCTATACACAGGTATCGCATTCAAATACAATATGCTAAATCCTATACATAGGTATCGCATTCAAATTCAATATGCTAAATCCCATACACAGGTAACACATTCAAAATCAATATGTTAAATCTCATACACAAGTAATGCATTCAAACTCAATGTGATAAGTCTCATACATGAGTAATGCATTCAAATTCAATATGCTAAATCACATACACAGGTAATGCATTCAAATTCAACATGCTAAGTCCCATACATGGGTAATCCATTTTTACTATACCATGCCATGGTGATATTAGGACATTAATCTATTGGTGGAACTTTGATTGGTTGACTAGTGGGTCATGACCCTATTAGACTACTCAATGTCATTTTTTGCAAGCAGCTCTTCATGTGGTTCACAGTAGGGTGGTCAACTTATTGGATGAGGTAATCACTTTTCTTTCCCTTTCTCTCTTTGCTTTCATGCTAGTAGGAATAGATCATGATGCTATGTTATTTATGATGTTGCTCCTTCCTTTCTTATGGCATCACTTATGCTCTTGTAATAGCCTACCAAAAATTATATTAGTGGGTGATACATTAATGGCCGAGATCTCTTCTCCGATTGATTTGGGCTTGCTTTAGTACTAATCCCTTTTTGTGTCTGTCATTTTTGGCTTTGTTTCTTTTTTCTTTGCTTTTGCACCCTTGTGCATGGATGTGGATGATGTTTTGTCTCGTTGTGATTCTTCATAATCTTTATTCTCTACTTCACCGAGAGCTTGGATTGAGACCATACTCTCGCTAAAATGGGAGCTAAATATATGTTATTTATGATGTTGCTCCTTCCTTTCCTATGTCATCACTTGTGCTCTTGTATTAGCCTACCAAAAATGATAATAGCGGGTGAGACATTAATGGCCAAGGTCTCTTCTCCAGCTGATTTGGGCTTGCTTTAGTACTAACCCCTTTTTGCGTCTATCGTTTTTGGCTTTGTTTCTTTTTGCTTTTCTTTTGCACCCTTGTGCATGCATGTGGATGATGTTCTATCTCGTTGTGATTCTTCATAATCTTTCTTCTCTACTTTACCGAGAATTTGGATTGAGACCATACTCTCACTAAAGTGGGGGCTAAATATATAGTCTTAAGTTGGAAGTGTTTCATTTTAATGATGGTTTTGCACCCATTTAATGTGTTTTCATCACAAATAGCAGTTTATTTGCATTTGCACATTTCTACTTATCTCTTTTTATTACTCCTAGATGGAATTGGGGTCGGATCTAAAGGATCCTCCTTGGTATTCCTAATCTATGGCACAAAGCTTGAGGTAGGACCTATCCCCTTGGTGTCATCCTTTTTCATCTTTCAATCACAAAATCCTTTTCCACACTGAAACAAGGTTATTCTCGAAATCTATTTCAACTCTCTCAAAATCAGCGCATGTTCTGAAACCCTGGGGGAATCCTAGAGTTTTTTGGGCCCTTGGACAGGGAGTAATGTATCCCTATCCCAAGACTAGGACATAGTGCGTCCATGTGTCAAGCTTGATCCAAGGCATTGTTTCTTTGCCCAGTCGACTAGCGAGAGAAAGTTTATTCCGAATCCATTATAAGCACTCTCCATTGCTTCATTTTCCATATACAAGATACATCCATCATTCAATAACCAAGAATCCATCCACGCACATCAAGCGTCAAGCATTCTAGGTGTTTCAAGCAAATCCTCCATTTTGAAAATAAGGATTCAAGCATTCAAGCAATTGAAGGAGTTTATGCAAGATCTTTCATAGCATTTTCAACATTCATGATATTCCTTCATACATTCAAGATCCTTTGTTGCATCTTCTACATTCATTCCTAAGACGAATTTCAAGTACATTCATTCATGAAGGTTACAGGGCTTGGAAAGCATAACAAAGTGCAGATCTGAATACCCATTTCATCAAACTTCAGAGATTTGAAATCAGTTTCACAATCAAACACAAAAGGTCAGGAATGTATTTCATCCCCATCCCCACAAATTAACCCTGTCCTAGATTGACACCATCCCTGCAGGTTGACTTTGTCCTAGAGGAAAACAATTTCTGGGTTTTGTAAATCTCACAGTTTCCAATGTAAAGTCAAGTTTCAGTAGTTTCCGACAATCTCTGATAGTGTATTTATAGGTTTGTATCCTTCAAGGTGAGTTTTCTTCCCTTCTCTATTTCAATACATATTTTCATTTCTCTAAATTTAGGTTTACATTGCATATCTACCTTACAAAAAAAGCCTCTCCTTGTGCAGGTGAGAGAGAAGTAATTTCAAGAAATTCACACCTTCTACTAAGGTCAAGAATTGACACTTTAGCTTGTTGTGATGTGAATATCAGGATTTAACTGTGTGATTTGACTAGCTGTGGAAATCATGTCCTACTTTAGCTTGTGTTAATCGAGCCTACAATAGGAGGTGAATCTTGGTTTTCACCCTTCATATTTGCATAGGGTAGTGAACAATTGGAGGAGTTTATGCAAGATCTTTCATAGCATTTTCAACATTCATGATATTCCTTCATACATTCAAGATCCTTTGTTGCATCTTCTACATTCATTCCTAAGACGAATTTCGAGTACATTCATTCATGAAGGTTACAGGCCTTCGAAAGCAGAACAAAGTGCAGATCTGAATACCCATTTCACCAAACTTCAGAGATTTGAAATCAGTTTCACAATCAAACACAAAAGGTCAGGGATGTATTTCATCCCCATCCCCACAAATTAACCCCGTCCTAGATTGACACTATCCCTGCAGGTTGACTTTGTCCTAGAGGCAAACAATTTTTGGGTTTTGTAGATCTCACAGTTTCCGATGTAAGAGTCAAGTTTCAGTAGTTTCCGACAATCTGATAGCGTATTTATAGGTTTGTATTCTTCAAGGTGTTTCCACACTGAAACAAGGTTATTCTCGAAATCTATTCCAAATCTCTCAAAACCAGCGCCTGTTCTGAGACCCTGGGGGAATCCCAGAGTTTTTTGGGCCCTTGGACAGGGACATAATGTGTCCCTATCCCAAGACTGGGACATTAGTGTGTCCATGTGTCAAGCTTGATCCAAGGCATTGTTTCTTTGCCCGATCACTAGCGGAAGAAAGTTTATTCCAATCCATTATAAGCACTCTCTATTGCCTCATTTTCCATATACAAGATACACCCATCATTCCATAATCAAGAATCCATCCACGCACATCAAGCATCAAGCATTCTAGGTGTTCAAGCAAATCCTCCATTTTGAAATTAGGGATTCAAGCAATAGCAACACGTGGCAGGTTGACTTGACTAATTATGCATGTAGGGTACTTTTACTAATTTAGGATCTTAGCATTGGCCTGTTGAGTACATTACTTCAAAGGGATCTTCATGTGTTGCTTTATAACTCCTAGCACACTGATGATTATATCAAAGGAGCACAATGGATTGGTAAAGCAGCATTTCTAAGGTTGATATGGGATCCCAATATTTGGTTTCAAAATGCAGATGTTGATTGCTTGACGGCAAGCAATCTCGAAGAAGAGAGGACTGTAATGTCTCCAATTTATTAAAGTAACAATAAATTAAATTAATTTTTATTTGGTTATCGAAAATAAATGAAATATTTAAATGATGACTTAATATTAATTAATTTAATTATATTAAAATAATGAGATATTATTAAATGTCACTTTACAAATATTTCCCTCAAAAGTTCATTTTAAAAATTAAAGGACGGAAAAATGTAAAGACAAATACAGAGAATTTCAAGAGGTCTCTAGAATCTTCAGCGAAGGATTCTTAAAGTTCAATTTTGTTCATGCTTGATTTATTATTTTCTTGGAATAGCTCTAAGTTCAAATTCAATTTCCTGAGGACAGAAACCCTTGGGATTTTCTCGGTGGGTTGGAAGGAAACCCAGATCATTTATTTAAATTGAAATTGAGACTGAATTCACATTTGTGCTAATTTGTCAAGTTTCTAATAGAGACAAATTTGGACAAACAAGGCATTTCAAGATTCCAACATATTTGTTTCTGATATTAAATATTGTCTGACAAGCAAAAGATAAATTTTAGGTTATTAAGGAAATTTACTGTTGCATCAGTCAGGATGTTTTTCTCTGAATAATATTATTATCAGCTTTTTTTATTGCGCAATCATTGAATATTTCTAAGCTTTCATATTAAATTATTTAACACAAAGTGCAGTATTCTTCGAAATCCAAGTATTGATCTCCGAATAATCATATCGAGAGGTTAATATACATGTCATGGTTTTTATTATCCTGCCAAAGGAGTGAAGGAATGAATATAATCTATTTTATTGAGCTCCAATATAATATTTCCTGGGTGTCGCTACTAATATTTATATGAAATATTATATTCTTTTCACGAGAGATGAATCTCAAGTATGAGTGCTAATTATATATTTTGTGAGCCAAATAAAGTGTGGGCCCAAAGTGTATTGAGACAAATATTACTTATAAAAGTTATTTATTTCAGGCAAAGTATTGAACGGGCCTAATAGTTGTTCGAACATCCTCCAGCGGTAATATATTTATGGAATCACATCTTCACATTATTGAGACTAATATACAGTTCACATGGGAATTATTAATAACCTATATCTTCCTGTGCAAAGTCAATGTTCTAAACATCAATGATTTCAGCTGTTAATATATAATTTCAGTGATTGATGCTTCTGCAATACATTTTTGCATACCCATCTTTGGGCTGAGTATCTGTTTCAAGTGTTGGGACTATACACACTGGAAGCCTAGACGAATATATTCAGCCACATACATTCCATCTGTTGTAATGAATGAATATTGGTGCAACTGTGTGTGCTGGTGCATGAGGAGCCTTTGTACAAGCTGTCACAATCTGCCAGCACTTCCAGAATTTTAAGGGATTGCAAAAAGAAGTTGGCAAACAAAAGTCAATGCACAAGAGTCACATATCACAGAGAGAAAACCATTACTCGGCAGCAGATATTCCAAACCACTCCTGGCAGGTAATTCGTTACAAAACTTAATTGTCATTCACTCATTTATTTTGTGAACACAAACTCCAACGATCAATAAGTCTTGAGGAGGGAATTGTAACAGCTCCAGCCATTGACCAGTTCATGTGGAACTCAAGCTCGTTACATGGGTATTCAATGTCCTCACCTGTTATTCATTATCTACTAGTTGAATTAATTTAAGTTTGTTATCATTGTGCTGGGTTCATATATTATTTACTTCTGCATGATTGTCACGGTACGCAAACTTCTTATAAATCTGAAAGCTTATGGATATATGAAGTCTTGAAATCATTATATATATATATATATATATATATATATATATATATATATATATATATATATATATATATATATATATATATATATATATATATATAATGTGCTATAATTTCTTCTTAATCTGTATCAACAAGCTATATAATTTAAAGTTCTGAAAAATGGTTTACTTGTTGGTAAAAGGCAGTGTGCAAGGTGTTTTATGAATGTCCTTGTGAAATAGTAAGTTATTTCAGATTGATGCAATCTTACAAATGTTCAACAGAATCCGATGCTATGTATGTGGACTCTACGTTTGAACTTTGGGCTAGAAACAGTGAGGGATAGAAACAATGAGGGATATGACATGGTGACCATAGTGGCAACAGAATGTTGTCTTGTGCACATTTTGCTCCCTCAAATGTATCTGGTGATACCCAATGCTGAGATCAATCTTGGAAAACTAAACTGCTCTGTGAAGCTCAACCAATAGCTGATCAATCCTCGGATGGGGGATTTATTTTTCATTGTTTTCATATTCAATGCTTGGTAATCAATGCACATCCTAAGAGTTCCATCCTTCTTCACCAAGAACACTAAAGATGCAAAGGGGCTTCAGCTGGGCCTAATATATCCCTTGTCAAGAAGCTCCTAAATTGTTTTCTCTATCTCATACTTGAACTTCTTGGGATGTCGATAGGAGTAGTGATGACTATGACTAGCTTGGCTCCCTCCTCCAACTCGATTGTGTGCTCAAAGCCTCTTTGTGGGGGTATCCCTAACGAAATTTCACTATATACCAAGTCCTACCTGCCCAACACTATTTGGAGCACATCATCAAGGTAGCACGCTTGTTGCCCACTCAAGGGTTTGGTCAAAACCAAACACGATATTGCACAAACAATTTCATCATATTTGTAAATTACCTCCATTCGCTTTGTCAAAAATCTCCCTAGGCCCTCCATTGAAGATCCCTCATAGCACCACTTTTTTTTCATCCACCTTGAAAGAAAACTCCATCCTCATGAAACTCTATGTTTATTTGTCAAGGATCTCCATCCATTGAATGTTGATATGACATCTATACATCTAAAATTGACCACAAAGAAATCATTTCTCACTATGTAGTCGCCCATGGTGGTGCTCAACTATGGAACCAAATGTGTGCATAGCAGCAAGGATCCTCTTGCCACCTTGACCTCAAAACCCTCATGCTCCACTATGCGTAAGCCTCTCCAAGTGACTAGAAATGAGTTGAAAAAATTGAGGGTAGTCACACTATCTACACATTTACGACTCATTGCTCCTAAGTATACCGAAAAAACCTGTATCAAGGAATCTTGGAAAGTGCAACAATGGTGTCATCTTCTCCACCTGATTAATCTCCTCATTTGGCTCCTTGGATTCTTCACTTTCCTCCTTCCTATCAAACACCACCTCAATGTAATGGATCTCCCCCTTGCCAAGGCACTGGTGACCCAATCCCCTCAGATCCTTACATGTGTAGCAGAGCTTTTTCCTAAGCTCTTGACGTATGGCTTCCTCCACCAGTGGCTTCTTCTAAAATGGTTTTCATTCTTATGTTTCATAGATGGTTTGGCATGTGTGCAACTCCTAGAAGAGGGTTATGAGGTAGCTATGTCAAATACCTTCTTAATAGCCTTGGTGAGTATTTTATGGCTTAGGCCCTTGACCAAACCCTTCAGAGGTTCCATCAATGCATCCATGAATAGCACCATAAGTCTCCACTCATAAATATTAGTGACAAAGACTAAAAACCACTGATATTTTGTGCAGTTATCCACCTACCCAATTTACCTCAATTGTGCCAACAACATGGAGTAGAGTTTTGGATCCTTCCCATCAAAGTAGTCAATGAGTCTTCACGAAATCAGCATATTCAATACTTGATTGTGCCCAAGTGTGACCCTTCCATAGTGTCACCATTCATGTACAAAATAGATAGATTCAGCTTGTCAAGATTTCGCTTGATGTCATTATTGTGATTGCCACAGCTCATAGTGTTAGAATATTTCTTCATAAATCCACGATCATATTGAGATGAAAGTATGTAAAAATAGATAGATTCAGCTTGTCAAGATTTTTCTTGATGTCATTATTGTGATTGCCACAGCTCGTAGTGTTAGAATATTTCTTCGCAAATCCACATAGTCCTTGAAGAGTATCTCTGCCTCAAGTTCAGCATCCCTCTAGTCTTGCCTCAGCTACTCTTGCATCTCCAAAAAAGCGGGCTCTCGCCCTCTGCAATACTCAATTCTTTGAGGGAACGTAGGCATCCATGGGCATTCTGATTTTGTCCTCTCGTTAACCAAATTATCACCATGTCCATTATGATCTCCATTTGTCCTTCCACCAATTGTCATAATCTCGTTAATTTTCTGTTGTTGTTGTTGTACTCTTGTCATAGCTTCATTGAGCTGAAGTTGACCTCAGGTTAACTCTCTTAGCAACACCATTATGTCAGCATTAGTCTTCCACATTCTATCCAAAAAGTCATATCTCCTCTAGGTGTAGACCGTGAGCTTGTGTTGCATCCACTTCTGCCCAAGAAGCTGACAAAATCACCAGCTCTAATGCCGCTGTAATATTCCAAAAGCAATTTTGACATAAAAACACAATGATAATACAATGTATATGCAGAAATCAGAGATCAGCATCAATTTATCATAATAATATAGAAGCAAAGACTGATAAAAATGGAAATGAGTATTCTCAAGATAGGAATATGTGTTGGGAAGTGTGAATACACTATATACAATTGCAAGTTGATGATGGTCTAAACTTGTTGTTACAGTCTTCTAATATTCTGATGAAATGTGTCTGATCCAAAGATATGATTTTCTTGGATGTGTTTATGCTTGAGTATATGTGTCCAACCAATGTCTACGAGCATCAATGTTTTTGTGGAATGTAAATTAATATATTAATAAGTCAGACATCGTTTCTTGAAATTGATTCCCTGATTATGATGTTGAACCGTGGATCAATGTCACTGGAAAGTCTGAGTCTATCGATGCAGTCTGTGTTGGTGATACGATCTGGAATGATTACCGGCTCAATGGTATTGAAAGTTCATATGACCTTCTAGAAAGATATTGGTGTAATTTCTTATTGGGGATGAATGTTTTCCAATGGCATGATTGAGATGGGGATCTCCAATGTCTGAATTATCAACCTGCCTGTATATCAATATGTGAATTAAGCAGCATTGGTAGAATGCATCACAGAGATATTATAATCTAAGACTCTGTATTTGCTGGGAATTTATTCCCCTATTCACAGTGGTTTGAAGATGTACTGCCGGATCTCTAGGTATGAATAACAATGTAATCCTTGTATTCCAAATCGCAAATAGCTGTGATAAATTCCATGATTGCAAACATGAATTGCAGTCATTAATCGATTTGGCTTGTGAGCATCGTAGCTCTGAATGTGCAGTGAATACAATCACCAAGGTGTTTGTTAAAGCTTGACAATATCTCCTAAGTTTGATCTTGATCTCAGGTCAACAATTGCATCAAATGAGATTGCAGTGTGCTTAAGGTAATGCACCACCAAGTCTAAATTCTTGAATGAATAGATATCGATCTCCAAGATATGATGCTGATCTACAAACAAGAAGATTTCCAGTCAGCCAATTAAGGCCGGCAAGTGACTTCACCTTATTTGGAAAACCAGCAGACTAGGGAGGATATCTCACCTCCAAAACTGCTCTCCAATGCTTAGTCCCTCAATCAGAATTGTGAACACAAGAATTCTTATACTCTCAATGATGAGAATGAACAACCAAACAACTTTCTAAAATAGGCAAGGATAGGTCCTAAATCACAATAAAGGTAGTCCCAAAAGTGGGTGCCAATATTCAAAATATAAAATTAGATCCTACTTAAATAAAGTGATGCACTGGTGCACCCTTTTAATTGGTCTCCCTTGTTTGACAGTTAAATTCTGGGGGACCATACGAATTAATTGTAAAATAGAATAGATCCAGCCTAAAGAGGGGACATGGCACCTTAAATCAAATTGTGTAATGTCCAACTTGGGCATAAATAGTTATGAACATTAATGCTATTCTGCTGTTGTGCTATTTAATTCATTACAAACTTTAAATTCATATGTCTCTCTCTACACTATCTAATTTATGATATATGGTCAATCAAGATTGAAAATACAAGATAGATAGAAATAATTTAAACATGTCTAATATAGTTCTACCTCAATTAGCTCATCATTGGTCTTTGTATCATGTGATGCATTATTAGAGAGTGGCACAGAGTTGTCACTCTTAACACCAGGCACAAGAACTTTCTCTGAAGAACCAAATAAATCAATTGTTGTTGACATTGGAGGAGTTTCTGATGAAGAAGCTTGTCCAACGACCACCCTTCCTGTAAAACCAACATGGACCATATAAAGCATTTTGATCAATCTTCTTATACTAAAAAAGAACTTGAATATTCCATGGTTCTGCTAAGATTAACAAAAGAAAAGAGAAATGGAAAACACAAAACATATTGTAATACATAACAAAAAGTTTTGAGGGAAAAAATTGATGATTTCCTATAATAGCACAGACGATTTATGCATGTAGCACATGAAGGAGGGAGAAACACTATAGATTGAAAAGAAAGGATGCCCCTACTTTCTGAGTCACTGGAAACATTAGAACATTGATAAATTTCAGTATTTGTTTCCTTTCCACCTGAAATATCAGTTGTCTCTTACCCTTTTGCTTCTATCTAATGACATCCTGATCATAAAACAGTTTTTTCCTAAAACATATTACAATAACAGATAAGCTTATATTATTAGTTAGTGGTTATCTATTTGTAATCTATTGTAAATATTAGAATGTTTCTAATATTAGTTAATCTGTAGTTATCTGTTAGCTTTCTTTTAGATAGAATAGAATGTACGATTGTTTTGTAAGGAAACATCGTTCAATTCTTTTGGATATATTGACCTCTCGGTCTTTTTTAATAACAAGTAAGTATTCTACCAATTACTTTGTAATATGGTATGCAAGGTTTTTTTTTAAATTCAAAAATAATGATTTCTTTTCGGAAATTATCTGTTTGAGATATTTGCTTCAAACTAGGGTTTCTCTGGATTTTTTCTCAAAACTCGCGCCTATACACAACCAAGGTCGATTTTTTTAAGGTCTTTTTTTCATGCTCATGACTGAAAAATCGTGTCTTCTACTTTGGTCCACGCATTTTTCATGCTTGCTTTTTTGTCATGCCCACAATTGGAAAAGCCAATTCCTCTTTTCCCTCTATTTCCGTGACCTCTGGTCGTCATTTTTTTTGTGTATATGGCCATTTTATTATCTATCTATGCTCGCACCAAACTTCTTTTTGTGGCTCTGAAACAACAAACTCGCGTTTTTTGTCCTTGTCTTTCCTCTCCATATTGTCGTGACCTCCATCCAGCATTGGTCGCTTGTTGAATCCCCCATTTATTCTGCAAATATTTTGCCTAAATCTGCCTTTGTTGGTTGGCGAGGGTTTTTATGTTCGAAAACCCTAGTTATTGGGCTCGAAAAAAATTCTAATTATAGATTCTTTGTGGGTTTTTCAAAAGCTCAGCTAGGTTGTCGTTTGATATTTTTGGGTGCCTCAATTTTTGAGCCAGTGGATCTAGAAACCAAAAACATTTTCTTTTGGGTTTTTTGAGCTCTCTTCTAGGTACCTCTTCAATGTTTTTAGGTCTTCCATTTTTTTGCCTTGAAGTATGTGCCTTCACAAAAAAATTCATATTTTTTCATTTAAAAACGTGTTATGGCATCTCTGACTAATATTTTGTTCGAGAGTAATTCAAAATTCAGTGGTTAGAATTATGGCACTTGGAAGCAGCGAATAATAGCAATTTTTGAATATCAAAATACTGATCAAATTGTTTTGGGTGTTACACAGCGTCCAACTATCCCTGGTACTGCTCAAGATACATGGGATCAAAATAATCGAGAGGCCCTAATGCTTTTCAAAATATCTATAGCTGATGATCAGCTCTCTTAGATTCCAAGCAAGATAGTTGCTGAGATGTGAGCACATCTCAAGAATCATCATGAGACTTCTGACAAAAGCAAAGCTTTCTTTTTGAAGAACACTCTATTTTTTATTATCATGGATGAGCGAACATCGCTCCAAACTTATCTGAATAGGATTCAGGAAATCTATGATCAATTGTTTGCCATTGACCGCAAGATGGAGGAAGAGGACATTGTGGTTATCACTCTTTGAAGTTTACCCAAGTCCTACGAGCATTTTATCGCTACTCTCAACATCACGTCTTTTGGTGTTGATCTGAAGTTCACAAATCTTTGCACACTTCTTCTTCAACAAGATTGGTGGAAACAACAGTTCGATAGTAGTTCCAACTCCACCTCCACAAAGAAAGCCTTTGCTACCAAATCCTTTCAGAAGGATAAAGGCAAGTCTTAGCAATCTCCTCAACAGAAGTCCTCTACTCCAACTTCAAAAGGCTCCCGAAAAAAAGAATATTCAATGCAACTATTGCCACAAGTTTGCTCACATGAAGGTAGAACGTTGGAAATGCTTAGCTGCCCAATCTAAGAAATCAAGTTCGTAGCCCAAAGTGAACAATGCAGAGCACACTGAGTAGACAGAAAGCCTTTTACGCCTCATGAATAAAAGACCAGCAGATCATGTGAAGTCATTAGCCTGGTACATTAATTCAGGTGCCTCTCATCATTTCACCCATTGTCGAGACTGGTTCACTAACTAGCAGCCTTACTCAGATTCTGTTATTTATTATGACAAAGAAGAGTACACCGTTGTTGGAAAAGGAAACATTCTGATTCAATCTGTTGGGAGGAATCTCATTTTCCTTGATGTGTACTACATTCCAAGGATGGAACTAAATCTACTCTCAATCAGTCAATTGCTATGACATTCTCCACAATTGGATGTCACCTTCAGTTCACATCAGTGTACCATCACTAATAGGGCAACTCAATCTATTGTTGCAATGTGTCTTGAGGATCATGGTCTTTTTCGACTTACTAATTCTGGTGATTCTCGGAACTTAGCTATGGCTTCTCGGCAGTCTTCTGTTAGCACACTTTGGCATCAACGATATGGGCACTTATAGCGATATGGGCACTTAAATGTGCGTTATCTCTCTTAGCTTGCTCGGGAAGAGCTTGTCCTCGGTTTGCCAAAGATTCAGACTCAACAACTTGGAGTTTGTGATGCATGCCAAGCTGGGAAGCAACATCGCACACCTTTCACCAATGGCGATTCATGGCAAGCTTCTCAGGTACTTCAGCTTGTTCATGCCAATATTTGTTGCCCTGTGGCCACTCCTTTTGTTCTTGGGTACAAGTATTTCCTATTGTTGGTTGATGATTTCAACAGAAAAATATGGTATATTTTCTTTAAAAGAAATCACGTCCATTTCTTGTCTTTCAGATGTTTAAACCTGTAGTTGAAAAAGAGTTTGGGAAATCTATTATTACTCTTAATTCAAACAATGGGAGGGAATTTTGTTCTAATGAATTCTCTAGCTTCTTGGATACTCATGGCATCAAATGCCAGTTAACCACACCCCACACACCACAACAAAACAGTGTAGTTGAATGTCAAAATAGAACAATCACCGAGATGGCTCGCTCCATGCTCGAACAAACATGTTTCGAAGAAGTTCTAGATAGGAGTTAATATTGCAATTTATCTTTTGAACCGGTCAGCCACAGTTGTAGTCAAAGGTAAGACTCTGAAGAGGTCTAGCTAGGTCGCAAGCCCAAAATCAGTCACCTAAAATTTTTTGGCTCCCTTGCTTTTGTTTGGATCCTTGATGCATCCCACACCAAGTTGGATGCCAAGAACCAAAACTCATGCTTGCTGGATACAGTAGTCTTCACAAAGCCTATCACTTGATCGACGCTAAGACATCTCATCTCCTATACAGTTGTGATGTAGTCTTTGATGAGCAACGAGGACCATTCATGCATGTTTCTCCTGTTCCTAATCCAACAGACCAACCTATGAAGGCCCATGATTTGGGAGTTAGACTTCCATTAGGTCCACCTGATGGGAGGGCTCCAATAGCTCCTGTAGCTCCACTTATTCTAGTGATCCCTGTACAAACACCTCTAGCTTCTCCTATAGGATCACCCAGATTTGTAGATGCTTCACCTGAGTTTGATCTAGATTCTTTAGATGAGGAACCTGATCATAGAGCATACAGGCAACTAGTACGCAGCCCCATCTACCTCTCTACTGCTAGGCTGGATATCAACTTTGCAGTCAACCACATCTCACATTTTATGACAACTCCTAAGGCTAATCATTGGATGGCAGCAAAGCGTGTGCTTCATTATGTGAAGGGCACTACAGATTTTGGACTTCTTTACTCTCGAAGTTCTAATCCTAGACTCAATGAGTTCACAAATTCAGATTGGGCAGGCTCTATTGACAATAAAATGTCAACTTTTGGATGTGTTCAATTTGGGATTTGGTGTCGTCACATGGATCAGTAAGAAGTACCATGTTTTTTTAATCTCCTCTACAGAGGCCGAATACAGAGGGACAATCATGGCAGGACATGAAGTTGTTTGGCTTCATCGAATGCTTGGGGATATGCAGATGTCACCAGTAGGACCCAACCACTTTGTTTGTTGATAATGAAGGCATTATCAAATGAGCACAAAATACAATCTTTCATGAATGAACCAAGCATGTGGATGTTCATCGTCGCAGCATATGACAACTGGTTGAAGGCGAGACTATAGACTTGTAGTATGTTCCTACCACGGATTAGACTGCAAACACTCTCACCAAGACTCTTGGTCTTGGTAAGTTTGTTAAATTCAGAGGAAAGCTTGGTGTTGTGGATTGATTAACCATTAAAGGAGGTATTACGATAATAGACAAACTTCTATTATTAGTTAATGGTTATCTATTTGTAATCTATTGTAACTATTAGAATATTTCTAATATTAGTTAGTTTGTAGTTATGTTAGCTTTCTTTTAGCTAGAATAGAATGTTTCTATTCTTTACGATCATTTCCTAAGGAAATGATCATTCAATTCTATTGTATATATTGACCTCCCGGTCTCTGTTAATAATAAGCATGTATTTTACCAATTACTTCATAATAAAACATTTATGGTGTGCAATTAATTTAGTATTTCAATAACTAAAGGAGTGGTAAATGACTTTTTTATGGACCTTTGTACAATGTCCTAGCCATTCAAATTCAATATGGTCAATTGTATATCCAAATCTACATGGCTCGGACAACAATTAAAATTCAAGGGAGCATTCACTGCAAGCATTTTCAACTCCTTGACCAGTCATTTTTCAAATTGTGTGAGTGCAGGCTTTGGCATGGCTGTAAGAGGCTTCATGTCAATATCACTTCAGTGATATCTCTTAAGCGATTAGTGTATTGTTGGTTCCCACCACCGTACTTCAGTTTTCCTGGACGTCATTTGGTGTTCCCGCTGCTGGAAGTCCCTGTTTTGTACTCTTGCAGTCTCTTAGACCCTCTTTGTAGTCTCTTCTTAGACATTGATAAATTTATCTTATCTAATACCCCAATGTGGGGTAGATTTCACAGTAAATTCTCAAATGCATATTCAAGCTTATAACATAAACAATATTGTGGCGATAGTCAATTGCAGATCTGAATTATTCTATTTGAAATCCTTCTACAAATGGCTTTACAAATTCTTTTGGTATTGAACTGTAAATATTACCTGGCAGTTGAATAATTGTTGCAGCTTGCACCATAGCCTTTGCTTCCTATATCTTATGTTAACATAAAACTCTACCAAACAAAGTTTTTACATTATTATTGCTCTTATACCATATGACCCAAGTGTTAATATGCTTTCCCTTGCACACAGAGTATGGCTAGATTTATTTAATTCCTTCTCTGAATTCTCATGAATGCACAGGAAAATAAATAGATAAACTTTCCATAAAACTAATCATTTTTTTCTAGCAATTTTAACATCATAACTAACCTCATCAGTTTAAAGGATTGGGTATTGGCCATGAAATAAAGAGCTTACTTTTAGTATTTAGTTAATTCTATATAATCCTCTACAATAGAAGTGGGTTATTTACTGAGAACAAAATAACCGTGATAAGCATCATCGAGTTCAAAAGACCTGATTATTCTTCCAACTTCTATAATTTCTGAATGGTAGACTATATTTAAACAAAGTAAGCAAACAGATAAAATAGAATCTTCAAATGACACAAATACACAATAAGGAATATAGAAAACTAGGCACATGAGAAATATAGATTTAATTTTTAATAAAATTTGCAAAACATATCAAGTCAGAACAATATCCCTTTTAGGCAAAGCTTAAGGAAATACAGCTCGGGATTAAATAATAATAATTCATGTATAGTTTTTTATACCTCTGCTTACAATCTGACAACTCGAGATTCCAAAAACTAGCTTTGCACAAGAAATCTCTGAAGAAGGGATACGCTTCATCGCTCTGCTGTTTCTTAGTAGCAGCTGTCGACATGCTGGAAAACAAATCATGTTTCATTGGTGATTTTAAAGATGACATAGAAAGATGAAACCAAACAGACACTTTAACACTAATGGTTGAATAGAAAATGCACTAAAAAGGTTTCATTTCTTGAGAAACAAAGGCATAGTGCTTAACAACCTGAACCTAACCACGCAAATACTACCACATTCTAAAAAATTTATCTCTTGTGATGTCTTTCTCAGAAGAACTTGGAAGCAAGAGTTTTATTGAAAACATGATAACAGTTATAGCAAAGTACTACATTGATTAATTTGTCTCAAGCTTCGCATGACCATCTATACATAATATCCTGAATAAATACAGCATGATAGTTTGAATATTATACATATAATTACAGTATTAGATATAATCCACCAATGGAAATATGCCTAAAACCCACAAACCTCACAAGCAGTTCATAGTATAACTTGACAGCAAGATAATGGTGAGCCTTTCATCATAACATGGCAAAAACTCGCAAAATGCAGAGAATAACCTAGCCAATTCACAATAAATCTATTTACCAAAAGAAAGTTTATTTTTCATCCTTTTTCAAATCTGCTTTTTTCCTTTTCCAGTGTTCCATGGGGATGCATCACCCCATCCTCCCGCCTCAACCGTCCAACAAAAATCAAGCCATTTCTAGGATAAGGACTCACAGTAAACATCCCCCCACCATCCACCGCCACTACTTTCTGTCTGTCAAGGGACATCTCCATGAAAGAGAGATGTTTCAGGTATCATTCTGCTCTGGGGACCGCAAGGAGACACTAGGATGTCTTTGAGACCCTTGGAGGACTCCACATCTCCTCAATGCACTTGAAATGTCAAGTCTATCACACTCCTGAGTCCTGAATACACTAGAAATTCCCAAGTGTCCCCCATGTTATTCATCTCAAAAAGTGCTATCTTTTAAAAGAATTAGATATTTTTTCTTATAATTGTGCTGGTAACCCCAACCATAATGATTTATCGGCCTCGTCTACACACTAAGAAGTCAGGAAAAGTGAGAGAGAACTGCAAGAGTGAAATACTTATGAACTTATGAGCAATGAACTGCGAGAGTGAAATACTTATGAACTTAAGAGTAATAGCTACAGTGACAACATTATTCAAGTATTATAACTATAAAAACCAGACCAAACAAATAAAAAACACTTAGATTGGGCAAAAGAAGGTCAAATAAGCATATAAGTTAATGAAATCAAACTTCAGTAAACCTCTTGTTATGTAGATCTGCCCACAATAGTTGATTGGATCTTTGCTCTCTAACGACTTCAACAACATTACAGTTCTCTAATGCAAAATTGAGTGAGAGTCATAAAGAAGGTCAAGGTTTGGATATATAGATTGAGGAGAGGTAAGATGGATGGATAGGATTAAATCATGAGATCAAGGATGGTGATTTAATAGGATCTATCAACTCATGGGATGGTGCCAAGTGGCAACATGAGGTATTTTGAGAGGGAGATGGTATATTGAAATGTGGAAGGAGAATTTTCCATAAACACAAGGTTATCCTCACATTCCAAAGTGCGAGGAACAAGAGGAACAAAGTAATAAGAAATACCTTTGGATTGTTGACGAGACAAGACCCATCTGACACGGTACGATGACCACATGACGAGTACAAGGGCCTATGTGCATGATTTGATTGGAGAAGTTGACGGTAGATTTAGAGTAGATTAGAGAATAAAGAATAAAGTTAAGAGGATGTGACATGTGAGGGATAAATTAAATTAATTAAAAGTACCTTTAATTTTTTGGATAAAGTGGGTAGAGATAAGGGCAAAGAATCAAAAAAATTATTTATTTTATGCTAGGTTGTATGAGAATAGAAGAAAGCAAGGAATACTGAATACGTAATGGAACACTAATTAATTAATATAGATGATGGGGAATCGACGAAATAGAGAAAAATTGATGAAACACAAGTGGTTAACTTTGGGTGGCAATCTTCAAGAAGTAAAGGAAGGCCATTGGAAATATGCAAAATATTATTCAGATGCACTATTATTTTTGTTGGGTCAAGTAAGGGCTGAATATGAGCCCTCACCCTTAAGAGGATAACAAATAATATATCTGGAAGACCGTAAAAGCATGAAATACAGGAAATGAATTAAAATGACAGTGGCCACAGAACTTAACTGATACCTTCATCCTACACCACCAAAGACAAAACTAAACAATGTGAGCTATAGACACAATAAGAAAAGCATCTTACCAATTAAGGGCCTTGGCTCAAAAAACAATCTAACAATCAACTTTGGCAACTGGCTATAACAACGGGTGGCGGTTCAGTTTGCGGATCTCACTAATGGAGATCAATGGCAACATGGTAGCACAATTTCAGCCCGCCATCTCTATAATGACTCGTAAATTGCCAATAAACAAAACCAAATCATGGTAGTAGAGTGCTAAGTCTTAACATTGTTTGAACAAGGAATAGGAAACACATCTAAGCTTTGCAATTCCCTCTATATTTTGTAAGAGGATAGAGGAGGAATCCTCTTCAAATGTTTCTAAATCCAAGTTGGAACCCAAAACTGCCACCCCTTCTATAGGTAGAATACAGCTCATGGTCCAATGCAATGTTGCAGCCTCAGGATGACATGCACTCAGCTTGCTTCAGAGTCAACCACTATGGAGGCACGGACATGTGACTCACCGATATTAGTGATACCCTCTTCCCTCAAAATAGTCTTGATAAAATTGGGAGCTGCCTTGAGATTAACACAAAATTCATTGCATTGGCAATGGCAGTTTTAGACTATCCCACCATGATAGAAACACAATAACAGCCTACAGGTACCACAAATCTAGCCAACCTACAACAACAGCACAAATGAAAACAAAACCAAGAAGCATGTATTTAAGCCTAGTGAGAGCTGAATAAATCAATCTCATACACAATTTTCCAAAAGAAGGCACTAAATGTCATCAATAATGGCAATGTGCTGCTTCGAGCAAGGGATAGGTGGCACCCTTCTGACCATCAACATAAACAATTAATGTCCAACCAATTAATTATTTTTCAATAGGCAAATCTTAAGTTGGATGCAATAATTGATTGGGTAGGGTGGAAAGAATTGCTCAAATCTTACATTAGCAGGGGAGTCTGCCATTTGATTATCTTCCCTAAAACAGCACTAAAAAGGCTCTTCAAGAATGACGGTTTGTGACTTGTCCAAGAGATTATTTTTCCTTGCAAATTGTTGCTTGACTGTGACTGTGCGTGTTTATGTGTCTACAAATGTAGCACAAATGAAAACAAAACCAAGAAGCTTGTATTTAAGCCTGATGACAGATGAATAGATAAAACTTGTACAATAATTACCAACTGAAGACACTAAATTCCTTCGATAATGCTAATGTGCTGCTTTCAAACAAGTGATACATGGCAGTCAACAGAGACTACAATTTGATTTGATTCTCCAAACCAAAACTTAAAAGCTCATCAAGCTAGATGGTTTGTCCACAAATTATTTGTCCTTGCAAGTGTGTGCATGTGTGTGTGCTGCGTGTGGTTATAAATTGTTTTGTGAGTTACCATATTAGTTCTATAACTATAAATTTATTATTCTATGACTATTTGTATCCCATATTATTCTAAAATTTTAAATCAGTTATTCTATTATATACCCTATAGTCGTGTGTGTGTATAAAACCATATTACAAATATAATTATGAATTAATTATTCTATCATATACTCTCGGCATCTTTTTGAAAGATGTATTTAAATATCCGTATTACTTACTAATTTGAAATGGAAATAGCTATTAAAAGAAGGGGTTTTTGCAAGCACACTCATGCCATTACAACCAACCCCTTGCTGCCATTGTAGTTATGCTCTCCAGATTGCATTCTTGCAAAGGGCCTGTGGATTTTTGGGGAGTGTTTCTCTCTTTTCAAGTGGACTACTCAAATGCTAATCCTTTGATATAATGTTCTTTGGTTTTCCTAGTTTGGGTAAGGATGCCAATCTACCATGTCTTAAGTTCGCCTCTGTTTATTCTTAATCTTTAGGTGACTCGTGTCATATTTTTGCACCTATTTTAGTAGAAATGGATTTAGCCGTGGATTCTTCAACAAAAATGGCAAGAAGTCGGTAAGAATGTTTGAAAGCAGAAACAAAATTATGGGATGTTGGCTTTTCGATGTAGAAATTATTTTGTTCTTCGCCATTTGTCAAAGTAACATTCCTGAAATAAACAAAAACCCTCGTAAGACTTCCTTGTGCCAAAATGCATAATCCAATCAACAACTTGTTGATAATCCTCTAGAAGAGCCTCCTTTAGCCAAATCTTTAAATTCAATGGACTGGGAGTTTCCCTGTGAATTAGATAGCAAATCTAGAGAGAAAGAAGAAGGGTAGCTATTAAGAGTTGTCTCTTCCTCCATAGAAGCCTCCAATCCTTATGCTTGATTCACATGTAGAAGAGATTCTAAAGCCTTCAATTGTTCAAAAGAAGGTTTTTGGGTCAACAAAAGTTGTAAATCAAAGTTATCTTCTAAACTCTACTCCAGGGAGCTTCCTACTGTCCAAATTCCTGACTCAAAGGCTATGAATTTCAAATCTTGCAGATGACAATTTTATATGTGCTGAGGCGGATGAGAATTTAGATTCAGATGTAGGAAAGGGCGATAGACAAAGATCACTAATAGAAACTCTCTTCCATGTAAAAGTGTCCCTTCTCAAATAGTCCTTAGATTTCATTAGAACAATAGGTTGATATAGAATGTTGACCGCTAGGTAATTATTTAAAAATGAACTGAAGCTTGTGAAGGTTTCTATTGCAATATATCTATAGCCCCTTTATTGTTTTCTCTCAATGAGTGGACCCTAATAGAACACAATATTAATCCATAGGTTTATGAGTGTGCGCGTGTGTGTGCGCGTGCACGAGCACGTATGTGTGCATGTGAAGGTATGCATGTACTTAAAATAAACAATCTAAGTTAGAAAAATAACAGATATTTTAACTTAACAAAAATATTGCATAAACAGTAATTAAATCTGATAAACAGAAAATTTATATAAGTAAATGTAAAATGTAACAAAAGTTTGATAAATTTAACTTTAAAAACCCAAGTTAAACGATGGTAAAGTTAGAATATTAATGATTCTAATTAAATTTCCTTTATATATTTTTCTACTCCTGTAAATTCAATGTCAGTTTTACTGTGTCATGAAGCTAAGTGTCTAGCGCAGTAGCAACTGTAATTAAAAATGTGAAGCTTTCAAATGCTTTCATAGGCAGTTTATTTAAATTTTACTCACAACATTTCAGTTCCATTATTCGATTTATTCCATTGGCCCAATAAATGTTTTCGTCCTTTGAAATGCTGCCAAAAACCTTTTGCTTAACACATATATGACTTGCTTTTAATGCTTGTGGAATACCGATTTAACAATTTTGACACTGGAATGCTTTCATAGGCAGTTCCTGAAATGACGTCATCATATAGGGTATATGAGTTCTTGCTTCTGAGATTCTGTCACTCCCACGACTTTCCTTGACAATTAGTTGTCAATTGACGTGATTAGTTGTCAATTGGCGTGATCTTGTTGTTTGTAAGTTTTTGCATGGCTATAGTCTGGCACACAACAAGCCTTCGAGTTATGCTATACAATACATTCCTAGCAATGTAGGGCACACAAATGAAATGTCACCCAAATCCCACATCATGGCTCCAGATTCGAGTTCTCGTGGCCGATAAATCAAAATTACAATAATTGCCACAAGCCAGCCCTCGCCATGAGAGGTTACTCGACGTCTTCTACACCAAAATGACCTTTTATAAAATCCAAGTTGATCAACAGGACCTTTACTACAATCTACTGTTTGATTGCACTGGAAATTTGGCCGGTTCTGGTGTTTTAGGAAATAAAGGATAAAAAATAAACCCTAAAGCTGCAAAGCTTCGAAAGTAGTGAGAAGAAACTGTGGCAAAAATGGAGGAGGAGACAGGGGCACTTACGAGAAGCCTCAGCCGCCGATCCCATGGGTCCGGCGAAACGAATACCAGATGCGCTCCAAGCCATGGCCAATCACGCTTGCTATACTCTTCCTACCGAGATCGGAGAAGGAAGAAGAATCGCCCGTTGTGTGAACTGCATGCCAGTGGCCAGTTTCCTCTCATCAACTTTCTGTTTCTGCTTGCTCGCCTCGTGGACCGCTCTTTTCTTGCCAACTCATCACGTCCGGATAATGAGGCAAACTATTTCTCCTCTGTTCGTTTCCACCATGATCGCCCCATGTCCCTACAAGTGTCCCCCTCGCATGGGCCCTCTCTCGTATATTCCCGATGCTCTCGTAAACCGGTACTTCAACTTCTGCACGATCGTTTTCCTGGGAAGCAATGAAGCTAGTTAAAATTTGATGGCCATATGGCCGTACTTCAAGGTTTTTGTAACTCGTCAAATACAACCAAAAATATCTCCTTCCAAAAAGAGAACATACATTTTTAAATGAAAGAGGTAATGGGGAAAGCTATTCAAAAAATGAAATACAAGAGAAACACTAGCAATTCACTTAGGTGCATGATTTGTATTGCGAGTGTTGTAAAGTATTTTGTACATTTGTAATTTTTCTATTTGTGTATCATTTTGTCAACATTAGAGGGAGGTGTGGTTTTAGGAAGGTAGTTTTTGGTTTGTCCTCCCTCTTTATTATTCATGGCCCTCAACTAATTTGATCACGACATCTGAGCAGGGCTCCTACTATTCTAAGGGGCCGCCCAGGCAGATCAAGTAGGGAGTTCTAGCCATAGCAGGGAGAGAGAGCCTTCAACTAATATCAGGGAGTTAGCTGCCCTAATCTGATCAGAGTTAAAGTTAGATATGAGCAATAAAAAACAAGTGCCACATAGTGGCTTGTATTTGTCATAAGTTTAATAATAGTTTAATAAATTAGAATAGTATTAAAAAATTCTCATTGTATTTTTTAAAAGTATTTCATATTAAATAATTTTAAATATATATATTTTAATATAAAAATATTTATGACTTAAAATAATTTTATTGTAATTTTTTTAAAAGTATTTTATATTTACATATTTTAAAAATAATATATTTTTTAATATAAAGATATTCATCATTAGAAACAATTTCTAATTTATGTCATAGTTGTATGCTAATCTATTCATACGTTGAGGTGTACTAATATATTAATATGTTGAAGCTTAATCTATTAAATATGTTACTTGTGTATCAGAAAATATGACATTAGAATAGGGTTAGAAAAGGGTAGTGTTCCTATAAATCCCTTTATAACACAAATCCACTCCTATAACACCCAAACATAAATACTTTTACAAATTTAAAAAATTAAAAATCTCACATCTAGAAATAAAAATAATTACTTACTAGTAAAATAAAAGTACCTACAACAAATACAATAATTAGTTTATACACTCACATTGAAAAACAATACAATAGAAAATGATAATGGATATTTGAATATAATATAAAACTTTTTTAAAAATACATATAATTAAAGTTAAAAACTAAAAATTAGGTTTCAAAGACTATTGAACAAAATTAGTCCCCTTATATTTGTAATTACCCTAGGATTAATATGTTAAAGTTTAATCTATTAAATATGTGATTTGTGCATCCGAAAATATAGCATTAGAATAAGGTAGTGCTTCTTGTAAATCTGCTCCAATAACACCCAAAACATAGTAGCCAATCAATGAGAAGTAAAATAATTTTAGAAATTTAAAAACTTAAAAATCTCACATCTATACTTTAAAATATCAAAAATCAAAATTCAAGATAGAAATACTTAAATATAATTGGTTGAACTAAAAAGAATTAATCAATAGTCAAGTAGAACTGATTGCAATAGTATATTGCCTATGGAAAATACAATAATACAATCAAATGATTTCACATTCACTTATTTATAGGTCTTTTAGAAAATCAACTTAACAAAAAAAGTTTTCATTACAAAGGAATACTTCTTAAATGAATGATAGTCAATGTCAAATTTAGAACTTATAATTATTATTATTAATTGAATTTGTATAAAATCTAGATAAACAAATGTAATTAAATAAATTCTAACAAGTTAAATAATTAAATTTGAAAACATATAGGTCAATGTTTTTTTATGAACATCGATAGTTAAGTTGAACCTCTTTAGCTATGAGTCAAGGATCAAAGGGTGTCAATTTCACCAAATTCGTTTAGGGCACAATCTTGACATCATTCTTTTTAGATATCATTCATCTAGGGCACAATCTCAACATCATTCTTTTTAGATATCAGAGTCTTACACTCAACAAAACTTGATTAATGTTGATTTTGAAAATTATATTTTTCCATTATTTGAAAGTTTGTGTAAAATCATTCTTTTATTCAAAATGAATTTGTAAATCTATGATGAAATTTTATTTGAGGATCTATACTTATAATTTTGAGTTTATCATTAAAATTAATTATATTTTGATTTAAAACTTCACTTGATACACCTCTTAAATTACTTTACTTGAATGACTTAAGATTTGTAAATACTCCCCCTACCTCGGCAACATGTAAGGACAGCCCTACTATCAGATTATTGATATGTTGCCTTCACTTGGTCAACTGAATCCCATGGGGCGAATGGAACTGGACAAGGTAGTAGCTCAAACGCTGCTACCTTCTCTGCTCCATGCTCTATTGCTAGTGATACTGATGCCTCTGTTGCAGGATCTTTACCTTGATATGCTCCTCTACATGCTACTGGTGGTTCTATGGTTGAGGTCAACTACTGCTACCTTTGCCCCTGCTATCTTTGCTGCTGTTGGATCAGCCCTACTATTCTATTATTCCCTACTATTCTATGGGTCGTGACCTCCCACCAACAACTCTATCTCCCCCCCACCCAGTTCTTGGGCATGTTATGTATAGAATCTAGAATCTAGCTACCCATCAAATCCACCCTGCGTCTATACGTAACATGCCCAAGAACCGGGTGTGGGGGAGATAGAGTTGTTGGTGGGAGGTCACGACCCATAGAATAGTAGGGAATAATAGAATAGTACGGCTAATCCAATAGCAGCAAAGATAGTAGAGGCAAAGGTAGCAACGGTTGACCCTGGCCATAGAACTGCCAGTAGCATATAGAGGAGCAGATCAAGGTAAAGATCTTGCAACAGAGGCATCAGTGTCACCAACAACAAAGATACCTAAAGAGATACTCATCTAAGAGTTGATCATCCCAAGAAGACATACAAACATTTTAAATGTCCATTGTATTAATTATTAATAGTGTACCATACCAAAGTATTTTTAAAGTATTTTTAAACTAATTAAAACTTATTAGAATTCTTTTAAATGATATTATTTTTTAATGTTAGAGAATATTGAAATATGATTAAAATGAATGCATTATCTTTAAATACTAATACATAATATCAATTTCAATGAAAATATTGAGCTAATCTAAAGTAGAAAAATTAAAGGGATATGTTGTTTAATTGAGTTTTGAATATTGTATGAAAGTATTGAGCTAAATTAAAGTATAAAAGTTAAGGGGATATGTTGTTTAATTGATTGTATAATATTGTATGAAAGTATTGAGCTAAATTAAAGTAGAAAAGTTAAGAGGATATGTTGTTTAATTGAGTTTTGAATATCATATGAATAGTTCCAAAAATAATAAGATAATAAGCAATAAGTAGATGTATAAATTAATGTGATAATTAATTAAATTAAATGACAGGTTAGGATTAAGTTAATCTGGATTCATTACTAAATTTGAATTTGAAAATGGTCGCCAACACCCTAAAGGTCATAATTTGTGACTAATAACTAAGAAATAATAACTTGGCATTGAGTACAAACTAGATGACTCCTCAAATTACTCAAATTTAATATCAAATGAGTAGAGACTAGTGTTTGGTATGCATATTTCAAACAAATACAATGAGAGCCAAGTAAGCCTAATTTTTTAATAAATTATCAAATAACTTAAAATTCTTAGATAAAATTGAGTGACACAAATTCAAAAAGTTTATCGACACACTTATAATGTAAATGTCAATAGACTATTAAAATATTTTATTTGATTAATTTTAAGAAAATATGTTACCATATGTAGATGTCAACATATCTACTTATTTATATAATGGATTGCAACAATGTGGATAAGCACACATATAAACTACATGCCTCTTTGGATAAGAAACCACAAGAGGGGGACCTAATCTATTAAATTCATCTAGATGTTTGAAGGGGATCTAGTTTATCTATATGTATTTATTTTGTTAATGGAAGCATGTTGAATGCATGGATTTCAATATCTTTATCATTATATAGAAGATTACAATCATATGAGTAGACATACATCAGAACTACAAACCTCCTTGGCCTAAGTAGCCATATGAGGAGGATCTAATCTAGGGGTCAAATCTTGCCTAAACTAGATTTGGGGGGGGAGAGGGAGGGGGTGTTGGTGTAATTATGTATTACTAATTACACTTTACTTAAGTTTACTAAGGATAATACATTTTCACTTTAGTTATCATGTAAACACCTAGGAGTTTGCAATTTATTTGAGCACATGTTGTGTCACACCTCTCTTTGTGTGATATACCTTTGTGTTCTTACCTCTTCTTGTTGTACATAATTTCATGCACAATGGAGGATAATCCACCTTTGGTGGACATGCGCTTAGTTTATATGCTTATCACTTGCATGACTCCTAGTTATCTCGCTTTGTCAATATATTGTGGCACATCTACATGCATTGTATCTAAATATGATTTGGGCATCTTATTACCCATTATTATTTTGATCATAAATGAATCAAGTCATTTGAGGATCATATTATTTGTCTCTCATGTGCTATCAATTGAGCTTCTAGATCTTGGCATTTTCATTCTTTTCCTTGGTCTAATTCTTACAAGGTGTTTAACCTTGGTGGATGGCTTCTATATCAGATACCATCATACTTACCAATTGTGCTCAACCAATTGAGCTACAATCCTTGAAATAGGTAGATGGACAATACCTAAAGAAAAGTGGAAAAGAGAGAGTTTATATATTTTGCAACATCAAAGTAGTAGAAATAAGACAATATTTTCTCATGGAATATACACTTTGTTTGAAGAAAAAAATCTATCCAAATAACAAACATAATGATAAAATCTAATCTATAAGAAAACAACTAGAAGGGAGGTTACAAATTTTTTAATATTTTTGCTAACCTATTTTTTGGGGTGTGTGTTATATGTGGGTCTCATAAACTTCTTCAACCTAACAAAAATTAAAAACATGTAATTTCCACTTCATGATAGGTTGTCTAGAAAGTATTTATAAATATTTTGGATTTAATTGTGTGTGCAATTTTCTTCAACATTTCATATCATTCTCCATGACCCATCATCAAAATAAGGGTTATGCACGACTGGAGTCGTTTCCCTATGAAATGAATGTTGTCTATAAGTGTATGGTTTCTAAATATACAGATGTAATATAACAAATCTACATTACCTAAAATAATTATCCAATTGAAAAATGACGAGTCAAGAGTATGACAAGTTGCTCTTATTCTCATAGTTTATTGAACATGTAGTAGATTAATCACTTGTGTGTGATGATAAGATTACCATTTTGAGTATCATATGCTTAGAGGAAATTCAAAGAACATAAGTTGTATCTCAACATTAGTCTCTCAATTAGACATGATAACAATATCACACCTTGGTTGAAAAAGAAGATTGTTGAAGTATAGAATTGAGAGGGATTGTTGAAACCTATCATGGGAACAATCATTACTTTATCACTGATGTCAAACCTACTACTTGTTTGTAAGACAACTTCTTACTTTCATCAAAATGCTATCATTTTATTGATTGATGAAGAGGATATGAAAAGAAAGGATAACAAGAGTACCTAGAGAAAGGTTGAGTTATATGGTGTATAAAAGGAGCACTAAGACCAAATAAGATTTTGATGATATAGTGTATTTTTTTATCTACTTAGGGCTATAATGAAAGGATATTGCAACAAAGATAAGAAGAAGATGATGTCTTCCAAGCCTGACCGAGAAAACAATGCAAGCCGAGCACTTAGTTTAGGCCAAGTAGAAAGATGCTTGTGACCGAGAAAAGTTTAGTGTGTGTCGAGTGTCAGTAAAATATAATATGTGTCAAGTGTTAGAGATGGCAGTATTGACCGAGTGAGACAATCTTGATGCAGGAGCATCTTGGGTTGCCTTGTTATCCTGCTCATTTTGTTCATTCTGCCAATTGATGCCAAGTGACCAATTTCCAGTTGAAGATGAGTGACTAGTTTCCAGTTGATGTCGAGTGACCAGTTTCCAGTCGATGCTGAGTGACCAGTTTCTAGTTGATGCTGAGTGACCAATTTCTAGTTGATGCCGAGTGACCAGTTTCTAATTGGTGTCAAGTGCTAGTTTTTAGTTGATGCCGAGTGATGTCGAGTGCCAATTTTCAGTTGATGCCGAGTGCTAGTTTCCAGTGGATGCCGAGTGCCAATTTTCAGTTGATGTCGAGTCATCCAGTGGGTGCCAAGTTGTTTGTGTCTGGTTCTTGTTTGGGCCGACTTGGCTCACATTTAATTTTGGTATAGGTAGTTATATTTGCTGAGAGCCGACTTATAGCTTCTCTAAGTTCTAGAATATTCTGTAAGCCATTTTGGCATGTATAAATAGAGTGCTTAGGCTTAGATTAAATGCAAATTTTTGGGGAGAGTTTAGAAAGAGTAGGATATAAGTTTGGAAATGCAAATTTGAAGCTAGATTGTCGATTTGGAAGTTGTATTCTATATCTGGCCGTAACCCAAAGGGCCTTATGCTGGGCATGTATGTTGTTTACTTGATGAATTAAATAAAGATATCTTGTTCTCTCTCCTTGGTGCTATGTTTGTGTTGTATTTTCTACTGTGTTAACTCTTGCAAGGTGGTTTGGATAGTTGGGTGAGCCTTTGGCCCTAGTTATTCCACCTTTTACCTGCATCAAGTCTATACTAAGAAACTTAGTGTTGTTCGAGCATCAACAATCAGTTATTGCAGAGTATACATCTTACTGTCGAGTGCCAATAAAAGGAGTTTAATCAAAGATTTGACGAATCTGAGCCAAAAAAGTTGATTTCTTAAATTGTGTGAAGCCTACTGAAGATAAGTTTGATGAGCTAGTGACACATAATTCAAGATAAACCATTTTGAGATGATCCTAATGAGGATTGTAAGAAAAGTTTCTAGAGGGAACACAATGGAAAGATGGGAAAATTCAATGAATCTAACCTAACCCTAAAATGGACAATTGTGATTAAGCGACAAAAGATCAAAATTCTCTATATAAGGAGATACATGGCCAGAAGAAAAGTGTGAGCAAAAAAAAGGAGTTTGGAGGTGTTGTTTCATGTGGTGGTTGAAGGAATGAATTTGTAGTTGGCATACTAAGCAAAAAGGCTTAAGAAGGTGAAGGCTCGAAGGGTGAATGAGCAATTAGAGATGAAGCGGAATGAATGCCAAGCATAATGGAGAACTGAATCAGAGATCTGAAATCTGCAAGTGAGTTGTTTTATTATTAGATCAAGTCTTATTGTTACTTTCTAACAATTGTATTAGTCTAGATAAATCCTTTGGATTAAGGTTGACCTAATAGTCATGGGTAAATCCTTTAACCAAGTGACATTCTAATGGAATGTTTTAAAGTCCTCTAACAAGGCTTACTTTTAATAGGGTGACTGAAATCTTTTAATCAAGGTCACATTTAATAGTATGTATTTTAACCTTTAACAAGGTTGGCTCCTCATGGGGCTCACTTCAAAAGAGTGAAAATTGGTAGCATGTTACTGGTGGTTTTTCCCATATTGGGTTTCCATGTTTTCCTTGTGTCAAATAGTGTGATTGAATTGGTGGCATTTCATGTTTACTTTTCTGCAAAGTTCATTTGACCTAGGATAGTAATATACTAAGGTTTGAGATAATGGATGATCTAATCAATGCATGCACGTGCATTTTTTGAGTACTAAAAAGTTTTATCTGTACATTTGGACCTTGGATAACCAATTCACCCCCCCACACCCCTCTCAATTATTCTAAATTATTCCAACAATTGGTATTAGAGCTCTTGGTGCTTGTGAGGAAACAGTTTGAAGGTACTTGTAGCTAAAGATCAAGATGTGCAGAAAGGAGGTGCCCAAGCTAAACAAGGAAAACTTTCCTCCATGGAAAAGTTTGATGAGGCTACATCTAGCAAGACTTGGAGATTATGCACAATGAACTATAACCACCGAATATGTTGGAGTGGTTGGAGCCCTTATTGCTTAACAACTAAAAGAAAAGAAAGAACACAATCAAGCAATGTTGGAGATTGCATCTAGCCTAAGCTATTCAGAGTTTGAAGACATCAAAGAATGTACTACTGCTAAAGAAATGTGGGATGCTCTATAGAAAATCTATGGAGGAGATAAGAATATGTTGAGTTCCAAGCCAGAAAGTCTAAGAGGAAAATTTGATGATATGAAAATGCAAGAAGGTGAAACTATAGTTCAGTATTGTGGAAGAATCAAAGATATTGTAAATGCAATTAGAGGACTAGATGGAAAGATTGAAGATGAGACTTTTATTAGCAAAGTATTGAGAACCATGTTTCCTATCTATGCTATTAGAATCTCTTCTATATAAGAACTAAGATGTACTCTTGGTAGTGATCTTACCCTTGAAGGACTAATTGGTAGACTTGCTACTTTTGAACTTTCAAATTTTGATAATTTCAAATCTGAGAATGTTGAATCTACTTTGAAAGCTAAACTAACACTTAAAGAACCTAAAGATAAGAGAAAGAAAAAGATCACCCATGTTACTAGTGATAGTAAAATAGATGATGAAGACCTAGAGGAAATGGAAGCATTGTTGGCTAGGAAATTTCACAAAGGCAAAGGAAAATACAAAGGTAAGTTATTTATCATATGTTTTAATTGTAATTAAGTTGGTTGTATTGCAGCAAGATGTCCTGAGAAGACAAACAATAGAAATCAAGACAAATACAGAGGTAGAAAAGATGAGAGTAACAAAGGTTATAAACATAAGGGAAAGAAAGCTTATTACATTGTTGAAGAAGAATCTAGTGATGAGTCTGATGATCATAATGATGAAGTTGTCTATGCTTCTATGAAAGATGTTCAAATGAAGATGAGGCAACTTCATTAGTATCTTATGTGAACAAAAGTGATAGATGGATCATTGAGAGTGGATGTTCTCATCACATCACTGGAGACAAAAGTGAGTTCATTACCCTTGAGCATTATAATGGAAAAAATGTTAGATTTGGTAATGATGCACCCTATCTAATAAAAGGAAAAGGATCAATAAGATTGACAGACAAGATTATGTGTGACAATGCTTACTATGTGGAAGGACTTAACTATAATCTGTTGAGTGTGTCACAATTGAATAGTTTAGTATGCAAAGTTGAATTTGATAATAGGAAGGCTAAGATCTATGATACTAATGGAAAACTTATTGGAAGTGGTGATCAGACTAGAGGTAATCTATTTTATCTTGACATGAATGAAGTTACTTGCCTTGTTGTACAATTTGATGATGTGTGGCTATGACACAAAAGGTTATGTCATGTAAATATTGACAATTTGGTTAGTATTAGTAAGATGAAAAGAGGTAGAGGTTTTCCAAAACTGAAGAAAGTTGATAATATGACTTACAAATAATGTTAATTAGGCAAGATGACAAAGTCTAGTTTTAAAAGTAAGACTCGTACTTCAAAAGAAATTCTAGAATTAGTTCATATTGATCTATGTGGACCAATTGATGTGCAAAGCAACAAAGATGACAAGTATTTTATTCTATTTGTTTATGATTACTCTAGAATGATGACAGTGATGTTTTTGAGAGAAAAATCTAATGCATTTCAAATGCTTAAGTGGTATCTTGCAAAATTTGACAAGGAAATTGGTAAAAGCTTGAAATGTCTAAGATCTGATAGAGGTGGAGAGTTTACATCAAATGAATTCAACAATTTTTGTAATGTATAGGAATTAAAAGACAAACTTCTACACTAAGGACCCCTCCACAAAATAGGATAGTTGAAAGAAGAAATAGATATGTGATGGATTGTGATAGAACGCTGATGATGGAGAAGAATGTTGCTTTGAAATACTAGAGAGAAGTTGTTAGTACAACTGTCTATACCTTGAACTGAGTACAAGTCAAGAAAGGTACAAATTCCACACCTTTTGAATTATGGTAACGATACTCACCCAATGTCAAATATTTTAAAGTATTTGGAAGCAAGTGTTACATTCTAAATGACAACAAAAATAGAAAACTTGATGCAAAAAGTGAAGAAGATATATTCCTAGGATATTCCACAAGAAGTAGAGCTTATAAGTGTTTAAATACTAACACTAACAAAGTTGTGGGAAGTGCAAATGTAAAAGTTGACGAATATGTAGAAATACATGAAGATGAACAAAAGAAGGAACCTAAAAATTACAAAACGTTTATGTACTACTATGAAGGCATGTCTACTAATACTAATGATTTTATAAACCAAGCTACTAATCAACAAGAATCAGTGGCTATCGAGTCACATACATTGGATGTTGAATTGCATTCAAGAATCGAGTTACATTCCAGAGCCAAGACACATTTAGATGCTGAGAACAGTTTACAAGAAAGGAATGTTGACTTACCTGATAGAGAAGTACATGTAGTGAACCTGAGATTGAACTTCATGAATGATCTATTGTTGAAGAAAGAAGAATAGAGCCAAGATTATCAAAATATGTTAAAAGACATCACCCTTTTGAACAAATCATTGAAGGAAAAGAGGATGGACCAATGACAAGGAATAATGAATAGATTAAGGAAATACATGTGTTTGTTAAGAATGAATGAACCTAAAATAGTGAAGGATGTACTAGAGAATGAAGACTAGATTCAAGCCACAAATGAAGAAATTGATCATATTTAGAAGAATAAAACCTGTACACTAGTACCCAAACTAGAGAACAAGAATTTTATTGGAACAAAGTGGGTATTCAGAGACAAGTTAGATGAGAATGGTGAAGTAACAAGGAATAAGCCAAGGTTGGTCTACAAAGATTATGCACCAAAAGCGATAATTTATTATGGAGAGATATTTGCCCTAGTTACAAGATTGGAAGGAGTAAGAACTCTACTTGCTTACTGTACTTATAAAGGATTCAAAGTTTATCAAATGGATGTTAAATCAACATTTTTGAATGGTATACTAGAAGAGGAGGTTTACATTGAACAACCTGAAGGATTTGTTGATCCAAACAATAAAAACATGGTGTGTAGATTGCACAAAGTTTTATATGGTTTAAAACAAGCTCCTAGAGCACGGTATGAAAGACTGCACAATTATCTTGTGAAGATTGGTTTTGAGAAGACTGATGACAACAATAATTTGTACTTGAAGATAGAAGGAGGTAAATGAATTTTACTAATTGAAATGTTTTTTGATGATATCATATTTGTAGGACAAAATGCATTGTGTAAGACATTTGAAAATAAAATGAAGAAAGAATTTGAGATGCCTATGTTTGGAGAAATAAATTTCTTTGTTGGATTACGAGTATATGAGATGAAATATGGTATTTACATTACTCAGTCCAAGTATGTAAAGGAAATATTGAAGACTTTTGGATTGGAAGATTCAAGACCAATTAGTACTCCATGGTGACACGACATAAACTATCCAAGATTGATGATTTTGCTAAGGTAAATCAAACATTGTATAGGTCTACGATTGGAAAATTGTAATATGTAGTTCATAGCAGACCTAATATTGTACTAGTTGTTGGGATTGTTGCAATATTTTCTACTAATCCTAAGGAGAATCACTTAATGGTTGTTAAAAGGGTTATGAGATACTTGAAAGGTATAGAGGAATGTGGTCTATACTACAAGAAGAATGACAAGTTTGACTTGAGAGCATATACAGATATTGATTGGGCTGGAAACATAAATGATAGGAAAAGTACAAGTGGTGGAGAATTTTTCTTAGGAAAAAGATTAGTCTCCTAGACTACAAAGAAATAGAATTGTATTTCATAATCTATTGTTAAAGCTAAATATGTGGTTGTTGTAGTGAATTATACAAATGTGGTATGTATCAAATAGTTACTCAAAAGGATGAAGGAAGAAATCACTGAACTTGTGCTAATCTACTATGAAAATACAAGTGTTATAAATATATCTAAGAATCCTTTGATGCACACAAAGACAAAGTACATTGCAATCAAATATCATTATTTGAGAGAGTTGGTTCAGAACAAAGAAGTGAGAATGGAATATGTGAATACAAAGGAATAGATAACTGATATATTCACAAAGGCTTTACCTAAGGATGCACATGAATATCTTAGAGGTAAGCTAGGGGTGATACCACTATCTAAAGCTACTTTAAAAAGTAAGATTAGTGCCTTGCATCAACTAAGTTGAATGGCATACTATACAACTTGATGCAATGGATCTTACTTTAAGAGTTGCCTAAAGTAGGGAAGGAACTAAAACAAAATATTTACAATCATAAGCAAGGTGATAGAGGGAGAATCTTATCAAGGAAACTTGAATTGGTTATATCTACATGAACAGATGACAAGTCTTTGGCATTGTTGTCAAAGAGAGAGAGATCAAATAAAGAAGGAGAAGACTATATGAGGGAGAGTTTTATTAGATAAAGAGGAAGAGTTTACATTGGATATCTAAAGAAGAAGAGAGATTTCAAAGAAAATAGTAACATATACAAAGGAAGGATAGATACCGATAGAGGAAGAGATTTCAATAAAAGGTATTAAGTTTATTGTTGGTATTTGTTTTCCATCAATGCCAAAGAGGGAGATTGTTGAAAAAGAAGATTGTTGATATATAGAAATGAGAGAGATTTTTGAAACCTGTCATGGGAACAATCGTTACTTTGTCACTGATGTTAAACCTGCTACTTGCTGGTACGACAATTGCTTGCTTTGGTCAAAATGTTATCATTTGATTGATTGATGAAGAGGATTTGAAAAGAAAGGATAACAAGAGTACCTAAAGAAAGGTTGAGTTATATGGTGTATAAAAGGAGATCTAAAACCAAATAAGACTTTGATGATATAGTGTATTGTTTATCTACTCAAGGTTACAATGAAAGGATATTGAAGCAAAGACAAGAAGAAGACTAAGCAAAAAGAAGATGACTGCAAAGCATGACCGAGAAAATAGTGCAAGCTGAGCACTTAGTTCAAGCTGAGAAGAAAGATAGTTATGACCAAGAAAAGTTTAGTATGTGTTGAGTGTTAGTAAAATATAGTATGTGCCAAGCATCAGAGATGGCAATATTGACCGAGCAACACTTAGTGTATGTTGAGAAACCTAGTGTTGGTTGAGCATCAACAGTCAATTATTGTCAAGCATACAACATGCTATTGTTGAGTGATAGTAAAAGGTGTTTAATCAAATATTTGACAAATCTGAGTCAACAAATTTGATTTCTAAATTGTGTGAAGCATGTTGAAGATAAGTTTGATGAGTTGGTGGCACATAATTCAAGATAAACCATTTTGAGATGAATCTAATGAGGATTATAAGAGAAGTTTCTAGAGGGAACACAATAGAAAGATGGGAAGATTCAATGAATCTAACCTAACCCTAAAATGGACAATTGTGCTTAAGAAGAAAAAGATCAAAATTCTCTATATAAGGAGATATAAGGGTAGAATCAAAGTGTGAACAAAAAAGAGGAGTCAAGAGGTGTTGCTTCATGTGGTGGTTAAAGGAATGAATCTAAAATTGGCATATTAAGCAACAAGACTTAAGGAGATGAAGGCTTGAAGGGTGAACAAGCAACTAGAGACGAAGGGGAATGAATGCCAAGTAGAATACATAACTGAATTAGAGATCTAAAATCTGCAAGTGAGTTGTTTTATTATTAAATCAAGTCTTATTTTTACTTTCTAAACAATTTTAATAGTTTGGATATATCCTTTGGATTAAGGTTGACCTAATAGTCATGAGTAAATCCTTTAGCCAAGTGACATTCTAATCGAATGTTTTAAAGTCGTCTAACAAGGCTCACTTTTAATAGGGTGATTAAAATCCTTTAATTAAGGTCACATTTAATAGTGTGTATTGTAACCTTTAACAAGGTTGGCTTCTTACAGGGCTCACCTCAAAAGTGTGAAAATTGGTAGCATGTTATTGGTAGTTTTTCCCAAATTGGGTTTTTACGTTAAATCCTTTTGTCAAATTGTGTGATTGAATTTATGGTATTTCATGTTTACATTTATATAAAGTTCATTTGACTTAGGACAATAATATATTAAGGTTTAAGATAATGGATTATCTAATCAATGCATGCACATACATATTTGTTGAGTACAGAAAAGTTTTTTCTGTACATTTGGACCTTGGATAACTAATTCACACCCCCCTACTCCCCACCTCTCAGTTATTCTAAATTATTCCAACAACCTTCCTATTTTTTCTTTTATTTAAAATGTAAACAACCTTCCTATTTTTTCTTTTATTTAAAATGTACTAATTCAATAATCTTAGAACTAATCCTACTTAAAGTCATATATTTTGGAGCATGAGCATATGGTATGGTTCAATAGCTAATATGTTTTATACTACCCATAAAGTTATAATTGATCAACATTATTTTTTCTCAATAAAATGAAGCTTTAGAAGTAAACTATGCATGCAATTGAAGATAAATCAAAACTTTTGAAAGATAAATATTCCCACCACTAAAGAGAACACATACATGTCTTAAAAAGAGATAAAATGTATGTAATAAAAATATAATTCTAGAAATGTCTAAAACTCATATTCTCCTCAAGATTAAAAAAATACCCTGTTTGGACTAATAAGAGACTAGTACTATTTTTCACTTTAAAATGAAAGCCTGGAAATAAATCATGCATGCAATCGAAGATTAATGGAAAAAAAATTGAAAAATAAATATCCCCACCACCAAAAAGAATACATACATGTCTTAGAAAGAAAGAAAATATTTCTACGAAACTATAATTCTAGAAGTATATAAATTTCATATTCTCCTCAAGATTAAACAACCATCCTCTTTGAACTTATGTCTAACTAATTACAAGTTGCAATCAGTAACTTCGTGTACATATAAAAGCTACTAAGAGGTCACTTTAGCATTACAATAGTTAGAAGAAAAAAAACAAAGAAAAAGGTATTTAAACTTCTTCTTAACCATTATTTCATTAACAAGTTTGGACTTTGAAGCTATACACAAATCTCCTTAGGCTAGCGATAATTTGTTATGGGGAGCTTGAATATAAAGGGTGAATAGTTATGGTAGCGTAGCTTGAGTGATCTACAACTTGTCCAAATGATTAGGACTTGGACAAAGAAGTATCTTTAAGCTAATAAAAAGAAAGCCAATATCTTCTATCTTGCAACCACGTAAATCTGATTCAAAATTCATGTGAAAGCTTCCTCAACGTTTGTTTAATCCAATTTTGATGTTTCCATGTGTTCCTCTTTTGTAAAAAAATGACCATCTTGTGAATCTATAACTCTCAGGTCTCATGTATTCAATATTGGTGTCAGTGCTTGAAACTTTTTGTTCTATAATTTTACTTCACCCAATAGTTCCCTTCACTATCTTGCATAGGATTGGTATTGAACCTTCCATAGTCACTGACATCAACAAAAATTTACACAAATACATCAAAATAGATTTCAAAAAACATTTCATCAAGCTATTGTTGCAAAAAATTCATAAACAAATATAAAATACAACCAATTATATAATATCTTATAGATTGCATATTATAATTTTTAAAATGAATTTGATAGATAATATAGAGATAGATAAGATTTAAATGCCAACATATGATTGGAATATTATATGTACGAAGCACATCAACGTGAGAAACACCAAGTACTTGTGAGAACCCAAAATTCAAAACTTTGAAGAGTACATACAAGCCAGATAACTTTGTTGATGGAGCCACAAATTGAAAATTCTTACAAAATTGAGCATGCCTGACTTTTATGAGGCCCTACTAATGAAATTTAAGAAACACATAACAACAAGCCTTGCAAGAGAATATTTGAAGAAGGAAAAAATGTTTAAGCTATACGAGCATCAGTGAAACAAGACTAAGAAAGTATAGTTGTAGCAATGTTGGAGGAGGACAAATTTTCATTTTAGTGCACTCTTCTTGCAACTTAAGTAAGAGAACATACAATTATGATTTGTAAGAGAGAAACATGTCAATAGAGTTGAACAATCAAATTAGGGTTTCAATGGGAAAGCTCAATAATGACATTTATTTATAGTTCTCCTCACCCAGTGTCTCTTTCATGGAATGAAGCTCTGAGGGTGTCATGGGTCATAAAACTTAGTAGACTTTCACAACTAGCTATTTAAAACACATATAAATGAAATATAAATACCAAAACTCACAAATATATCACAACTTAACAAAAGATACTATGCATTTTGAAACAATGTGAAAAAAAAATTGAACATGTCTCCTAATGTATGGTAGTAGTTTAAAATTTGACACTTAAAAGTACATATCACTGTTAAGGGAGAAATGTGAATCAAGTAAAGTAAACCTAAGTTCATCACACAACCACACTTACACAACTCAAAGAGGGAGTAAAGGAAATTGATCCTTTCTGATGCAAGAGCATCTTGCATGGGAAAATTATTGGAAAAAAAAAAATTTGAAAAAAAAAAAATTTAAAAAGAAAAAAATAAAAAATAAAAAATAAAAAGAAAAAAATTTGGAGGAGAGAGAAATTGACGAAAATTAGAGGAGAAATAATAAATAAATAAAAAGGGAAAAAGGAGAAAAAGAAAGGAAAAGAGGATTTTTATTTTCGAGGTGCATAGGTGGCATAAAATAGAAAAATAAGAAAAATAGTTGTCATTCCATTAATCGAGGTGTGTAGGTGGAAATTCTAGAAGGTTTTGGATAAATCATGTATTTAATATTTGTTGGGTGCTTAGTTGTATTTGGGTGGGAATTTAATATTTATTTAAAGATAGTTGTATTTACCTTTTATCCCACATTGGTTGTGTTTGTAATGTCTTGGGTTAGAAGTGCCTATTTAAGCAAGGCTTATTATCATTTGTAATCAAGCTCGAGAAGAAGGTGAAAGCTCAAGGAGAAGCTCAAGGGGAAGCTTGAGGAGTAGAAGCTTGGAGAAGCTCAAGGAGTAGCTTGAGAAGTGGAAGCTTGAGAAGGAGAAACTTGAGTAGTGGAAGCTTGGAAAACTTGGAAAGTTTCAAGGTGTGAAAGAGAAGAAGGATGTGAAGAGTGAGTTTTCCAGAGTCTATAGACAGAGCGCCGAATGTGAGGCAGTTTACAGCAGGATTGTAATGGAGTTGTGAGTGTGTAGACAGAGTGCTGAATGTGAGGCAGTTTACACTTGGATCTTGGATTAGAGTTTGTGAGAAAAGCTAGTGACTGCGGTTTAGAAACAAGGAGGTTGCTTGGTGGCTTGCGAGCACAAGTTGAGATCTCAGAGGTTTCGACCAGAGTGTGGATCTGGACTAGCTTGGGTTTGGATTGGATCTTGAGAGATCTTGGAAAAATGTTATTGTAATTGCTTTTGAATTTTCAGGTATAATAAAATTGTCTTCATATTGTTGCTTTCTTGATTGTGAGTGAGTAAGGGTGGTGTGGCCCTCTATCACTTTCAATCCCATTACTAAAAGACTAGATCTAGAAAGATTAGGATTTAACAATGGAGGAAACTTTTTAGTTAAGCACGCTTAGGATGGAATAGTACTGGGATGGGTGACCTCCCGAGAAGTCCTGGTGCTCCACCCCTGTGAGCATCACCTAGATCCAATGAGTGCTAAGTGTTTCATTTATTCTCATGAGAGATGGATTCATGTTGAATCACTACTCATGAAACATGGGTCAATGAGTTTGACTCAAAATCACATAGTTAAATCTTGATAGCAATATCACAAGATTAGTGTTAGCCAAGTAATAAAGGAGCCCTAAGAAACGCTAGGATCTAGTGAGTAGAATAAGGAAATGATGAAAACGTCCTTGAAAACAATAGTTATAATGAGAGCTAGGATAATATATGTAGATATAATAAGTAGATATGTTGAAGTAACAAATGGAATTAGAAGACTGATCTTTGGATATGATTTTATGTTGGCTGTGCTATTCAAGATAAACACATTGTGTCAAATCTAGGCCTAAAACTACCAAATCTACAAAACCCAAAAATCATTCGATGATTTAGCAAGGTCAAATATTTTGCACAATATAAAATTTCTCCTAAAGTAGGGGAGCACCAAGTCCTTGATCAACTATGTTTGATCTCAAATTTGATTTTGCAATTCTAACATACAATGAAAATAGTATCTAAATCTACAATTTGTTTGCAATCCAAGATCTAAAATATGCAATAAAAATGGTTTTGTTTTTTGTTGGGGCATTTTCCTCAATTAAATCCTAGTTAGGGAATTAACCTTGAATTGAAATAATTGAATTGCGGAAATGTAAAAAAAAATGCACAAATTCACCTTAAAATAATAGGATCTCTCTAATTGAATATAATGAGCTCTCTATACCAATTGGTTTGGGTTAAGAATGTGGATGAATGGATGTCAAAGATGCAACAAAGGAATTTGAATAGACTGAAGGAGATCTTGAAGATAAACTCCTTCAATTTATTTAATGCTTGAATCCTTGATCTTCAAGAGAGGAATTGCTTGAAGATTTCTTGAAGATTTGAATGCATGAGAACTTGAGTGCTAGAGCATGTGCATGCTTGTGAGTGTAATATGAAAACATGATATGAGATGAAAAATGGAGAAAATGGATGGGTTTATAAAGGGGTCAAAGCTAATTTTCTCCTATAGGTCGACCTACCTTAAATTTTGCACCGTGAGTAAACCTAGAAGTTGGATATGAGAAGGGGATCCAAGATAGGGCCTAAGAAGGGACACACTATGTAGCTGATGGGATTATTAGGGACACACCACGTCCCTACCAACCAGGGCCCAAAACCCTAGGAATACCCTTAGGGTCCCAAAATAAGTCCCAAATCTTGGAAGTCAAATATAGTTTGTGAGATATGACCATTATAGTGTAGAAAATAGATTTTGAGTGATTTAATGAGGGAAAGGGAGGACTTAGGTGGTTAGATCCTACCTCAATATTTACGCCATGGAAATAGGAGCATTAAAGAGGAGCAATTAGGTCTTACCCCACTTCCACCTAGGATAAATGAGAAAAAAGGGGAAGAAAGGAGGAGAGATGCAAGGAGATGATGATCTCACATTAAATAGATTATAAACCATCATTAAATTGAAGTATTTCCAATTTAAGATGGTACATTTAGCCCCCACTTTAGCAAGAGTGTGGACTCAATCTGAACTCTTGGTAAAGTAGAGGACAAGACATAAGATAATTTTATCACAATCAAGGAGACAAAGAACCCATCAAGCCCATAAGGGATTGAGTCTTTGCTAATTCCAAGATCATAATAAGAGAGAAATCATTGACTTTAAGAAGTAGAGAAAAAAGGGGTATGATTAATTCTCCAATGAGAAATGTACATCTCATTGTGAATCATAGAAGGAAAAAATTGTGATATCCATGTATAGGACTTAACATGTTGTGTTTGAATGTGTTACTTATATATGATATTTGGAAAAATGTTATGAGTTTCCCATATACAAGATTTATCATATATGTGTTGATCTATTACCCATGTATGAGACTTAGCTATCGTATACATATTGCCCATATACAAGACTTAGCATATGTGTATGTAAAGGAGAGAGAAACCAAATTTCAAGGGTGTTCACTTCCTAAATTCAAGGTGTACATGGAGAATACATTATTTAGGTTTGTGCATAATCCATAAAGGGGTTCACAAGATGTGAGAAAAATGGAAGGGATGAGGATGAAGTAGCAATGTATAGATTTGACGATAACCTAGGAAGAATACCAAGTGTTGAAAGCTAGAGTACCCTAAGCCATACATAGAATCCATATTTACTACTCCATGATAGAAAGAAGAATGAATAGAGCAGATGCCCCCAGGTTAAAGCCTTGCTAACACTTTAACAAGAGAAATGGTTAATAAAGTTTTACATACATCCACCAAGAGGCATTTCCACTATGAGATGCCCCCAAGAGAAGACAAATCAAGGGGAATAATCACATAACATAAATAAAGAGCACAAAAGTATCTACTAATTTTAGGGTTACCATGATCATATGATAATGTGAAAATATTAAATCATGTATGGAATTTCATCATTCCCCAAAATAAGTAGAAGTACAACACAATGGAAGAAAGACATGTAAGAACTACAAAGAAGAGTCATTTTGGACTACCATCACGAAGACCAAAAAGAATTGGTGCTACCATTTCATAAATCCATGCGGACAACACAAGGATACAGTTGGGAACATTGGCACATTTATAACATAACATATAACAACATATAGAATAAGTGAGATAGAAATAGAGGAATGAGATGATATTTTGATTCCTCTATCACCTTTTGTCAGTGAAGAAACAATGGTCATCTAAAGAAATCTCAAAAAACATATAGAAAACCCAGTATGGAGGAAGTGCATCACAACAAAACAAAACAAAAAATTATTCTATAGCACTATCTCAAGTGCATTTCCATCCTCCCCTATCTTGTTTAGTAGTATGTAGAGAAGGTGGAAAACTTGCAAGAGGATAAATGTCTAGCATAGTAGGAACAACAGTTAAGTCTAAAGAAAGACCCTCTTGAGAGTCACAATGCTCAAGACTAGATGTAAGTGTGAACTTCATACAAATAATGTTAGGAAAATAAATATCAGGATCAAGAATCACATGCTCATCATCATCTAATGTATTATCTTCATCAAGATTAATAGCAATAGAATTAAAAATATGAATATCACATTTATATATCTCGTTAGTATGATTAACTTCCTCTATAGACATGGGTTGATGAGAAGCATGCATACAAGCTTTAACATGAGCTTGGCTGTTCTTTTGACATTCATGATCATTTCAATTATGCTTAGAATTACTGTAAGTTTGTTGAGAAGAAGAAGGATAAAAAACTATGTATTTCTTACCATCTTAGACGAGTTAACAAGAGGAACAATAGCATCTCGAGAACTAGAAGGAGGAAAAACACTAAAAGGAGAAACAACACTAGGAGGGAGAAAAATATAAGGATCATTAGATGTAGGAGGTGGTTGACCATTAGAAATAGTAGAATCAAAAGAATCGTGTGTAAAAAGGATAGTGATGTAGTGCAAGGCATGAGAATCCCCAAAGGAGATGTCCAAACCCCCAGCAAATAACCACACCACAAGAAAACAATAAAAAGAAACAATAATGCAAGATTTGATACTAAATCAAAACTCTTTATTCATAAAATAATTGGTTAGCAAGGCCTTTGGGTTTAGGGCCAAATACAACAACAATTATAATAACAATTTTGCAAGATCCAACAAGATCCAACTTACAAACCCAATCCCAACTAGTTCAGAACTACAATTGGATAAGAACACCAAGAAGAATCCACACTTTTACCCTTAGGTCCACCAAGCAATCCTCTAGTTCTCAAGCCACAACTACTAGGTCTTCAAAGTTCGCATTTAGCCTTCATCCTCTTCTCCAAGCTGGATGATCATAATCATGCCTAAATACTCCACAAAACCCTCTACTTATAACCAACTAAGCCACAAGTTAACCCAATTCATTACAAATTAAATTAAATCCTTTACATTGAATATATGTTGATCCAAAAGTCAACTACAACACATATTAAATACCCATACATAAATTAAATGTCAAAAGTCAATTCATAGACTTGGCACCAATAGGAACCAAGACCAAGCCAAGTGCTAGAGAAAACCAAGCCGAGCATTAGCCAAACCATAAGCAATGTCAAGCTCCATAGTGTATGCCAAGCACTAATATCTATCGAGCTCCTCAACTAAACTATGCCCAAAAATGACTAAGCATCACTCCTTTGGTGATCAAGTCCACAACTTCAAGCCAAAATCTCTCCAACATGTAGGCTTACCAGCAAGCCTAGGGTGCTCCTGCATCAGACACCCCAGGTTCAAAAAGATGTTCTTAGAGCTAGAAGAAAATCTTCTAGGATTCAACACATAAATCCCAAATTGTTTCTTCACATACATATCCTCTAAGTCATCAACTTGGACACAATTTCCCTTGTTCTTCTTTTTCTTCTTCACATCCATCCTCGATGTGTTACAAGTATGATTTCTATACTGATATCCACCCTTCTCAAAATCCTTCAATGTAACTCAACTACCAATACGCAGGTTCCTCCTACTGAACTCTTCATTTTGTAAAGGAATCAGAGAATACTTCTTGCCACCTTTCTGAACAATAAACAAATTCTTGACACAGTCATGCACAACCCTACAATCATATTCCCAAGGTCTACCAAGCAACACATGACAACTGTTCATGTCCACAATGTCACACAACACTTGATCCTTATACTGCCCAATTTGGAATTCAACAAGGCATCGCTCCCTCACTTCCAAAGCATGATCACCTTACAACTAGCCTTTAGGATGTCTCACTCTCTTCAAACCAAGTTTTTGAACCATCTCCTTAGCAACAAGGTTATCAGTACTGCCACCATCGACAATCACCTTGTAGACCTACAACGAGTCCTGAATAAACTAGTCCTCTGACAAGAATCTAGTGTCCTCTGACCAATCAGTACTCATCGAGCTAGCAAACTCTCTCCTTGCTTAGGTTGACTGTCTTGAACTACAACCTCATTTGCAACAAAAAATTTCCTACCATGAAGACATTCAAAAGATCTATTCCCTTCTTCACCACATCTAAAAAAATTACCACTATACCCACCTCCACCTATCCTTCTCTTCTAATCAATAGGTTTTGTTTCATGTTCAACACTCATTTTATCCTTTGTTGATTTATACTACTTCTCCTTCTGTCTAGCATTACCTTGAATTTTCCTCTTCAACTTATCTTTTGGCTTCAAAGCATAGTGATAAGCATCCTAAAATAAAGAAATATTTAGCATACCAACCTCATCCTAAATATTGAATCTCAAACCATTAATGTATCGAGCTACCTTCTCCTTTGAAAATTCTCTATGTCAAGACTAAATAGTCAACTTGTAGAACTCCTCGGTATAATCTTTCACAAACATATCTTTTTGCTTTAGATTTTGCAACCACTTAAACAACTCAAGTTCATAATTAGAATGAATGAACTTAGCCTTCAATTTAGTCACCATCAACCTCCATCTAGTAATCTTCATTTCACCTTCTTCTTCTTCGTCTCTTTGCAGTTCTTTCCACCAAAGAGCAACATGTCCTTTCAACTTAGTTTGTGCAAACCTCACTTTGAGCAGATCCTCAATATCCTCAAGGTCAAAGTATTCTTCCAATTCACCAATCCAATCAATCAAGTCTTTGGAAGTCAAAGTACCTGAGAAATTAGAAACCTCCATCTTATGCTTCAACTTCAACTAAGATCGAGGTCTAGCAAACTAACCAACCCTAGTTCCAATAGGTCTCTCCAAATGATCATTTCTATCCTCACCACTAGATCCAACAAATTCAAAGTCTTCAACAACTTCCTCATAGCCATCTTCAGTATCCACATGCCCAAGTACACCACCTAAAGCACTCACAATTTCAGCAACCATATCACTCTTCATCAATGCAATCTCAGATCTAAATTCTACTCTAATATTCTCTGAGATCCTTTCTTCCACAACATCACTAAGATCAATAATTGTCCTGGGGTCCAATCTTCTTAGAGGAATCTTCCAAAAAATTTGCAAACCCAAAGCAATAGATCCACCAATCTAGAAGATCAATTAGCTCCATAAGATCAACCTTCTCCAATCCAAGATCCTAGTGCAAACTACCTCAACTTTGGTGATCTATCCACACACTTAGGAACAACCTTCACTCTAATACCACCTGACATAGTGCAAGGCAGGAGAATCCCTAAAGGAGATGTCCAAATCCCCAACAAATAATCACACCACAGAAACACAAAAACATGCAACAATAATGCAAGATTTGATACCAAATCACAACTCTTTGTTCATAAAATAACTTATTACATGCAATATGCCCGATTATAAGGCCTTCTAGGTTAGGGCCAAATACAACAAAAATTACAATAACAGACTTGCAAGATCCAACAAGATCCAACTTACAAACCCAATCCCAACTAGTCTAGAACCATAACTGGATAAGAACACCAAGAAGAATCCACACTTGTACCCTCAAGTTGACCAAGCAATCCTTTGGTTCTCAAGCCACAACTACTAGCTCTTCAAAGTTTGCATCTAGCCTTCATCCTTTTCTCCAAGCTAGATGATCATAATCATGCCAAAAGACTACAAAAATCCCCTACTTATACCCAACTAAGCCACAAGTCAACCTAGTTCATTACAAATTAAATTAAATCCCTTACATTAAATATATGTTGATCCACAAGTTAGCTACAACACAAATTAAATACCCATACATAAACTAAATGCCAAAAATTGGCTCAAAAACAACTCGACGCCAATAGGAACCAAGACCAAGTCGAGTGCTAGAGAAAACCAAGTTGAGAATCAACCAAACAATAAATAATGCTGAGCTCCTAAAGCATGCCAAGCTCCATAGTGTATGTTGAGCTCCATATTGTATGCCAAGCTCCATAGTGTATGCCAAGCTCCATAGTGTATGTTGAGCTCCATAGTGTATGTCGAGCACTAGTATCTACTGAGCTCCTCGACCAAATTTTTTCCAAAAATGGCCAAGCACCACTCCTTTGGTGAACAAGCCCACAACTTCAAGCCAAAATCTCTCCAACATTTAGGATTGCCAACAAGCCTAGGATGCTCCTGTATGAGATAGGAAAAATACCACGAGACATATCCCTAGGCATACTCAACTCAACAATATTTATATATATATGAGCTTGATAGGATTGAAAAATATAATCAAGAGAGTAGGAGGTGTAGTATTAATATAAGGCCAAAAGAAATCAAGGGTAGGATAATGTTGAGACCTTGAAGGGTGATAAAGATTGTGATTCATTGTCTTCATCTCGCCATCAAAAGGAAATGTAATGCACTAATGAATAGGAGAAGAAATGACTTGCATGATAGCCAACCAAGGTATATCAAGCTTCACTTGGAATTGATTAAAAGTAGAAATGACAACGAAGGCACTATTCACCACTTTACCACACAATTTAACAAGCAAGGAAATGGAACCTTGAGGGGGATACAAGAAACCATTACAAGTCTAAATCTAAGTATCAACTAAATTATTGAAGCGACGATATATTTACTTAGTAAAATAATGTTCCTAAGTTATAATATTAACCATGGAAGTAGGATCAACAAGAAAACCATAAGAAGGACACTTAGAAATTTGAGTAGTAATGTAAAGAGGACCATCAAGAGCCTTGAAAATATCTTAGTTGTTAAATGGAAAAGCAAGATCTGTAGTAAACTTAAGGTTAGGTTTGGGATTAGGCTGATTATGAGATTTAGATGGAACTTTCTTCTTTGATGGAAGTGGAGGTTGAGGTACACATTCCATAGTGTTAATAATATGATCACTATCTTCTCGTAAGGTATCATAGGAAACATTCAAAGTATGAGAAGAAGAAGAATGTGAACAATTGTATTAGTAGTGTGTTGAGGTAAAGGATTGGTATAGATTTGAAGGTTTTTATTAGGAGGCACCATAGATTTCTTTCCATTATCATTATTATCAACATATAAAGCATTAGAATGAATCAATTCTTAACTCTTATGTTTCAAGGTACAATACACTTCAATATCATGGCTAGGTTGATGATGATATTGACAAAAGACTTTAGGATTAAAGTTCAAATTTGATGTAGTAGAAGGAAGAAATGGTTTAATAGTAGGGAGTGCAATGATATTATAACCAACTAACCTTCTCTTAATGGAATGAAAAGTTTCAAAAAGACAAGTAAACTTATGATTCATCTAAAAAATAGAGGAAGAAGTAGTGACACCCTAGGATGCAAAAGCTACTTGTTCATCTATTGAATTCGTGGCTTTGTTAATCTTTGACATTGTTATTAGGTTTTGGAATTTTTTTGTAACTTGGTGTGGCATCACTCTTTCCAATAGTTACATGAGTCGTTGGAGTGATGCTCTCTAATTGACTCACTTGTAGTTGAAGATGATTAAGTATTGCACAAAGTTGTATAAAGGAAGAAAACTCAGTAAGCATAAAATTATCTCTAATATCTTTGTAAATTCATAATAAAAATATGTTGAATATCAATATTAGGCATAGGATAATAAATATTATCAAGAAAATGCTTAATTATACCAATAAATCAACCAATTTTTCCTTAGGGCCTTGTTTACAATGCATCAAATCAGTCAAAGACACTTGAGAACCAATGTTATTATAACTTTATTGGATGAAAGAATTAGAAAATTTATTAAATGAATCAATAGAATAGGGTGGAAAAGAAAAATACCATTGCAAAGCTTGTTCACGAAATGTGCGAAAAACAACATAGCTAAAATCCTAAGGTCATGAGCATAATCATTACATAGAACTTTTAAAGTTTGAATATGAATCACAGGGTCACTCTTATTATTATAAGTATCAAGTTGATGCATATAAACTTGATGAGGATTAGTGGTAGGGATAATGTCAAAGGAAAATGGACTATACATATCACATGTGTGTACATTAAACTTGGATTGAGTAACGGAAGAAAGTGTTGCAATGAAGAAATAGTTTGAGCAAGGCTAATGATAGTGGAATCATTAGAGAAAATAGGTGGAAACTATACACTGATACACTAGGAAGAGCTTATGAATTAGATGGAATAGAAGGTGTTACAAGTGAGATACTAGGAACTATTGTAGGAGGATTATGATACATTTAGGGAATAGTATTGTGTAAAGGTTGTGAGGTAGGCAATTAAGTAGGTGGAACACTCACTGGTAGAGAAGGAATATAAAGAGTGATAATAGAAGAATTAGATGGTTGGATAGAAGTGGTCACAATAGGAGAAACATAAGTAGGAATACTAGGGATAGATGTAGAAATAGGAAAGGTAGGTTCAATTATACTGATAAGTGGAGCCATCCCTATTTTAGATGCAATTTGAACCAAAGGCTTAACATGAGAACAGAAAAGGCGAGTAAGACCATGGAAATTATTAACACCATGTTCATCATTATAGATCACTTTCTTAAGATAGTCAAAAGTAGAAATAGTATCGGTATTGTGATTCTCTTGAAGAAGCCAATCATGCATTTTATCAATCTTAGTAGCAAGATTATGAACTTGTTCAAGAGGAACCCTTAAAGCATCATCCTCGTCATGAGATGAGTGAGAAGAGTCATTCCCCATGCAAGGATTAGGATCATGAGAAACCATAGGATCACTAAGGTTCCTAAAGAGAGGACAAGAGGAATCTAGATCAAAGGGAGTTAAGAGTTTATGACTTGTCCTAACAAGAATACTATAAGTAAGGCTTAAGGCAATAAATTACATACATTAGACAAGGAAAGAAGACAAAAGAAATGTAACCTTATATGAAATAAATCACAAAGCCCACTATATAATCTTATGAAAGTAAATATATAAAGAATGCATAGATAGATCATGAGATATGAAGAAGATAACACTACTAAACTCCAAAAATAAAGAGGATAGAAGATGAGTTGACCAAAGATAGTGAACACAGAATAAATTATAATAATATAAATCCAAATGAAAAACAAGAAATTTCAAAATTTGGGTTCACCAAAGATGTTAAGAGGGAAATGTGAATAAAGGAAAGTAAACCTAAGTTCATCACATAACCACACTTACACAACTCAAAGAGGGAATTAAGGAAATTGATCCTTTCAATCCCAATTCTAAAATAATAGATCTAGAAAGATTAGTGCTAGCTAAGTGATAAACGTGCACTAATGCAAAGCTAGGATCTATGGAGTAGAGTAAGGGAAAAGATGAAAAAGTCCTTGAAAACCTTAAGTTATAATGAGAGATAGGAAAAGATATGTAGATATAATAAGAAAATATGTTGAAATAACAAAGGGAATTAGAGGAATCACCTTTGGATCCAATTTTGTGCTACTTGTGCTACTCAAGATAGACAAACAACATCATATCTGGGCCTAAAGCTATGAAAACTAAAAAACCCATAAATTATTTGACGATCTAGTGAGGTCAATGTCCACACATGATGCCAACCTTTTGCTAAAGTAGAGGAGCACTATATTCTTGATCAACTATGTATAATCCTAATTTTGATTTTTTAGTTCTGACAAATGATAAAAATAGTATATGGATCACTAATATGTTTGCTAATCCAAGATCTAAAACCTATGATAAAAAAGGGTTTTTGATTGTTGATGGGGGCTTTTCCTTGGTCAAACCCTAGTTTAGGAATTAACCTTGAATTGAAAAAAATGAATTACAAAAATGTAAAGAAAATGTATGAATAAACCTTACAATAGTTGGATCTCTCAAATCAAATGTAATGAGCTCTCTTTACCAATTATCTTAGATCAAGAATGTAGATGAATGGATGTAGAAAATGCAACAAAGAACTTTGAATGGACTGAGGGAGAACTTAAAGATAAACTCCTTGTTGGAATGTTTATAATAACTAAGAGAGGGGTGAATCAGTTATCCAAGGTCCAAATGTACAAATAAAACTTTTTAGCAATTAACAAATTCATATCCATATACCCATATCTTGCATGCATCCATTATATCATCCAATGCCTAAAACATTTGCATATTGTTGTCCTAGGTCAAAATAACTTTAGAAGAATGTAAATATAAAACACCACAAACTCATTCACACATTTTAACACAAGGATTTTATGTGGAAACCCAATTTGGGAAAACCACTAGTAACATGCTACCAATTTTCACTCTTCTAAAGTGATGCCCTGTGAAAGGCCCACCTGTTAAAGGTTACAATACACACTATTAAATGTGACTCGGTTAGAGGATTTCAATCACCCTGTTAGGAGTGAGCATTGTTAGAGGAATTTAGAACATTCTATTAGAATGTCACCCAGTTAAAGGATTTTAAAATGACTATTAGGTCAACCTTAATCCAATGGATTTATCTAGATTGATACAATTATTATAAAGTAATAGTAGGACTTGATCTAATAACAAAATACAACTCACTTGCAAATTATAGATCTCTAATTCAGTCCTCCATTCTACTTGGCATTCATCCTCTTCATCTCTGATAGCTTATTCACCCTTCAAGCATTCATCCTCCTAAGCCTTCTTGCTTTGCATGCTAATTGCAGTCTCTTCTATTCAACCGCTATATGAAGCAACACCTTTAGCTCCTTGACAACACTCATTACTTCTGGCCTAGTATCCTCTTATAGAGAGAAATTAGGGCTTTTGTTGCTTAATCACAATCATCCATTTTAGGGTTAGGTAGGATTCAATGAATCTACCCACTTTTCCATTTTATTCCCTTTTAGAAACTTCCTTTACATTCCTCTTTCAATTCACCTCAAAATGGTTTACCTTGAATTATGTGCCTCTAGCTCATCAAGCTTATCTTCCACACACTTCACATAATTCAAGAAATCAACTTTGTCAACTCAGATTTGTCAAATATTCGATTTAACACATATTACTATAACTTGCAATCCACATTGTTCACTCAACAATAACAATCTTCTAATGCTTGGCCAACATTGGATTGCTCAGCATTTACTAAGTCTTCCTTGCTTGGCCACTACTATTATTTTACTGATGCTCAATACTTATAGTATTTTACTCAAGCTTGGCACCTGTAGATTTTTCTAATGATCAACACCTATTGATTTCTACTTGGACAACACTTAATTTTCTTAGCTTACACTATTTACTCAGCTAGGCTTAGTAGACACTTTTTATGAAAACTCTTCTTCTTTGCTTAGCTTCCATTCACTATAGCCTTAAGTTGATCAACAATACATCATATCATTTGTGACTTGGTCTTAGTGCTCCTTTTATATACCATATAACTCATCCTTTCTCTAGGTGCTCTTGTTATTTTTCCTTTTCAAATCCTCTTCATCAATCAAACAAATGGTAGCATTCAGACCAAAATGCAATTGTCTCACCAACAAGTAGCAGGTTTGACATCACTAAAAATAATGATTATTCCATGATAGGTTTCACACTTCAAACAATCTCTTTTCAACAATCTCCCTCTTTGGCATTGATGGCAAACCAATACCAACAACAATACCAAAAAGAAAATTAATACCTTTCAAATATCTCCCTCTATCAATATGTATGCCTCATTCATACCTAATCTCTCTGATATCTTCCTTAATACATTCTTTAGGTTTTAGGTACAACACTCATTATATCTTCCTCTTTGTCTTATATCTCCCTCTTTCTAATTCCTCAGTATTTAGTATCTATCTCACTCTTTTGTTGATTTCTCATTGTCTATCTCCCTCTTTGACAACAATGCCAAAGACTTGTCATCTATTCATGTGGATATAATCAATTTAGATTCTCCCTCTGTCACCTTGCATGTGACTGCAAATCTTCAGATTTAGCTCTTTCATTACTTTAGGCAGCTCCTTAAGTAAAATCCATTGCATCAAATGTTTCAAGTACAACATTTAGCTTAGTTGATGTAGGGCACTACTCTCGCTTCTCAAGTAGCCTTGGATAGGGGTATCACCCCTAGCTTACCTCTAAGATATTCATGTGCATCCTTAGGTAAAGCCTTTGTGAATATATCCACTATATGTTCTTTTGTATTCATATATTCCATTCTCACTTCTTTTTCTTGAACCAGCTCTCTCAAGTAGTGATACTTAATTGCAATGTGCTTTGTCTTTGTATGCATCACAAGGTTCTTAGATATGTTTATAAAACTTGTATTGTCACAATAAAGTACCATAGTTTCAGTAATTTCTTCCTTCATTCCTTTGAGTAGTTGTTTGATACATACCACATTTGTACAATTCATTGCAGTAACCACATATTCAGCTTCAACAGTAGATTGTGATATATAATTTTGTTTCTTACTAGTCCATGAGAGTAATCTTTTCCTAAGAAAAATGCTCTATCACTTGTACTTTTTGTGTCATCAATATTTCCAGCCCAATCAACATTTGTATAGGCTCTCAGTTCAAACTTATCATTCATCTTGTAATATACACCATAATCTTCTGTTCCTTTTAGGTATCTCATTATTTTTTAAAAAACAATCAAATGATTCTCCTTAGGATTTTCAAAAAACCTTGCAATAATCCCAACAACTAGTGTAATATTAGGTTTGTTATGTACTACATATTGTAACTTTCCAATCATAGACATGTACAATGTTTGATTCACTTCGACAAAATCATCGGTCTTGGAAAGTTTATGTCTTGTGACCATGGGAGTACTAACTAGTTTTGAATCCTCCATACTAAATGTTTTCAAGATTTCTTTTACATATTTGGATTGAGTAATATAAATACCATACTTCATTTGATATACTTGCAAACCAATAAAGAAATTTATCTCTCCAAACATAGACATTTCATATTATTTCTTCATTTCATTTGAAAATGTTTTATATAATGCTTTTGGTCCTCCAAATATGATATCATCAACAAATATTTCAGCTAGTAAAATTCCTTTAGCTCCTTCAATTTTTAAGTATAAGTTGTTGTTGTCATTAGTCTTTGCAAAACCAATCTTCAAAAGATAATTGTGTAGTCTTTCATACCATGCTCTTGGAGCTTGCTTTAAAACATATAAATCTTTGTGTAATATACATACCATGTTCTTTTGTTTGAATCAACAAATCCCTTAGGTTGTTCAATGTAAACCTCCTCTTCTAACATGTGATTAAGAAATGCTAGTTTCACATCCATTTGATAAAATTTGAAACTTTTTCATGTAGAGTAAGCAAGAAGAGTTCTCACTCCTTCCAATCTAGCAATAGGGGAAAATTTCTCTCCATAGTCAATTCCATCTTCTTGTGCATATCCTTTGAAAACTAATCTTGCCTTATTCCTTGTAACTTCTCTGTTCTCATCTAGTTTATTTCTTAATACCCACTTGGTTCCAATAACATTCTTGTTCTCTGGCCTGGTTGCCAATGTCCAATTTTTTTTCTTTTCAATCTGATCAGTTTCTTCTTTCATGGCTTGATTCTAGTCTTCATTCTCCAATGCATCCTTCACTAACTAAGGTTTATGCATTCTTAACAAACATGTTTAATTTCTCAACCTATTGCTAGTCATTGATCTATCTTCTTTATTTCCAATGATTTTTTCAACAGGGTGATGTCTTCTTACATACTTTGATAGTCTTAGCTCTATTCTTCTTCCTTCAACAATAGAACTTTAATTTAGTTCAATCTCAAAATTGATGTGCACTTCTCTATTAGGTAACTCATCATTCCTTTCATGCAAATTGATCTTAGTATTAGCATGTACCTCATCTCCTAAAGATAGGTCGGTTCTTGATTGCAACTCGACATCCATTGTATGTGACTCGACGGTCACTAATACTTGTTGCTATTGATTTACAATTTGGTTCTCCGCTTCATCAACATTCATGTCTTCATAGTAGTACACAAAGGTTTTGTACTCTTTAGGTTCCTTCTTAGGTTTAGCTTCATGTACCTATGTATATTCATCAAAATTTACATTTGCACTTTCCACAACTTTGTTAGTGTTAGTATTTAAGCATTGATAAGCTTTACTTCTTGTGGAATAACCAAGGAACATACCTTCTTCACATTTTGCATTAAATTTACCATTCCTTTTGTCCTTAAGAATGTAACACTTGCTTCTAAATACCTTAAAATATTTTACATTGGGTGAGTATCCATACCATAGTTCAAAATGTGTGGAATTTGTACCTTTCTTGACTTGCACTCGGTTCAAGGTATAAATAATTGTACTTATAGCCTCTCTCTACTATTTCAAAGCAACATTCTTCTTGATCATTAATGTTCTAGCACAATCCACTATAGATCTATTCCTTCCTTTCAACAATCCCATTTTGTGGAGGGGTCCTAGGTGCAAAATTTTGTCTCTTGATTCCTCTATCATTATAGAATATCTCAAACTCATTTGATGTAAACTCTCACCTCTGTCAGATCTCAGACATTTCAAGCTTTTACTAGTCTCCTTTTTAACTCTTGCCAAGTACCACTTAAACATTTGAAAAGCATCAAATTTTTGTTTCAAAAACATAATTGCCATCATACTAGAATAATCATCAACAAATAGGATAATGTACTTATCACCTTGTAGCTTTATAGATCAATTGGTTCACATAAATTAGCACGAACTAATTTCAAAATTGTTTTGAGGTACGAGTCTTACTGTTAAAACTATATTTTGTCATCCTACCTAATTGACATTGTTTACTAATCACATTATCAAGTTTCTTCAATTTTGGCAAACCTCTAACTCTTTTCATGTTACTTATATTGAATAAGTTATCAAAATTAACATGACATAAACTCTTATGCCATAGCCATACATTATCAAATTCTACAACAAGACAAGTAGCATCATTCATGTCAAGATAAAATAGATTACCTCTAGTTTGATATCTATTTCCAATTAGTTTTCCATCACTATCATAGATCTTAGCCTTCTTGTTATCAAATTCAACTTTACAACTTGAACTATTCAATTGTGACACACACAAGAAGTTAGAGTTAAGTCCTTATATATAGTAAGCATTATCACACATGATCTTTTGTGTCAATCTTATTGATCCATTTCCTTTTATCAAACAGGGTGCATCATTACCAAACCTAACATTATTTCCATTATAATATTCAAGGGTAATGATCTTACTTTTGTTTCTAGTCATGTGATGTGAACGTCAATTGCTAATGATCCATCTATTACTCTTGTTCACATAAGACACTAATACAGTTGCCTCATCTTCATCAGAATCATCCTTCATAGCAACATACACAACTTCATCATCATGGTCATTAGATCCATCATTTGATTCCTCTTCAACAATGTAGCAGGCTTTCTTTTCTTTGTCTTTATAGTCTTTGTTGTTCTCATCTATTTTACTTCTGTATTTGTCTCCACTTCTAGTGTTCTTCCTCTTTGGACACCTTGCAACAATATGACCAACCCCATTACAATTGAAACACATGATAGGTAACTTAGCTTTGTATTTTCGTTTACCTCTATGAAATCTCCTAGCCAATGATGCTTCAAACTCTTCTACATTGTCTTCATCTATATCACTATCACTAGAAACATGCTTAACCTTTTTCTTCTTCTTATCTTTAGGTTCTTTCCGTGTCAATTTAGCTTTGAAAGAAGAATCAATACTCCCAGATTTGAAATTGTCAAAATTAAAAAGTTCAAAAGTAGTGAGTCTACTAACCAAGCCTTCAAGAGTTTGATTACTACCAGGGGCACACCTCAATTCTTGAATTATAGAGACTCTAATAGCATATATAGTCAACAAGGTTCTTAACATTTTGCTTATCATAGTCTCATCATTAATGACTAGATTTTCTCCTCTGATTACATTAACAATTTCCTTGACTCTTGTACAATACTAGACTATAGTCTCACCTTTTTGCATTCCAAATTTCATCAAACTTTCCTCCTAAACTTACAACTTTGGCTCTCAAAACATTTGTATCTCCTCCATATTGTTTGTACAGCATCCCACATCTTCTTTGTAGTGTCACATCCTCTGATGTCATCAAACTCTAAGTAGTTTAGGGCAGATGCAATCTCTAACATTGCTTGACTGTGTTCTTTCTTCTTTTTTAGATCATCAACAGTAGGGGTTCCAGTAGGATCAATATGTTTGGTAGTAATGGCTGATTGAGCATAATCACCAAGTCCTCCTAGATGTAGCTTTATCAAACTTTTCCATGCTAGAAATTTGTCTTTATTGAGCTTGGGCACCTCCTTTTTCTAGATCTTGATATTTAGCTTTTAGTACCTCCAAACTATCTACTCACAAGCACTTGGGGCTTTGATACCAATTGTTGGAATGTTTAGAATAACTGAGAGTGGGGTGAATCAATTATCCAAGGTCCAAATGTATAAATAAAACTTTTCAAAAATTAACAGATTCATATCCATATACTCGTATCTTGCATGCATTCATTAGATCATCCGATGCCTTAAAGATTTGCATATTGTCATCCTAGGTCAAAATAAATTTGTAGGAATGTAAACATAAAACACCACAAAATCATTCACAAATTTTGACACAAGGAATTTACATAGAAACCCAATTTGGAAAAAATCACTAGTCACATGCTACCAATTTTCACTCTTCTGAAGTGATGCCTTGTGAAAGGCCAATGCTATTAAAGGTTACAATGCACATTGTTAAATGTGACTTGGTTAGATAATTTCAATAACCCTATTAGGAGTGAGGCTTTTAAATGTGACTTGGTTAGATGATTTCAATAACCCTATTAGGAGTGAGCCTTATTAGAAGACTTTAGAACATTCCATTAGAATGTCACCCAGTTAAAGGATTTACAAATGACTATTAGGTCAACCTTAATCCAAAGGATTTATTCAGACTAGTACAATCGTTAGAAAGTAACAACAAGACTTGATCTGCTAACAAAATACAACTCACTTGAAGATTACAAATCTTTGATTTAGTCTTCCATTCTACTTGGCATTCATCCTCTATCTCTGATAGCTTGTTCACCCTGTTGGTCTGAATTTTTGAATGATAGAAGTCCTTTGTCCTGATATAGAAAATTCAAATTGTCTCCATTGATGGTGAGTAGGGTTCCTAGTTAAGTCAACCTTTTGTTAAAGCCTTTGGAAATTTTTGTGAAAAACCCTACATTTTCATGCCATTCATAAATGGTCGGGCGCAAAATGTTTGAATTTTCAAATAGGGTGAATATTCTATTGTCTTTTATCTTTCGCACCCCAAGCTACTTTTCTTCTTAGATTCCTCAGCCGTCCGATCTAATCAGATCAACCACTATCGTTTCCTCGCTATGAAAACATGGGCACTCTTTATGTATAGCGAGGTAGCGAGTGATAGAAAGTTATAATACGGGACCGCAAAATGAAGACACGACAGTCAGAGAATTGTTTTCTGGTCAATCATTTAGTCACGTACACCTTGCAAGTACTGTTAGTACCGAAAAAGGAACCCAATGGAAGCAGTCAGAAGTCGGCACTGGAATGATGGTTTTTTCGATGTCTTGCTATCTCGTTATCAAAAAATTTGGTCATCTCGCCATTAGTGAAGTAGCGAGGCATTGTAAAAAAATCAATAGCCGGGGGGACTCGAGGCAACATGGAAGGCTAGCTAGGTTTGAAGTAAAGGTTTGTTGATTGCCAGTAGTGCAAATTCTCCTACGTCAGCAATGCCTCAGACCCATAAAGCTTTTAAGAGGTCCCAATCATCAGATCAAGTTTTAATCGACGATCCTCACCATCTTGCTATAAAAAGTTGCACGATGTTTAGTCTATGCGACATAGCGAGTATGGGACCCACCACTCCTGCAACATATGTTGAACAATTTCTTTACCTTTGATTTGATTTCAGATTGATGGCCATCGCTATCTCATTATCAAGAGTTGCTCGGAGGATATGCACAGTGAAGTAGTGACATGGTGACATGTGTCCTCAGTCACCAGTGGATCTAGACACAAGTGCCATCAAGGAAAGAGCTATGTACGTGGGCCATTCTCATTGGATCGACTGATCAACTTGTCAAGTGGAACACCAAGTTGTCTTTCTCTGTACCCCATGATTGTCTAATTTTAAAGATCGACAATGCATGTTTAAATATTGAAGGTGGTGGCACTCTGCATATTAATGAGATTTGAAAAGTTTCACATGTAAAGGAAAAAATAGAGTGTAATATATAAGATTTTCTCAGTTGCACCTTATGCGAATAAAGATTTTGAAGTCTTTTCTAAATAGGATCATTTACTCAGAGGATTGTGTAGATTTTGGTACAAGTGCCAAACAACATAAAAGAACTACAGATAAGAGATTTCCAAGTATGTATTTTACTATAGTCTCTAAAGTGTTGTAGTCTTGCATGGTGTAGTAGAAATGGCTCTGAAGAATTCACTAACTCTTAGATTGTGGATAGTAGAGGGATTACTTGACAAGAGTAATTGGATCCTTAGTGTTTCTTCCTCTTGAATCAGTTTAAGTTTGTTTGAAAAGTTGTTTATAGAGGGGAAGTTGTTTGTCTCGTATGTTAGTATGTGGAATTTTGATTGAGGAAGACTAGTAATCCCAGGTGTTTCTATGGGTTGTGATCAAGCTACTAAGGTAATGAAGGGAGTAGAGAATGAACTTGATAAGATAAAGACCCTGTCAGCAGTAACACCTTTCTCTAAGGAAATTTTCAAGATGGCACACTTCAATGCCATGACAACAGAAGTATGTAGGACCCTATGCAGAGTGTTTAGAGAAGGTGAAGAAGATTTTATGCCCATCGGTTTCATGCGAATAGTCCCTTTGACTTTTTGTTAGTACACATCTTTTTGTGTCAGTAGGTAACAAATTTTGGTTGAAAGTTGGTTTTGGATGTAGACGTGGTTGGCTAAGCAAAAATTGCTCATTTTGTTATATTTAATAGCCACATTGTTTCCATGCTCGAGTGTTCTTTATTAAGGGTTAACCTCGTTATCTTAAGGAGTTGTGTTAATCAATGAAGAGTGGGAAGTAAGGGTGTTTCTCCCAATACCGTGATGATGGTAAAACCCACGGGTTCTAGTTAGTTTGCAATTATCATATTAGATTTTTTCATGGGCAAGCTTAGTAGTTACATATATGACAGAATCACAGTTGGAGCTAAATCAACAAAAGGATGTGATAGACAAAAGCCTACAAGAGAATATGTGGTTCCCATAATTTCCTGTTAATCTTTTTCTTTTTAGGCAGATGTATGTGTCTTCCTCTTGTAAGAGACACCTATCATTTTCTCTTAGCCTAAAGCTTGTTGCATCTCACATTAGATAAGTGAGATTCTAGGGCTAGAGAAAGGGTTCGAATTCTATTTGTCTGTGATACTTAGTCTATTTTTGGTCCATTATTTTGAGCAAGTTTGTGATGTATTTTCTCTGTCAGATCTTGAGAATACATGAATATAGAGTGATCTGTGTTTCTTCTGAAGGTCATTCTGAGTCTATTGTAAATTGTATACAACTTTCAAAGAAAAATGAATACAAATTATGAATTGTCCCCATATCAGTTCTTTTTGAACTTTGTCTCCTTTTGATTACTTGGTTATCTTGATGTTGTATAAGTAAAGGCTTGTGCAATTGAATGCAATCCAGTTAGGGTGTATATCTGTTTATCATTGCTGTTAATTCAATGGATTAAGTAAAATCTTTGATGAATGTGATAAGGTTGCTGTAGTAGTGGAAAGGATTTTGAATGATGAATTCTAATAAGAATTGCTGATAAAATTTGTTGTAAGGCAACAAATTAGATCTAAGAATTTGCTGTAGACTCTGAACCCTAATGGATTAGGCACTGATCAAATTTAATCTAGTTGAAAGAGAAATGTGTCACAAATGGTTGTCAAAATGCAGAATCAAATCCAATTTTACTTTTATTTCTTGAAGATTTTCAAAGTTGGCCTGTACTTGTCTGCATGGAATGTTTTAGCTTCATTTAGCCACTATTGCTGAGAACATCTATAGACCTGAAGATTTTTGGCCATATTTGTTGTATGGGATGTGTTTATCAAGTTATCAACAATTGTGCATGTATTTCAGGATTTGAAATGAGAATCAGAATGAAACTAAAATTATCCTCATATAGTGTTTCCTAGTCTTGAATCATCCCTGGGTATACCCACCTTGGTTTTGCAGAGCCTGAAGAGTAGAAAACCACCCTTGGTTTTGTTGAAGTTGGGTCCAAATGGTTTGCACATACAATTGATAATAAGAATTGGCTAATCTTTAGATTGTGTGAGTATTGTCATTTTGGTATTGAGCATTTTGTTGCTTAGTAGTTTTTTTTTAAACACCAACAAAATGACGACTCTGCTAGGGAGTTGTGTTGAGATTCATGATAGAAAAACCTTGAAAATTTAAAAGGATTCAACACAATAGGAGGAGAGACACAGAGAAAGTTTTCATACAATAGTAAGTTGATGTGTTCAGTCCATTTCCTTGGTACATTTTCGTGTCCCTAGTAAGCTTTATTCTATTACAATAGTAGTTCTTGAATTGAATGTAAATTGTGCTGAGAAATTAGTGTACCTTCAATCAGTTCAATTCTGTAAGTTGCTGTTGTAAAAAATCAGAGTCCAAAATCTAAAAATGAAGAGTATCTTGTTCTCTTTTCAAAATGTTTGAGGATCTGCAAGTTATTTCATGCTGAGAGTCTGGTTCAAAATTAGATCAGTAATAATATGCATTTTAAAAACTTTTCTCACAATTGTGAGTGGCAAATCTATCTCTAGAACCAGTGGCATTTAATTGTACATGTATTCTATTGAGGGCTTTCAGCACATTGTTGGGTAGATCTGAATTTGTTGTTGAATTTTTGTTTGAAAAGAGGAGTGCAGTTTGGATCTAATAGTGTGGAAGAAGTTATGTTTTAGCTTTGTTTAGGAGTTTCAAATTCAAGATAAATCTGAAGAGGGTTTCTTCTACCTGCTGTTGTTTCAAATTAGTTTATAACTCTGTTCAAATCTAATTCAATTCATGTCTCACTTAATGTGAGTGGTGACTCAAAGTTAATCTCCGTACCAGTGTAGTTTTATGCATGAATTGTGATTAGTTATTTCAGGAGAAGCACATATCTGATGAGGTTGAAACATTTAAGTGGTTGCAAGATTTGTGCTGTGTTGATTCAAAAGGTTTAGTAAGGATTTGGTAAGACTTGGGGTCTGCTATTGTAAATGGTAGACAAAGAACTTTCAGCCATCCGAATCTTGAGGTATTTTCATTTTCATGTCTTCTTGTTTCATGAAAATTGATTATGAAAAGTGTTCTCCATCAAGTGATTTTCAGCACTAATAGGAGAAGAGTAGTTTCAAAGTTTTATACACTTCATCAGATCAAGTTTCAGTCGGTTGTATTTAAGTTTGTGAAGTGTGTTTGGAGTTGAAATTGGTAGAAAGTATTTTTAGATATGCTGCAAGTTATGAATCTTAGTATTAATGGTGAATGAGGTTCAAAATTTTAAAGGATGTCAAGATTCATTTCACCTAAGATGCAACCAGTTATTGAATTTCCTAGATCCATTTATACCAAATGATATATGCCATTGTGTTTTAATGGTATTCATGGTTTCTTGAATGTCATTCCTAGTGATGTTAGAAAAAGTTTGCCTAAGTTTAATGGGAACCATCTTGTTTCCGCTAGTCATCATATTGTGTTCTTTGCTAATTTGATGGGTGACTGTGAGATTGCTCATGAGGATGTGCACATGAAGTTATTTGTTCAAACCTTAGAAGGTGATGCTAGAGACTAGTTTTCTTTTCTACCAGCATGTTCTATTTCATCTTTGGGTGAGTTGCATTCTGCTTTCATGGAGCAATTTGGAGAAAGGGTAAGCATATCTGATTCTTATGACAAGTTCTTAAAGATTCATAATCAGAGTGATGAACTTGTCTCTAAATTTAACATCAGATTTGCAAGAGTTTTGAATGAAATCCTTGAAAATTAGAGACTTGATGATCAAATGTGTTTAGCAGTGTATTTTGATGCATTTGACAAGAAAATGAATTATCTACTAAGAGATAAAGAACCACAAACATTATATTAGGCTTTTGTACCCACTAGGGATATTGAAAATAATTTGAGGTACAGATTGACTAGAGGTCATTTTTCTATATACGATTGCCGGTACAATGCATTTGAAAGAAAGGATGAATGTGGTGTTGATGCTTTAGTTTCAAATAAGCATATCAATACCCCTACTATGGGTTTTAATCAAGTGGAAAATTCATATCAGAATATGTGTATAAGTAAGGTTAGCTTGGTTACAAATGATGACACACATGTTCATGATGCTACAATAGTAGGATGTATCTTAGACTTTGATAGGGTTCAGCAATGTGTTGATATTGTAAATCAAGAATTAGTTACATTAGCAAGTTCTTATAATGTTGATTGTATACATGATTCTATTGCTAATGAAGTTGCTGCACCTAGATCTCAGCTTTGTGCAAATAAGGAAGCTGAGAGTTGTCTCCATGATCATGAGTTTGTTGATGATCTGACATGCCATGGAAATGTAATACAAAATGAAGAGTATGAATCAAACTTATCTCAATCATAGTCTGAAGAATAGAGTTCACATGTTTTTAATGTTTCAGCAGTAGATGGTAATATAGATTTACTTGATCAGTTAAATGGGCAAGAAATGATTTATCTTCTTCATAGATTGCATCATGTTGAGAACATTATTAAATTTGAATGTGAAAGACAATTATATCAATGTGGGTATGATGAAGCTGAAAGTCATGTTTCAACTGATGATAATAAAGTTGCTGATCTAATGTATTGTGAAGAGGCATCATGTAAAGAAAATGACGAGAGAGGTTACTCAATTCAAGAAGAGGAAAGTGCTAGTATATTTTTGTCTTCATGTGAATCATATGCAAATTGGGAGGAAGAAAGCAATGATGAAAGTGAGTACTCCCTTGTTAGTAAAGGTATGAGTTCTTTTCTTAAATTTGAAAGTGAAGTTCCGGTTCAAAGTTGTACAAGTTAGCTAGATGTTGAAAGCTGTGAAGATTTGTCTATACAATATGAGGATAAAGAAATTATTTATAAGGACGGATTACCTAATTGTGTAGATAAATGTCTTGAGAATGAATGTAGAGATGATCAGTATATAAATGATTCTCAGATCAATGCACCAGCACCTATTGGTAAGATAGATACTGATTTTTCAACAAGATATTTGAATTGCCTACATGAAGACAATAAAAGTAACTTTGATTTATATTCTACATGCTTCATTGATGGAGTTGATGGTGTGTCTTCTTGTGATGATTTCAATTTTTCTTCACATGTTGAAAGTCTTCATGAAGATGAAATGGGCGATGATTTTACAGTTTTCACTAATCCATTGTATGATGAGAATCCTGATGGTGATCAACCCATTTTTTGTCAAAATGTTCAAAGAGGGTCATTGCATGGAATTATTAACCTGTTGTTTGAAGAGCACATGGACAATTCAGATTTAATTGAGAATGAGTTTGATGATGGTACCTTGTCTTATTGCTATAAGAGATCAGAATGTTCTTCTTCTTCTGAGTTTAATAGTAAATATGATCATGATGTTGCATATGATTATGATGACAAGGTGTTTGACGAAATTGTTTTTGAAAATTAGTATCCACCTTGCAATAAGTTTTATGATGAATTCTCTAATATGAAGGCTAATTTTTTTGCTGATTGTGAAGAACCATATGAAGATTATGGATTAGTTTCACATTCTGATGTGGATGAGATATGTGAGTACCAGTCAGATTGTTTTTTAGAGTACCATCCGGATATGCATAAGGATACACAATTTGAAGGTATGAATGATCCTTTTCCTCAAGTTGAATATGAAACTTTCATATTTGAGATTGATAACATGCATAAGTCATTAAATGAAGAGGATTTTCAGTCTAATATGTTTGAGAATGCTAATCAGAACCTCTATAATGAGCAAGTGGTTGAAAGAGAATTTAGTTTGTATATGCATTATGAAGTTGTAGTCTTTGTTTTACCGAGAGAGTTGATTCATGATGCTAAGCTGATTGGTGAAATTGATAGAAGAAATATTTTTAGTTTACCTCATGCATGTTTAGATGAGAATCAGATGTATGACAGGGGTAAAAGTTTTTGTTGAATTTCGATGGCCTGGGGCCATCGTTTACACATAATCTTAGTAGTAGCTTCTTGCTTTCGATAAAGCTGTCTGAGAAGGAAAACTTTGCTATTAGGTATGTGGTCTACTTCTAGAAATTCTGAGCCCTCACTTTAATCCATAGGAGTCAATGTCCCCAGACAGAGCCACTGTTGGTCTGAATTTTCGAATGATAGAAGTTCTTTGTCCTGATATAGAAAATTCAGATTGTCTCCATTGATGGTGAGTAGGGTTCCTAGTTAAGTCAGCCTTCTGTTAAAGCCTTTGGAAATTTTTGTGAAAAACCCTATGTTTTCATGCCATTCATAAATGGTCAGGCACGAAATGTTTGAATTTTCAAATAGGGCAAATATTCTATTGTCTTTTATCTTCCGCGCCTCGAGCTACTTTTCTTCTCAGATTCCTCAACCGTCCGATCTAATCAGATCAAACACTGTCGTTTCCTCACTATGAAAACATGGGCACTCTTTATGTATAGTGAGGTAGCGAGTGCCAGAAAGTTATAAGACAGGACCGCAAAATGAAGACACAGCTGTCAGAGAATTGTTTTCTGGCTGATCATTCAGTCACGTACACCTTGCAAGTACTGTCAGTATCGAAAAAGGAACCCAATGGAAGTAGTCAGAAGTTGGCACTAGAATGATGGTTTTTATGTTGTCTTGCTATCTCGCTATCAAAAAATTTGGTCATCTTGCTGTTAACAAAGTAGCGAGGCACCATAAAAAAATCAATAGCTGGTGGGAGCCAAGGCAACGTGGAAGGCTAGCCAGGCTCGAAGTAAAGGTTTGTTGATTGCCAGCAGTGTTGAATTTTGATCGAGGAAGACTAGTAATCCCAGGTGTTTCTATGGGTTGTGATCAAGCTACTAAGGTAATGAGGGGAGCAAAGAATGAACTTGATAAAATAAAGACCCTGTCAGTAGTAACACCTTTCTCTAAGGAAATTTTCAAGATGGCACACTTCAATGCCATGACAACAGAAGTATGTAGGACCCTGTGTAGAGTGTTTAGATAAGGTGAAGAAGATTTTATGCCCATGGGTTTCATGCAAATAGTCCCTCTGACTTTTTGTTAGTACACATCTTTTTGTGTCAGTAAGTGACAAATTTTAGTTGAAAGTTGGTTTTGGATGCAGACGTGGTTGGCTAAGCAGAAATTGCTCATTTTGTTATATTTGACAGCCACATTGTTTCCATGCTTGAGTGTTGTTTCTTAAGGGTTAACCTCGTTATCTTAAGGAGTTGTGTTAATCAGCGAAGAGTGGGAAGTAAGGGTGTTTCTCCCAATACCATGATGATGGTAAAACCCACAGGTTCTAGTTAGTTTGCAATTATCATATTAGATTTTGTCATGGGCAAGCTTAGCAGTTACATATATGACAGAATCATAGTTAGAGCTAAATTAAAAAAAGGATGTGATAGATAGAAGCCTGCAAGAGAATATGTGGTTCCCATAACTTCTTGTTAATCCTTTTCTTTTCAGGTAGATGTATGTGTCTTCCTCTTGTAAGAGACACTTGTCATTTTCTCTTAGCCTGAAGCTTGTTGCATCTCACATTATATAAGTGAGATTCCAGGGCTAGAGAAAGGGTCCGAATTCTATTTTTCTAAGTGATACTTAGTCTATTTTTGGTCCATTATTTTGAGCAAGTTTGTGATGTATTTTCTTTGTCAGATCTTGAGAATACATGAATATAGAGTGATCTGTGTTTCTTCTGAAGGTCATTCTGAGTCTATTGTAAATTGTATACAATTTTCAAAGAAAAATGAATACAAATTATGAACTATCCCCATATCAGTTCTTTCTAAACTTTGTCTCCTTTTGATTACTTAGATATCTTGATGTTGTATAAGTAAAGGCTTGTGCAATTGAATGCAATCCAGTTAGGTTGTATATCTGTTTATCACTGTTGTTAATTCAATGGATTAAGTAAAAGCTTTGATGAATGTGATAAGGTTGCTGTAGTAGTGGAAAGGATTTTGAATGATGAATTCTGATAACAATTGCTAATAAAATTTGTTCTAAGGCAACAAATTAGATCTAAGAATTTGCTGTCGACTCTGAACCCCAATGGATTAGGCACTGATCAAATTTGATCCAACTAAAAGAGAAATGTGTCACAAATGGTTGTCAAAATGCAGAATCAAATCAAATTTTACTTTTATTTCTTGAAGATTTTCAAAGTTGGCCTATACTTGTTTGCATGGAATGTTTTGGCTTCAGTTAGCCACTATTGCTGAGAACATCTACAGACCAATACAAGATTTTTGGCCATATCTGTTGTATGGGATGCGTTATCCAGTTATCAAGAATTGTGCATGTATTTGAGGATTTGAAATGAGAATCAGAATGAAACTAAAATAATCCTCATACATTTTTTCCTAGTCTTGAATCATCCTTGGGTATACCCACCCTGGTTTTGCAGAGCCTGAAGAGTAGAAAACCACCCTTGGTTTTGTTGAAGTTGGGTCCAAATGGTTTGCAAATACAATTGATAATAAGAATTGGCTAGTCTTTAGATTGTGTGAGTATTGTCATTTTGGTATTGAGCATTTTGTTGCTTAGTAGTTTTTTTTAAACATCAAAACACCTTTTAAGCATTCATCCTCATAAGCCTTCTTGCTTAGCATGCCAATTGTAGTCTCTTCTATTCAACCACCATATGAAGCAATACCTTTAGCTCCTTGACAACACTCATTACTTTTGGCCTAGTATCCTCTTATAAAGAGAAATCAGGGCTTTTTTCACTTAACCACAATTTTGTTTAACACCGAGTTATTTTCCACACGCTTCACCTATGTTCAGAATTTGGGTAGACTCTTGTGATTTTACCTATGTTATTTTTGCTTCTCGCACTTCTTGTCTTCTTTGTGTCTTCTGAAGACTTTCTGAGGATTCTATGTGCGAATGTTCCAATTATTTTAATCTTGTCATGCATATTTAATACTTATGTGAGAAAAACCCCTCATGCGTAGATCCAATGAAATTATGGAACTAGGGTTAAAACTTATAGTCAAATCTATTAGAGGATTAATGGATAAATTTAGAGAGAAATTATTTTAAAAGAGAAATTCTTAGATTTAGAAAGCCCTTTTTATTTTAAAAATTATGTATTTGTTCTCTTTTAAAAATTATGCAAATCTGCATGCATATATGTGTATATATATATATATATTGTTGGAAATGATTGAAATAATTATAAGAAAAGTTGAGGTAGATTGTTGGAATAAAATATGGAACTAGTAAAGAATGTCCTCAATCATTGTTTTGTCATTGATGTCAAACTTGCTACTTGCAGGGATGACAATTGCTTTAGTGATCCAAATACTATCAATTAGTTGATTGTCAAGGTGGAGGCAATTAATAAGATGTAACTAAAATACCTAGAGAAAGGTTGAAGTTATGATGTTGGAATGAAGTACAAGGATCAGCTAAGCCATTGATGAAAGAATGTATTTGATGACATACTACAAAGAATGGGCACACTGAAACATATCAAAGATTTAAGGTTTTAACTAAGTCTTTTTTAAAGCTCAAACTAAGTTCATTAGAGAGAAGGAGTTGGGCAAGCTAGTAAGAGTCGAGCAAGTTCTAGTTAATGCCGAGTAAACTTTAGATGCCGAGTGGTGCCGAATAGAATCAAGTGTCGAGCAAGTTCAAGCGCCGAGCAAGTTCAAGTGCCGAGTAAGTTCAAGTGCTGAGCAAGTTCAAGTGCTGAGATGGTATAGGTGTCGAGTAACACAGAGGTGCCGAGCACCAGTAACTCAATAATGCCGAGTTGCTGCATTATTTAAGAAATCGAAGATTCGCTAGATCTAAGGCGACAAGGTTGTTATCTATAAATCTATGAATTAAAAGGAAGATAAGAATGATGAGTTGGTGGCACAGAACACCATGTAGAACGTTTTTAAGATACAACTGGCAAAGTTTCAAGAAGAAAACAAGATATGGGGTAGATACATTGTATCCTACCTAATCAATTTTGAAACTCTAAAATTGAAGAGGGAGAATTGAGCGGTAAAGGAAAATTAGACTTCTATATAAGAAGACATAAGTTAATAAGAAAATAAAGAGAGCGAGAGGGGATAGAAGGAAAAAGGGACAATGGTCAAGCATAAAAGCATGAAATGCTGAAGAATGTGCCTAGGAGAAGATAACACAAAAAATCTATTTGTATAGATGACCACAAAGGTGATTGCATTGATAGAATGAGTTAGAAGACTCAAGGAGACAAAGCTTGAGAGGAAGACAAGCAGTCAGAGCTAAAGAGATTAAAGCCAAGCATAAGGATCGAACTGAAAGTGTGATCTGAAATCTGCAAAGTATGTTGTAAGTTATATCAGATCAAAAGACCATTATTGTTACTTTCTAGCAATTGTAACTATAGGTCTAAATCCTATGGACTTAGGTTGGTTTAATAGCCATTAGAAAAATCCTTTAACATGGTGACATTCTAAGTGAATGTTATAAAGACCTTTAACCAGGGCCATTCCTAATAGTTTAGTGAAATCCTCTAACAAGGTCACATTTAACAGTGTGTTGTAAGCCTTTAACAGGGCACGCTTTTAACAAGGCATCACTTCAGAAGAGTGAGAATCAAGTAGCATGTTACTAGTGGTTTTTCCCAAATTGAGTTTTCACGTAAATCATTGTGTCATGTGTTGATCTTGAGTGTTTTATCTTTGCATGTTGATTTACTGTAACTTGCTTATATGATTGATTTAAGTTTGAACAGATGAAAAGGGTATGGATTCATTAAAAGTAGTAAAAAGGTATTAATAGGGAATTTGGACCTTGAATAACTGATTCACCCCCCCCTCTCAGTTACTCTAAAGAATTCTAACAATTGGTATCAGAGCCTGATTGCTGATTCAGTTTAAAGGGACTACTAGCAGAAAAGATCAAAATGCCAAAAAGAGAAGTTCCCAAGCTCAACAAAGACAACTTTGTTGCATGGAAAAGTTTGATGAAGCTACATCTTGGATCCATAGGAGATTATGCCCAAAATTCAATTGTCACTGAACATGTAGATCCAGCAGGTGCTCCTACTGTAGAAGACATGAAAAACAAACAAGAACACAATCAAACAATGTTGGAAATTGCATCTGCACTCAGCTATGCTGAATTTGATGATATCAAAGGATGTGACACTGCATTCAAAATGTGGAAAGCACTATCAGACATCTATGGAGGAGATCAGAATGTACAAAGAGAAAAAAGAGAAAGTCTCAGAGGAAAGTTTGACGACATGAAAATGGAGGAAAATGAGAATGCTGCTCAGTATGGTGCAAGAATAAAGGAAGTGGTAAGTGCAATAAGATGCTTGAATTTTCAACTGGATGAGGATACTATTAATAGTAAGTTCTTAAGAACCTTGCTCCCTATCTATGCTATTAGAGTATTAGCAATACAAGAACTAAGATGCATACCAGGAAATAATCTAAGCTTTGAAGGTATAATAGGTAGACTCACAGCATTTGAGTTATCTAACTTTGACAACTACAAACCTGAAAATGTTGAATATGCTTTTAAGGAAAAGTTATCACTAAAAGATGCCGAACAGGTAAAATCAAAGAAAGGAAGAAAAATGAAGTATGTATCTAGTGACAGTAGCACTGATGAGGAAGATGTGGAACAATTGGAAGCATTGCTCGCTAGAAGATTTTACAGGGGCAAAGGAAAATTCAAAGGTAAGATGCCTATCATCTGTTTCAATTGTAATGAAGTAGGTCATATTGCTGCAAGATGTCCACAAAAAAATGATTCCAAGGAAAGCAATAAATACAAGAATAGAAGAGATGATGAAAAAATAGATTACAAAGAAAAAGGTAAGAAGTGTTATATTGTTGAAGAAAATTTTGATGACAATGATGATGAAGTTGTTTATGTAGCCATGAAGGACCAATCTGATGAAGAAGAAGCCATAGCACTGGTGACTTGTATAAACAAGAATGACAGATGGATCATAGACAGTGGATGCTCACATCACATGACAGGAGACAAAAGTAAGTTTGTCAACTTTACTTAGTATGATGGAAATAGTGTTAGATTTGGTAATGATGCTCCATGTCAAATCAAAGGAAAAGGTTCCATTAAGCTCACATAATAGATTTCATGTGATAATGCATACTATGTTGAAGGATTAAACTACAATTTACTGAGTGTCTCATAGCTAGGCAATATAGGTTGCAAAGTGGAATTTGGAAATAAAACTGCAAAAATCTATGATACTGATGGTAAACTAATAGGAAAAGGAGATCAAACAAAGAGTAATTTGTTTTACCTTGATATGGATGATGCTTCTTGTCTATTTGCAAAATTTGATGATGAATGGTTATGGCATAGAAGATTATGTCATGTCAATTTTGATAATCTAGTCAACATCAGTAAAATGAAGAAAGTCAGAGGTCTACCAAAATTGAAAAAGCCTGATAATATCATGTGCAAACAATGTCAGCTAGGAAAGATGACAAAATCAAGTTTCAAAAGCAAGAACTGTACATCTAAAGAGATACTTCAGTTAGTTCACACTGACTTATGTGGCCCAATGGAAATACAAAGCTATAGAGGAGATAAATACATAATTCTATTTGTTGATGACTATTCCAAGATGATGACTGTTATGTTCTTAAAACAAAAATATGATGCTTTTCAAATGTTTAAATGGTATCTGGCCAGAGTTGAAAAGGAAACTGGAAAAAAGCTTGAAATGCCTAAGATCAGATAGAGGTGGTGAATTTACATCAAATGAATTCGAGATATTTTGTAATGACAATGGAATCAAAAGACAAACGTCAACCCCTAGAGCTCCCCCACAGAATGGAATTGCTGAGAGAAGAAACAGATATGTGATTGACTGTGCCAGAACATTAATGATGGAAAAGAATGTTGCTCTAAAATACTGGAGAGAAGCTGTAAGTGTAGCTGTTCATACACTTAACCGAGTACAAGTCAAGAAAGGTACAAATACAACACCTTTTGAATTATGGTATGGTTACTCACCCAATGTAAAACATTTCAAAGTGTTTGGTTGCAAATGTTTTATCCTGAAGGATACTAGAAATGGAAAATTTGATGCAAAAAGTGATGAAGGTATATTTCTTGGTTACTCCACTAGAAGTAAGGCATATAAGTGTTTGAATGTTAACACTAACAAAATTGTGGAAAGTGAAAATGCAAATTTTGATGAGCACACAGAAGTCCAAGCTGAAGAACCAAAGAAAATGGAAGAATACAGAACCTTTGTATATTCTTATGAAGGAATGACTACTGATGAGGATGATGACAATCAAATCGAAAATAAAAAACAAGTGTCAGTTTCAGCCGATTCACAACCAATGAATGTCGAGTTGCATTCAGAAGTTGAGTTACAAAATGAAAAAAATGCACAATCTGATTCTGAAGACAGTACACATAATGAAGAACAACCTGACAATGAAGTGCATAGTGATCCTGAATCTGAAAGATCAAACTTGGAAACAAGGACAGAGCCAAGATTATCCAAATATGTAAAAAGACATCACCCTGCTGAACAGATAATTGGTGACAAAAATGAAAGACCAATGACAAGGAATAGACTAAGACATGAATCATGTTTGATCAACAAATCTGAACCCAAGATAGTATATGGTGCATTACAGGATGATGACTGGTATAAAGCTATGGAAGAAGAAATTAATCAAATAAGGAAAAACAAAACCTGGAGTTTGGTTCCCAGACCAACTGACAAGAATGTGATTGGTACCAAATGGGTATTCAGAAACAAACTAGATGAGAATGGTGAGATTACCAGAAATAAAGCCAGATTAGTATGCAAGGGTTATGCTCAAGAAGAAGGAATAGATTATGGAGAAACATTCGCTCTTGTTGCTAGAATGGAAGGAGTAAGAACTTTACTTTAATATGTTGCCTACAAAGATTTCAAAGTCTATCATATGGATGTAAAATCTACCTTCTTAAATGGTATACTAGAAGAAGAAGTCTACATTGAACAACTAGAAGGATTTGTTGATGAGAACAATAGGGATATGGTGTGTAAGCTACATAAAGCACTCTATGGTTTGAAACAAGCACCTAGAGCATGGTATGAGAGACTTCACAAGTATCTAGTGCAAATTGGATTTGAAAGAATTGATGATAACAACAACATGTACATCAAAGTTGAAGAAGGTAAAGACATTATTGTATCTAAAATTTTTGTGGATGACATAGTATTTAGTGGTAAGGAAGTACTTTGCAAAGGCTTTGCTGACAGAATGAAACATGAATTTGAAATGTCTATGTTTGGAGAAATCAAATTTTTTGTTGGATTGCAAGTACACCAACTTAAACATGGAATATTTTTTACACAATCAAAGTACATCAAAGAAATTCTTAAAACATTTGGACTGGAGGAATCCAAACCCGTAAGCACACCAATGGCCACAGGAAATAAGCTATCCAAAAATGATGAGTCAATTGAAGTCAATCAAACAATGTACAGATCCATGATTGGAAAACTACAACATGTTGTGCATAGTAGACTAGACATAGCATTAGCAGTTGGAATAGTGGCTAGGTTTTCTGCTAATCCTAAAGACAATCATCTCATAGCAGTAAAAAGAATAATGAGATATCTCAAAGGGACTAATGATTTTGGTCTATACTACAAAAAAAATAGAAAATTTGAACTCAATGCATATACAGATGCAGACTAGGGAGGAAACATTGATGATAGAAAAAGCACAAGTGGAGGTGCATTATTTCTAGGCAAAAGGATGGTTACCTGGACTAGCAAGAAACAAACATGTATATCCTAATCCACTGCAGAATCAGAATATGTGGCAGCTGCAGTCAATTGTACAAACATTGTATGGCTCACACATCTATTGAATGGAATGAAAGAAGAAGTAACAAACCCGGTGATATTGTATTGTGATAATACAAGTGCTATAAACATATCCAAAAATCTAGTGATGCATGCAAAAACCAAGCATATCGCAATCAAGTATCATTATGTCAGAGAATTGGAAGAAGACAAACAAGTGAAGTTGGAATACATTCACACAAAGGAACAAACTGCAAATATCTTCACCAAACCATTGCCCAAGGATGCCTATGAATATCTTAGAGGCAAATTGGGGGTCATACCCCTAACCCAAGCAGTTTAAGGCAACAAGGAAGCTGCCTCGCATCAACAGGAATAAATCATTGAAATATTAATAGGTTGATGCAAAGGATGACAGTAGGTACAGAAACTCCAAATCAGTCACAAGCATGGTGACAGAGGGAGAAAATCAACAAGAATCCAAAGCTTATATTTTGCATGATAAAAATGCTACATCTTTGGCATTTATGTCAAAGAGGGAGAAATATGCAGGGAAACTGATCAATGCAAAGAAAGAGGGAGATATATATATATATATATATATATATATATATATATATATATATATATATATGAAAGAGGGAGATATATGAGATCAATAGTGAAATACAGCAAGACAACGTATACAATCTTGGTCGTGACTGAATTGATTACTTGATCAGTTTGGTTTGCCATCAATGCCAAAGAGGGAGATTGTTGGAAATGATTGAAATAA